>CM042151.1:78205457-78354099 GCA_023376005.1 Doryteuthis pealeii | reverse complement strand
ACCATCAGTGAGCACAGAGTTGTTAAATATGTCAATCAACATTTTTTAGAGATTCCAGTTTAAAAATACACATGCAAGTACAGTTTTCTAGGCAAGTATGTCAAGGCAATAACCAGATCCTTCAATCACACTGTAGGGATATACATATTTAATTAACATACTTTTAATCATGACCTGCAATCATTCCCATCACTGTAATGGGTATTTGCCTCATAACCCCACTTGTATGGGCTGGGCACAAGGCCTCATTTTAACGGCCCAACCACAAGCCAAAGCTCATGGGTAGGAAAGAACAAAAATTGCGTCGATCCCTTCGGCATTCTCCCTCAAGGGGGCACCTCAGGTGCTGGTAATCAACTCAGCCCTGCCCCCAAGGGGGCAGGTATTGCCTGGGGGGATAGCCCCCTGGGATCGACGCTATTAATTTAACACACCAGTCCAGTGGCCGAAGCGCACCGGACCCCCGTCCCGAAGGAAGGGTTGATAATGTGTTTAAACCACTGTAATGATCAACAGAAATACATTCATGTACATTAAGAGAATAAAAACCAGACCTTAGAGCAGTCTGATAGTGTCTTCCTTTTTCTTTTACAACCACCCCACCTTTTGTGAAAGAGTACACAATTTCCAAGATAGTGAGATGGGACATGGCTTATAGCTTGGGTTATGAATTACTGGATAAAAACACAACTAATTTAATTTAGTTAATTTCATACTGGTTTCAATCCTGTAGAGTTTGGAAACAACTGATACCTAATAATATCCATTTTGATTGTATAATGTTCCACTAGAAATAATAAAATCCTGTTATCTTTGCTTCTCTGCACCAACTACCATTGTTGTATATTGTAGTAATTTAGTAACGCATGTAACAAAAAAAACAAACTATCCCTCGTTCTCGTTTCGTTTTCTTGGCCAGACTTCGAATAACTTACTGTAAATAACTGTGCTTATTGTGTCAAAAACTTGGTGTGTTGAATTTAAGAAATTATGTGTGTGATACTACTCGAGCAGGGATGCGCATGGTATTGTCAAGGGTCATTTTCTCGATGTCAGTTTGGAAATTGGGCGTGGTTACCACCTACGATCATTAAAAAAAACCCGAACTTTTTGAATGAAAAAAAACGAACTTTTCAGTGAAAAAAGAAAAACCGTGAAAAAAAATTGTGAAGAAAAAAACCAAAAAACTTCTGCTATAGTGAAAAAGAAAAAAAAGAATAATGGACATGAACACTCTTAGGGTTGCCAATTTTGGTAACCGATTTGTAAAATGTATGTTATATTTTGATGTATTTTTTTTTCTCTTCTTTTACTTTTTGTTAATCCTGTATTTTGCGATGCACTCGGTGGGTGGTGTGAGGAACAGTGGATCGGGGCATGGAAGAAATAAAAAATGTAAACGTGAACATTTTTGAAAAATGGGATGAGGAGGAATGTTGTATATTGTACAAACGGAAATAGGAATTTCCGGTTAAATTAAACAAAGAAAAGACCAAAAAAAATGACAAAGGACTTTTTTCCTAGTAAAAGAGAACAAAGAAGTTAAAAAACGGAAGCGGGGCTTTCCGGTCAAAGAAGCAGGGAGAAGATAGAGAAATATATAAAAATGCCCGTTATCAGATCAAAAGATAAAGATGCGTAGGAGTACCTATCAATATAAAAGGCCTGAGGGTTCGAGCCGACAGGAGTTAGACAGGAGACAGTGGACGGCGAACAGAGCACAAGGAGCGACTGTCGACATGGTCCATCGCTGCCAGCGGGCAGTGAGGTTCTTCCACCTCACCAGTGCCAGTCATCTCAAGTAGTAGTAATCATCGTCAATCCTGGGGCATTTCCATTGTCAATGCTCGCCACCCACCACATACAGCCGAGAAGAAGAAATAAAGTCAAAACTCCTACTATACCCATGTGTTGCGATTTTCTAAGTCCGACTACTACATACTTCGCCACATGACCATATATACCCACAACGTATACAGATACACGATTTAGCAGCTTGAATTTGAAGCCGCTATATAACATATAGAATTTGATGCCAGTATACAACACCATGATACTATCAATCACAGTTGGTACATACCATGATTTGAACTGCTTCAATCACAATACAGACCACAAACTAGTACATACCAAATATTGCAAAACTTTTGACTCAGTTTAGTATCAATACAATTTTCTTTCTTCCATTCATTATAACTTTAATATATAATTAAAATACATATTCAAATAAAATAATTTTATATATAATCTGCAAACATGCCCATTGGTATAATGACCAACAGAAAAACACTCATGAACTCTAAGAGAATAAACCAGATCATAGAGCAATCTGATAGTGCCTGTTCCTTTTTTTTTTTTTTCATATAAGTTTCACATTCACTCAGCCAGATGTTGACAAGAAACCACTCCACCTCTTATGAAAGAGTTCACTGTTTTCTATCAACTAAAGACCATATTTCTTAAGAGACTAAGATGAAAAATAGCCTACAGCTATGGTTATCAATTACTGAATAAAAGTACAACAAATGCTTAGTTAATTTCATACTAGTTTAAATACTATAGAGTTCAGTTATAAAGGATACCTAACAATATCCATTTTGATTGCATAATGTTCCACTACAAATAATAAAATCCTGTTACCTTTGCTTCAGCACATCAACTACCAAGATATTACATGTGACAGTGAGTACGTACAATAATTTGAACTGCTTCAGTTACATGATATACTTAGCAAAATATTGGAAAACCTTTGACTCCCTGCAGTATCAAAAGTGTAATTTTGTATTTTTTTCTAGAAAGAAATAAAATCCCTGAATGCTTGGTACCAACAAATGTATGTATTTTTGGGTTAAATTGAACTTAACGGACCTAAATTCCACCATCGTATGTCACCACACCAACAGAAAGAAAAAAAAAAAAGAATCAGGGAATTAACCAAATTTAATGAAATTTTCTGTATTGATATATTAATGAATGAAAGATATAATGCACAAGTTATTTTAATTTAAAACTTTTACATTTTTTCAGGTCAGATAACTTTGAGAATCTTTGTTACACCTCAAAGACATGATTCAAAGTTAACTGACCTGAAAAAAAAATGTAAAAGTTTTTAATAAAATAAGTAGTGCATTATATCTTTTATTTATTAATATATTAACACTGAAAATTTAATTAAATTCAGTTTATTCCCTGATTTTGGGGTATTTTTTTCTTTCAGAGGGGTGACATACGATGGTGGAATTTAGGTCCGTTAAGTTCGATTTAACCTTTTTGTCTATGGATTAAGTCTTTTTTCTAAGGTAATTTCATCTTTGCATAGAAGGGTGTTTTTTTTTCCTAATACCATGTTCTATCTGATATTCTTTGTAATTTTAATATATTTTCATGAATTGAATAAAGGAAATGAAAATTGTATATTAACTGAGAAATATGAAAAGGTGAATTTGGATATTACTGGCAAAATAAACATGTTGTCTTAAGAATGAGAGAGAAAGGAGTCCTTTCTTTAGTTTAATTATTTTTGTTTAGTCTTATTATTATACAGATACTGAACCAACTCTTCTTGTCACCAGACCAGTTACAGCTGGGTTTTCTTGTAAGGCAGCAGTTCCACGTATCCACACTACCAGTTGTGATCATACCAGATCACTAGTTCAATCAATTGTCAATGCAATTCTTACATGTTTGTTTATTATTAGATTGCATCATTATGTTGTTCAAATGATATCAGAGCCAAATTCCGGTGCTTCTTTAAGTGACTTAAATTTGCTCAATACTAAGGTCCTTAACATAATACTAAATCAAGTCAAGGGACTACAGACTGAATCTCCTCAGTGAGGGAGCATGAACCTCTAAGAACTTTTTGAGAAGATACCCCTCAGTGAGCGAGAATTAGAACTGTGAGTACAACTTGGTACTTTTGTACAATATTGTTTTTTATACGTTACATGTAATAAACATGGTAACTTGTATATGTGCCTTTGCTTTATAATTTTATTTGTGTACTTCATTAATTCTATTGGTGGCTCGCTGAGGTATGGAGCCAATCCAACACACTTTTTCACTGCCCGCTCCATTGGACTTAGAATTCACTAACTGTATCCTCTGCAGAGGAGTAAGATCCCTATTACGAGGAATATCCCAAGTATGACACTAAACAGCATCAGATGTTGAGGCTCTTGTTTTGGAAATCTGTAGACTACTGTAGTGATTGTCATCCCATGCTGGGATAGACAAGTATAACCCGTCGGTCCTCCCGAGCTGAAGGGCTCACAGAATCTCCGAAATTGGCCGTCAAGATCGGATTTTCTGCATCAACCACGGATTGCAGGGTATCTATATTTGCTGGAAGTCTAGCCGAATGCCCCACGTTGTGCTAAGATCTCAAACGACTAGAAATCCGCTATAGAAACTGATTTCCGAGATTAATGGCGGCCGATTGGTCACATGAAAAAAAATAACGAATCTTTTCTTTTTAAAAAAATCAACAACATTTATATTCGAAAATATAAGAATACAAATAATTACTTCTCAAGGTTGGTGGGAGTGATGTGCCCGTAATTAAATACTTCTG
This sequence comes from Doryteuthis pealeii, assembly GCA_023376005.1. Taxonomy (NCBI): domain Eukaryota; kingdom Metazoa; phylum Mollusca; class Cephalopoda; order Myopsida; family Loliginidae; genus Doryteuthis; species Doryteuthis pealeii. The sequence goes on along the minus strand of CM042151.1, from coordinate 78,349,526 downwards.
GTCTTCTGCAAAGTATTGTGCAAAACAGTTCGTAAGTTGACTAAGTTTTCAAAATGGTCTTAGCTGAAGTCAGTTACTCTCGGCTCTCCGTATTGCGTTAATCTTGTCAGCTAGCCCGGTCAGCGCATGTGATCCTCAAACAACCAACGTCCTCTTTCAAGCGCAGCGTGGCTTAATCTGCCCTCAAGCCAAAAACGCCCGAGTTAAGTAACACTCCGACCGGAACAATTTTATTTCCGGTCGGCATGAAAAACATCGGGAATTTTTCTGCTCCACCCACCCAAGAAGGGTAACCGCCTTCCTCTTGTTCAACGAGCCAATCAAATTTACTTCCGCCACCAATCTGGGTACCATCTCTTCCGGCCACTTGAATGTGTTTTTTTTAAATACATTCGACCCTTTTTTTTTAATGTCGATTTCCAACAAGAGTTTATCTCCATTATCCAGCCATAGGGAAACATAAAAACAATAGATTCTCTTTAATCCTGGTTTCTTCATGTTCCGGTAATCTATAAAACAAGATTTATCTTTTCCCCGCGACTAAAAGTCTGGTCACATCAAAGGACTCGTCTAGGGACGGCTTCTCTCACTTCTGGGAGTTCCGACCTACTTGAGATTTTACTACTGATATGGTCTGCCACCATCCGCCTTGACTCCCCGGTCGAGGTCATTTCAGGATCGCCCATCTGTTTTAAATCTACGGCCGAAGTCGGCCAGCGAGTTATATTTCCGTTTTTTTTTTTTCTTTCTTTCTTCTTCTATCTTCCAAACCTGAATCAGGTCACACAAGAGCCCAAAAGAGTTATCTTTCTTGTCACCAGGTTTTCACCTATAGGTGGCTGGGGATTCTCAGTCTCTCTCCCTCGGTCCAGCAACAACTATACATGGCATAAACACATGGTGTCTATGTCCATTAAGTGGAGGGGATGTCTTGCCCCTGACCAACCAGCCAGCAGTAAGTGACATTCCTTCATGGACTTTTTATCACTTCTTTAGGACTTAGTCCTACCTGTTCTGTATTGTATTGTGTCTTGTCATGTATGTATGTTTTCCTTGTGCTTAGACAAATAAAATCTGCATTTGTTATTATATATAACTTCTTTGTCAGATTATTTTATGTACATATATGTACCCACGTTGGAAGATTACTCTGAGCCTTCTAATGTATTATAAGAACATTCTCATCTTATACTACCTATTCATTGCCATTATTTCCAGTTTCACTCTGATCCGGAGTGATAATCTCACTGTATAGAGACCTATCTATGGGTCAAATAGATCTGTTTTAAATAAATTACATAACCTTAAGGCATAGAATGACCCTGGATGAGTTGACGGCCCATTAAAACCAATCAACATATCAAACATCTTGTTCATATATTTTTTTAAATTTAAAGAAAAAATGTATTTTTTTTATCAAATCATTATTTGAAAATTGTCACTTCGAAAAAATTAATTACAGATTGCAAAAATAAAAATATTAAGAAAATTTAAATTTCTACAAATACTAAAGGGCTAAACTTGCAAATCGGTCGGGAAATAAGGGTGACCCAGAAAAAAAAGAACCTACTAATTTTGTAATAAAACTGTTAATTTTAACTAGGGGGTTTAGGGTTAGGGTTGGGGTTTACAGTTAGTTAAATGGGAAAATAAATAATTTGGGTTCTGTTTTTCTGGGTCACCCTAATTTTCCGACCAATTTTCAAGTTTAGCCTACTAAAGATGGAAAGTATGAAAAGGTGTGTTTTGAGTATGGCACTAATCTGTATCTGATGTTAAGACTGCAGTTTTGGAGATCGGTGGAATACCTATTCGTTGTCATTATTAGCAAGTCCACTCTGACCCAGACTGGTAGTACCTTTTAAGATCTTGTCTATGGGTCAAATAGTCGTGTTCAAAAGTCATTTGTATTCAATAAAACCATGGGTAAAAATAAAAATAAAAAAGAATGCGTTACTTACTTATTTCTGTTTTCTTTCACCTGGTTTTTCTAAAATATATATATATATTTACTCTGCACGAGCAAGGATATGACACAAAGTCAATTTCTTAAGCGGAGTTTAACAGGTTTGAATTCAGAGTTTTCCTTCTCCTAGACAGGTTGCCTAACCAAGGTTAAAGAACCCAGTCTGCCCTACTATTTACCCATAGCTGGAGGGAGAGTAGGATTCATACTTTTCCCAGGGGTATTAGTGCTAAGTGAAATGCAATTACCACATCCAGGATTTGAACTCAGGTCGACGAGTCCATTTCCTATGACTTTAACCATTACACCATGCGCCTGTCTAAAATGTATATATGAACGTATAATGAATGTGGTCTATAGCCTCTGGACTTAAAATGACCCTGAATGGGTTGACATGCCGTTAAAATCATCTATTTCACATCTAAATTTTTTTAAAAACTGTATCTTTTTTTATAAAATCTGAATGTTTAAACTGTCAATTTGAAGAAAAAAAATTAATCACTGATGAGAAAAAATTTAACACTTTGCCTACCAAATTTCCCTCACGGCTGCACCAAAATTTCTTGGTCTTTTTTTACCTGTATGATGGGACATTTCAAAGTTCATTATCTATTTATCTCAGAACTATTCTATCAAAATTTAGTGTAAACAAGTGACACGTCCAAGAGCCGCTGCCAGTAGTTTACAGTAGGATCGCAGTGGTGGGAGAGCCACTACGAGCAGTTTAAAGTGGGCAAAGAGTAAAAATTTCCATTGAGCTGTTTATAGTTTTTAAGTGTCTCTCGTAATTACCTCCCTTTACTGGTGCTCATCAAACATAAAACGGAGTCGACCTTTTTGTTTTTTAAAGAAAATTCCACAGAAGAAAATTCTGTTCATTGAAAGTTTTATAGCTTTTCATTTTCCTCAAATGTTGCATTGTTTTAATTAAGACAAACAAGGTGAAGGAAAACAGAAACAAGTAAGTTACGCATCTACTTGATTTCGTTTTTTTGTTTTTAGATATTTGTTTTGTTTTTTTGTTTTTTTTTCTCCCAAGTTACATTGCCGTAGTTAAGAAGCAGTGCTTGGGAATTTTACGAGTTTAATACATGTGATAAAATCCATTTACATTTCACGGAAAATTTAGTTCAATTTTAATAATTTTACAGTGTCGTAAGTAGATAGAAAAATTTGAAAGATCTTATATATAATTATTTTCATATGTTTTAAAAGCGTATTTGCATTTGAAATTGTTTTTAATTTTTTAAATACATATAAGAAAAATAGAATAAAAAATAAAGCAAAAATTTTTGATCATTTGAATTGAAACAATTTTCGAAATAATGCAATTTACTGAAACATGAAATTTAGTAAAATTATCTGTTTTACATATTGCATAGAAAATTAATTTATTAAATAGTCTTCTTGTAAAAAAAAATCAACAACAACAAAAAAAAAAATCAGATAGATAAAAAAATAATAGATTTTTTAAAAATCGTCCGAGCTGGAAAAATGAAAACATTTTGTAATTTACAAAACAAGAAATTCATTTCTTAACAAAATTACTGTCGGAGGGGATAATCAAACGAAAAATTTGGAACACCAAGTTTGACCGCACTGAAACAATCTACGAAATTCAACTAATTATTTAAATTTGATAAAATTACCCGCAAACATGTTGCATCAAACAATGTTATTATTGATTTTAAATTGCACATTTTTCTTCAAAAAATGTCCCATAAAACCAAGGGCTAGCTTTGATTTATTAGCTAGTGGAGTTCTAGTGACACCGTGTCCCTTATTAAAATGTAAATATCTCTGCAAATGTAAACAAGGTGATGATCGCGTCTACACGAACAGCAGCGAATGTTTTCTAAGGTAACAAAGTATAATAGATACCACTAATTTTCACTGTGAAATTTACCCCCCCCACCTATATTTAACACAATGAAACTAGCATAAAGTAGGGATACCCAAAATTGGCCTAAAATGCGTTTTTGACAAAATGAATTTAGCCCCCCCCCCCCTACAGAAAATAATTTAAAAATCAGAATTGTCGGATTTAATGAAATTTTCAGTGTTGATTTATCAATGAATGAACTTTATAATGCATTATTTATTTTATTTCAAAACTTTCTGATTTTTTTCACGTCACTTAATTTTGACCCCCCCCTTATTTTTGGGGTGTAAAATCTTGGCGAGTTGGTCCTTGTTTAGCCATGTGCAAATTCTCGCCTACTATATAAAAGGGTGATCACAGGAAATTCTTCTAAAAATCATATAAATAAACTAACGATCCGATTCTAATAAAACTTTCTGTTTATGAAGTAAAAAAGATGAACTTTATTGTAAATAAATTTTTACTAAATTGAAAAGACTAATAATTTTTTTCGTTAGTTTTTGTTTCGCGTATTGATCCCCCCAACAAATATATATTATTTTTTTTTTTTGCATATAAATAAATTTTACATTTTTATAAAGACAATATAATGACATAACATATATATAAAAAGATAATTCGCTAATAAATCGGTTTTGGAAATAGGGCATCTTAAACATTGAACTTAAAATCTCGTAAATAAGAAAAATATGTATCTTTTTTTTTTTTTTTTTTAATTGTTAGATTATTTTCAAAAGATTTTATATTAAAGTTCGTATTGTGTACATTTTTATTTATTTTATTTTTCAGAGATTTTCAGAGATTTTCAAAATTTTATAAAATGTAAAATAAAATACTTTTGTTTAATGCATAACAAATCGTATTCATTAATTCAAGAAATATTGTATAAAACATATCTCGCTAAAAATAATGACATAACATATGTCTATTCTTATTTATGAATTTTTGAAATAATGTTTGAATTAAAGTTGTTGTGAGAATGATTACGGAAGCCTGTAATGGAAAAAAACGTATTTGTCATTTTCACTGGTGTGTTATGGTAAACAAGTCAAAATACCGACGCGTACACATTTATACTCTGTGACGTGAAAGAGAAACCAAACAGTGTTTGAAGAAATTTATTATTTTATTTGAAAACAAATAATTCTCCCGTGTATATACAGAACGCAGCTATTACTGTTCAGTCAAAATTCTGAAGGTAAATAAACTTTTTATTTTATTTTTTGTTTCTTTATTTTGTGTATTGTATTTTACCAAAAAAAAAAAGTTTCGCCGAAGAAGTAGACTCAATAATATTAAGAGTTAAATTGTGAGGCATCAAGGAAATGCTAAATTAGTAATTTGTTTTTTGCTTCAGAAAATTTTTTTATTCGTCTGCCCATCCATATGAAGAAAAAGTGCACACGTCAAGATCGATAATATGTAACAAATGCGCGTTCTTGCGCGTTCTTGAGCCGATTACTTTAAAATGCAAAATTAGGTTTTATGTGAGAGAAATTTGTTTTTTCTTTTTTATAACCCATAAACTTGGAATTGTTCTTTATATTAAACGTAAAAGAAAACAGTAAAAAGTTAATTTTCCAATTTTTATTGACGTTTTAAGATATTTTTTACAAGTAAACAAACTTTCAAAATGCCGACTGGTTTGCACATGCCTATCCTTGTTTGATACTAAGTACAGTAGAAATAAAAAGATAAAAGACCGAAGTTGTAAATAGAAAAAAAATTTTAAGGGGAATATTTTATAAGAAAATAAGTAACGAAAATCCGAAAATAAAATGTAAAAAAAAAGATAAATAAAAAATTTTTGGAGATTTATTTTTTACTCATTTCGATAATTATTTAATTGGCTATTATTTTATAAAAAAATTATATATTGATATTTTTTCTGCTTAAAAAGGTGGGGGGCCTAAATTTTCAATAGAGTTTTTCTTCAAAACGTATACTTTGTTTGACTAAAATAAGTTTTGCATTAAATAGATATTTATTTCTAGAATCAGAAATATAACATTTTAAACTTAACATCAGAATATTTTTTATTTTAAATGAATGTTATATATTAATTTTTCATAGCAAAAATATTTAATTAAAGTTTTGAAATAAAATAACTGATGCATTATAAAATTCATTAATTGATGAATCAATACTGAAAATATCATTAAATTCAGATAAATGACTGTGAATGTCATGGGTAAAAATCTTTGCCTGACATTTGTAGTTTAATTCCATTTCTTTATTTTTAAATGAGTCCAAATTCAGGTGCATCTTATATACCTGAAAATTTTATGAAATTATTTTGAATGAAATGTTGCATAAATGTGAATAAGTTTTACATGTTTTTATAAGAATCTTCTAATAGGATTATTATTCAGTTAATTCTAAGCTTATGATAATTTCAGACCAAGCCTAAATAACTGAGACAGTTTTCAATTTTCATTATAAGTTATGGAACTTATATAATAGAGAAGTTCTTTTATAAAGGTTATAAAAGCACTTATAGTATATAACGCCACACATGCATACACAAAAGCATAAAAGAGAAAATACTAGCAATTTACATTGCAAATATTAATTTAAATTCAGCAAATATTTATTTAAATATTAAATATCAAACATTTATATCTCAAACAGTTACTTAAATTAAATATCAAATACAAACATTTATATGTCAAACATTTACTTAAATTAAATATCAAACATTTATATGTCAAACATTTACTTAAACTAGATATTAAATATTAAATATTTATCTCTCAAACATTTACTTATATTAATTATCAAACATTTATATCTCAAACAATTACTTAAATTCAAAGGAAGATATTTGAATTCAGCAAGGTAAAGAATATGATAATTTCATTAATGTTTCATGAAATGGTTTTTTTTTTTCTAATATGTGTTTTTCACTTGAATCAACTTTGGGAATGAGAGAAACCATAAACTCCAAATATGAAGTTTGGCTTAAAAATCTGCATGTTTCATGCTTCTGCTCTAATTCCATTAAAAATCAATTTATTTCAAATTTAACAAATTCCTTGAGTTGATAATGTTCTCAGTGTAATGCAAGCAAAATTACCTGTAAAATTATTCTTAACAAGCATCACCATACCAGCATATATGTGCCAAGCTATTTCTCTCATTATTATACTTAATTTCCAATTACATTTCTGAGATAGACATTCTTTGTCATTTTTGTTTCTTTTGATTAAAACAAGGAAAAATAAAAACTCCACATATTCAATTTATATTCCATATAATTTTGTTTGGAGAATAGTTGTAAAATATTCTATTTATGACTGACTATTGAATATGAAATAGACTAGAATTTATTGAAAGATTGACTGTGTTTTATAGGTTTATGAAGATAAAGAATACACCCTTATCCTCTTTTATTTAATAATATTTATTTTTTTATTAACAGATATGAATTGCAGAAGAGAAGAAATTAATTAATTTGATGGCCAGATGTAAATATATAGACAACAGTTTTTTCAGATGAGCCAGCAAAGACATTTGGTGAAAATTTGCATAGCTCTTATGATTAGTATTTTCAAACAATTCCATGTTAAAAGCACACATGCAGGTGCATACCGGAGAAAGATCCTACACCTGTGAAGTGTGTAGATCAGCATTTCCCTGCAGTTCAGCTTTAGAAAAACACATTCGAACACACACAGGAGAGAAACCCTTTACATGTGAAGTATGTGGATCAGCATTTTCAGAGAAAACAAATTTAAAAAGACACATTCAAACACATACTGGTGAGAAACTCTACAGTTGTGAAGTATGTGGATCAGCATTTTCAGGAAAATCAGATCTAAAAGTACACATGCGAAGACACACGGGAGAGAAACCGTTCAGTTGTGAAGTATGTGGATCAGCATTTTCAAGGAAATCAGATCTAAAAATACACATGAGAACACATTCCGGTGAGAAACCTTACACTTGTGATGTATGTGGATCAGCATTTTCAAGTAAGGCATATCTAACAATACACATGCGAATGCACACTGGAGAAAACCCTTCAGCTGTGAAGAGTGTGGATCTGCTTTTCCAAACAAATCATATTTAAAAAGACACATTCAAACACACACTGGAGAGAAACCATACACTTGTGAAGTATGTGGATCAGCATTTTCAATGCAATCATATCTAAAAATACACATGCAAACACACACGGGAGAGAAACCCTTCAGTTGTGAAGTATGTGGATCAACATTTTCAAGGAAATCAGAACTAAAAATACATATGCGAACACACTCTGGTGAGAAACCTTATGTTTGTAAAGTATGTGGAGCAGTATTTTCACAGAAATCAAATTTGAAAACACACATACGAACACACACTGGAGAAAAGCCATATATTTGTGATGTGTGTAAATCAGCATTTTCAAATAGTTCACATTTGAAAGCACATATGCGAATACACACGGGTGAGAAGCCCTATAGTTGTGAAGTGTGTGGATCAGCATTTTCAGAGAACTCCCATTTAAAAAGACATATGCGTACACACACTGGGGAGAAACCATATAGTTGTGAAATGTGTGGATCAGCATTTTCAAAGAGTTCCAGTTTAAAAGTACATATGCGTACACACACAGGAGAGAAACCCTACACATGTGAAGTATGTGGATCTGCATTTTCTCAAAGTTTCAGTGTAAAAATACATATGCGTACACACACTGGAGAGAAACCCTATGCTTGTGACCTCTGTGGATTAAAGTTTTCAGTGAGTCTTAATTTAAAACGACACATGAAAAAACATGCTGCAGTGACACCTTAAGTATCCAATGTTTGTATATCAGCTTATTTGAATAAAGTATGGAAATGAATGTTTTGAATGTACTAATCATGTTTGACTTTCAAAATGAATGCTTGCCAAAATATGGTTATGAGATTTTTCTCTAAATACATTTCCCAATGCCTGTTACTTTAAAAAAATCCACCATTGTTCATAAAATAATGTTTTTCATTCCTAACAAAGGTTTAATATAAATTGAAATGTTTAAATGTTGACTTCAATATCAGAAATAAATTCATCTTTTTCAGAATATTTTGTTTTTCTATTCTCTATATATCAGCAAATTGAATGTATTACACATGTAATCGCTTGAAGGAAATTTGACATTAGTGACCTGAATATCAGATTCCACTGCAGATATATTAGGAAACATATATACAAACAAACTGATATAAACCATCTTTTTATGAAGGGTATAGGCATACAATTTCAGCTAGATCAACTTTAAAATATCATGTGAGCATATAATTGTAAAATATGTGAATCAATATTTGGACCATATGACCTTTAGGCACCTCTTTTGCGATCTCAATTCGTGGGGACATTTTTTCCATTTACACTGTCAAACTCCAGGTACTGCTGGGCTCTCTTGTAAAGAAGCTGTTCTGACACTCCCATTTATCAGTTGTGACCATACCAGCTCACTACTCCAGTCATTTGTCAATGATATCATGATTTTCTCACCATCCATGTTGTGTTTATTTAAATCTGAAGAAAATAGTTAAGGTTTTTTATGATTTTGTTTTCCATACAGAATTATGATAGATTTCAGCACAACATAAGATATAGAGAAATACTTAGATGGAAATTTGTTGCTTCGACAAAGACAATGAAAATCTAAATGATGAAGACTGTAGCTGTCGCCTTAGAGCGCAGCCAATAGCTAGTATAACTATTTTCCACTTTCTATATATACCCTTAAACATGGACAGTGTAAGGGAAACAACTGCGTAGAGATTTCCACCCAAGCTAGAAAAGGTTTTAAAAAATAGGGACTTCCGTCCAGTCTAGAAACAGTAAAATGTTGTGTGGGAAATATTGTTCTGAAGTTAGAATTTAGTCTTAAGTTAGTTCTTGGAACTGGTTACGGCGTACAGGTAAGTTTATCTTTCCGATTTCCCGTGAAGTTTCTGGTATTTGTTAAAAACCCTTTGTAAAATTATTAATTGTTTAAACCCCATTTTATTTCAGTATTTCACAGTGTTTGGAAGTTCAATAAAATCTTTGTGTATTCAACATCAGTCGATCTTTGTGTCTGGATTTTTCATCACCAGAAAAAAATTACCAAGGAGCTGCTACAAAGACAGTAGTAAATTTACAAACAAGCAAGTGAAATGGCTAAGTTTCTATGATAATTATTTAGATTTGGATAAGTTCAGAAAAATACTTAAATGTTATGTCTCTGCCAAAACCGTCAACTCCTTGCTATAGTGGATGTGTTGTACAGTTGTAAAGGTGTGATTGACAGTGCCAGGTCAAACTTCATTTGCCCCAGAAACATTTTTTTTAAATGGAATGTGCTTGTTTATTGGCTATAGGCGTTTACATGGATATTCAGAGATTTAGATATTTTTTTAAAGGTATGGGTCTGGTAATGGCTTATGAATAATTTTTTTCTTTCTATTGAATGTACTGGAGAAAAGGTGCATAGTTCTGCTACTGGTGAGAAATCCCATAAGTGTGAAGTGTGCAGATCAGTATTTCCAGAGCTATCTATCTTTAAAAAAACCACATGCGAAAACACACTGGAGGGAAACCTGTGGTTGTGAAGTGTGTGGGTCAGCATTTTCACAGCCTTCTAGTTTAAAAAACCATATGAGAATAACACTGAGAATTGGAAAAGCCTACTAGACACTACTTCGAGTGTCTTCGGTCTCTCTGTACAGGGGTTTGTCAGTATCTGGCATGAGGATACTTCCCCTTGGAAATAAACCCTAACCAAATATTCCCCTCACTGGGCTAAATGATGAAGAAATTAACAGTGCACGTTTTCCTAGTGCTACTACCACAGGTAACAACACTAAGCTGGATGCCCCACCAGAGTAGCCTAATACTGGTCCTGGAATCTGGCAAGACTAAGCAATGGCCACTAGAAAGAGAAACTATAACATAGCTATGTGATCTATTGAGGAGAAGAAAATTATTCTCTGCTGTTTCATTTACTCATTATTTGAGAAGTGGGTCAGAAGGAAGAAAATAGTATTTGAGGATCAAATAACATCCTCCATCCTAAAATTGGATGTAAATACTATGCATAAAGAAATCAAGTGTTAGCCCCACAAAGGGGCCCCTTGATCTCTAAAACATTTTTAAAGAAAAATTGAAAAAAAAAAAAGAGAGAAAACCTATAGTTGTGAAGTGGGTGGGTCAGGATTTGCTCTGAGTTCATATTTGAAAACAGATATGAGCTCACACACAAATACTATTTATAAAGGAATCGAGTGTTAGCCCCTGGTAGGGGCCCCTTGGCTTCTAAAAGATTTTAAAAGAAAATTTTTAAAAAAGAGAGAAACCCTATGGTTGAGAAGTGTGTGGATCAGCATTTTCACAAAGGTCCTATTTTACTATACATATGTGAATCCACACTGGAGAGAAATCATACCAATGTGAAGTATGTGGATCGGCATTTTACCATGGTTTCACTACATTTTATTTTTTTATTGAATGATACAAAAAGCAATCTGAAATAAATGTGAGTAATTTTTGTGAAAAACATGTTTGTTGACTTCTTTCATAACTTGGAAAAAAGTGATAAACTTCTACTTTTTCAAGCCCCTCATATATATTAGATCGTTTTCAAGAAACATCTTCTTCATCCAGCTGAGTATGTGGCATGGTAAGAGGTTTTGGTGTTTTAAGGGCCAAAGGTAGCTGGATATTTTTGGTGTATGTTCATAGGCTTTTTGCCTATTACCCCATCTCATTTAGTGGGACACTGAAAATGAAGGAATTGAAGTAACGAAAAATAAAGAGACAAAGGCAGAAGCTGCTTTCATGACAGGCTTTATTCCCAGTCATAGTCACCCATGGTAAGGGGATATCACCTGCCTGGTAGTGACTACACACAGTTAAGCCCTAAACTGAATGGACAAGAGATTCTCTTTGGGGTCAGAGTTGGGTCCTTTTTTCCACACATGCAGGAGGGTTCTTCCAGTGAAGGCTTATGGGAGTTTATTTCTTTTATTTCTTTATTTATTTTTAATTTTAATTTTATCTTAATTCCCCACAAGAGAAAAGCTGCAAGAATTATTCATTCTGTGGTTTGAATAAAAAGAAGAAGAAAAAATGGAATGTTGCTTACTTTAGAGAAGATGAAGTGGCACTGATAAATAATTTGGTTAATTCCTATAAGTCTAACATGATCAAAGGGGAACCACTCTTGACTGATACATTATTCATTTATTTATTGATTGATCTACTATGAAAAAAGAAGACTGGGTTAGGGATTCGGGTTAGGGTTTAGGGTTAGTTTAATGGGAAAATAAATAGATAATTTATCAGTCAAGAGTTGTTCCCCTTTGATCATGTTAGGCTCATAGGAAATAGCCAATAATTTCCTTTATAAAGAGATATCACAGCATTGGAGAAATGGAGAAAGAAAAAAGAAAAACTAATTGAAATTAGAAGTTGAAATATTTTCATTTCGGTGAATGTTTGCAAAGGAGAGATTTGAAACAGGGAGTGGACAAAAGAGGAGATTTGTGAATAATCTGGGACAAGTGAAATATGAGGAGAATCAGAGATGCATCGAAAACCCAAATCTTACCTACTTCATTTTTTTTGTGTTTTGTTTTTTAAATCTTTAAACCACACTTTCATATACTATTTTTCAAGTTTTGAAATAAAATAACTGATGCATTATGAAATATTATTCATTGATAAATCAACACTGAAAATTACATTTAAATCAGAAAATTCCCTGATTTTTGGTAATTTTTTTTTCAATTGGGAGGGTTAAATTTAAATTGTAAACACTAGGTATCTCCAAAATCGGGTCACATGATTAGTTTAGGCCATATTGAATAAACGGAAGTAAATATTTTTGAACTTTTTTTAAAAAAATCCCGCAAAAAAAGTAACAATCATACAGATTTGTTATAAAGAAAAACAGTTAATTCAGATATCAAATTGGGAAAAATTACACTGTTATCTTGAAAAATAAATAAAACAGTTCATTGAACTTGCAAAAGGGTGATTTTTATATAGAAACGGGGACTGTAAATTTACATATCTCTGTTTGACAATTATACATTTAAATGTATGGGTGGCTGTATTCGACATAATTGTTTTCTTGTGCATATTCAATAACCAATTATTGGTTTTCAACGATTTTTGAAAGATTTTTTTTTTTTGTGGTAGTTTCAGAATAACTCCGGAATATTTTTTTAGTTGAACTTATAGTGTGACTGAAGCAAAGAAAAGACAATAAGTATTACAAATATTGTCAGTTTTGCTCTTTATATTATAAGAATAAACATTACTATTCAAGAATAATAAAAAAAATCTTAAATTCTCTTAAAAATATTATTATATTGTAAATAGGACAAATTAAACATTTGTCCTATTTACAATATAATATTTTTAAGAGAATTCTAAAATTCAGTGTTATATTATATTTAAATATTAGTGAAAAATTCGATTTGCACACACAAAAAAAGATTTTTAAACATTAAAAAAGATCAAATTATTTAAGCACACAAAAGATTTAAAATCTCTTAATAATTAATTTCTAAAAAAAAAAAAAATTTTTCTTGATAATTTAATAGAATATAGTACATATCAATTAAAAAAGAAAAAAAAAGTTTTCAAATAATAATATTATGACATTTTTTTGCACTTTTATTTCAGAATTCATGGGCTTTTTCTACAAAAACTACTGCCTTGAATATTATACAAATCTTTTCATAAAGTTAATCAGACTCTTATCTTTATAGAAAAAAAGTAAAAATTGTTTTTTCCGGTTCATTTTTTTCATATCACATAAAATAAAATTAGGGGGGGGGGTAGACCTCGTAAAAAAAAAAATTCCCCTAATATATTTTAGGAAAAAACTATTTCAGACATATTTACATCCAAAGGTAAATAGTTATGGAAATTTTCGTGAAAATTGGACTATTAATTGATTTTTCATAGAATTTTAAAAAATCCTCTTGTCGTAACTTGTTTTTGGCTACGTTAAATTTCACTTGATTTAACTGTGCAAAAATGAAAACATTGTTTTTCAATCATACTTTTCATTATTTCCGTAGGCTGAAATTTTTTTTAAAAATCATCAGGAGTTTTTTTAATATTTTTTGTTTCGAATGGGAAAATTTTTTCAAGATAATATGAACTTTTATGCAAGTTTCATTTTGTTAAATATAGGTAGGGAGGTACATTTTACAGGGAAAATTGGTGGTACCTAGTAAACACGGATTTTACACCATCTTTAGTCTTTATATAACGGTTAGGGCCCCATTTGAGCAAAATTTACCGAAAAAATAGTTTTAAATGTATTAATAATAAATTACTTTTATTTTTCACGATATATTATTTTCTTTTTTTTTTTTTTTTTTTACTGATGCTCATTATGTTACTACTTTTCGACTTAGACGAAAATTAGACCTTAAATAATCTATTTGATTAATTTTAATTCGTTTTTTAAATGAAAAGCAGACGAAACTTGGTACTTCTTCCATGTTTTAATTTTTTTTATCAAATTCGAATTTGTAAATCGTCACTTTGAAAAATCTATTACTGATGACAGGAAAAATATTGTTCTTATTATGATAATTTAAATTTCTATTGAGCAGTTCCTAATTTTGCCGACTAATGATAAACTAAAAATGACAAGGTTTTTATTATTTTTATGAATTTGGAAAACTGGATTTTAAGTGTCTCTCGTAATTACCTCCCTTTACTAGGGCTCATCAAACGTAAAACGGAGTCGACTTCTTTGTTTTTTTTAAAGAAAATCCAGTTTATTGAAAGTTTAATAGCTTCTTATTTTTCTCAAATTTTGTATTATTTTAATTAAGAAAATTCAGGTGAAAAAAAAAGCAGAAATAAGTAAGTAACCAATTCTCTTGATTTCTTCTTTTTTTTATCTCCCTGTTTTAGGTTGCATTGCAAATAGGGAATTTTACGGGCGACAAAAATCCTTTTTTTTTTTTTTTTGAAAATTTAGTTCAATTTTATTAAGTTTTATACTATGATAAATTGATAAAAAAAAAACTAGAAAAATCTTATATATAATATTATTTTCCTCCAGTTTTTTAAAGGATAACATTTGCATTTGAAATTGTTTTTTATTTCTTAAGAAAATATAGGTACTCAATTTGTCGAAAAATCCGTGTTTTTACAAAACAAATTTAACCATACCCCCTCCCCCGTTTAAAAAAATACCAAAAATCAGGGAATTATTCGATTTTAGTGAAATATTCAGTGTTGATTAATCAATGAATGAATTTTATAATGCATCAGTTATTTTATTTCAAAACTCTCTGTTTTCTTTTTTCAGGTCACTTAACTTTGTAAACCCCCTTATTTCTGGGGTGCAAAATATCGGCGGGGTTATATGATTTATACTAATTTCTGTAGAGATAAAAAGACAAAAGACCGAAGTTGTGAATAGAAGAAAAAAAAGGATGATACTCTGGTAGAAATTAAATACCAAAAATCAGAAAATGAAATGAAAATACAATCTAAAAAAATAATTTTTGGAGATTTTTTTTTTTACTCATTTTGATGATTATTTAATTGGCTAAAAAAAAATACATCAATATTTGTTCCATTTAAAAGGAGGGGGCGCTAAATTTCCAATACAGTTTTTGACAAAAAGTTATTAGAGATTGATACTAAAGTAAAGTAGTTATTAAATGAATATTAAATAAGGATCTGAATCCGGGATCAGGGGTGGGGTGGCATCAGACAGGTAGTACACATGTATGGTTCTAATGGGCATTTCCACAGGTCAGTATTTTGTAGTTTACCCGCATTCTCACTTAGTACCAGTACCAACATTGTTTTACTTACACCTAATGTCTTCTATACCCCTTCCCATTTCCACCTATTACCTGGTACCATTATGGTCTGTTACTGTCTTCAATATTTACACTCCCCTACATGTTATTGCCTATATACCACAGTGCGGGGAGGGGGTAAATTTGTAAAATCACTCAACCATATTTGCCATGAAATGGAGTAACAACTGAATAATATAAAAACTAGCAAACAATAATAATGCCAAAAACTATACTAACACACACCCTCTATATTAAATTGTATTTTGATTTGAAAGCAGTATGTATCAGTCATAAGGAATCCACTGGAAGATAAAGATAATGGGAAGTATCCTTGGAAACCAAACAGAATAGAAAAAGATAAAAAAATTAATGTATTATTTAGATTTTTCAAACTGTTGTCCTCATATCTATTGTTATATACAATGTATATGATCTTTTTTACTCTTTTCGATAATTATTTATTTGGCTATTATTTATAAAAGAAAAAATTATACATCGATATTTGCTCTATTTAAAAGGCTGAAGCACTAAATTTTCAACAGAGTTTTTGACAAAAAAGTATTAGAATTTGATAATAAAGTATTTATTAAATAAAAATGTTTTTAGAATCTAAAAATATGAAATTTTAAACTTAACATCATGCTATTCATATGTGAAATTTTGAATTTTATATATCAATAGAAGAAATACCTAATTAAATCAGAACGTTTTGAAATAAAATAACTGATGCATTATAAAATTGCTAAATCAACACTGAAAATTTCATTAAATTTGTATAATTCCCTGATTTTTGGTAATTTTTTTCAGTTGGGAGGGTTAAATTTATTTTGTAAATACAGATTTATTGCCATTTTTAAATAATGTTTACAGCCATATTTGAGCAAAATTGACTGAAAAAATTGTTGTAAAAGTATTAAAAATAAATGTGTAATATTATTTTGCTTTTTTATACTGAAGCTCATTATGTTACTACTTTTTGACTTCAACAAAAAGTTGACCATTAATCGATGTAATTAATTTTAATTATTTGTTAAAATGAAAAGCAGATGAAAAATTGGGTATGCCTCATAATATATGCCTTTGGGTATGCCTTTTAGTGTTCAGGTGGTTTTTTTTCAAACTTTTAGTGTTCAGGTGGGGTTTTTTTTCAAACTTTTAGTGTTCAGGTGGGGTTTTTTTTCAAACTTTTAGTGTTCAGGTGGTTTTTTTTCAAACTTTTAGTGTTCAGGTGGGTTTTTTTCAAATTTGGGAGCATTCACAGAACTTTGAATCAAACCCTTTATTCATTGGAGTAGATTGTTGTCATTCCATTTCCAAACAAAATTATCTATGAGAATTATCTTTTAAATTTTTACCAAGCATCATTATACCAACTCATATCTATCAAATTTCATTTTTTTTGTATTCTAAGATATGAAAGTGTTTCAAACAATTATATTTAATTTCCTAATTAAATGTTTGAGATAGACATTCTTGTTATTTTTTTTTTTAATTCTGGTTATTGAAAGATAGACTATTTTATAGTTTTATTTTTAGTTTTATAGATTCATGATGATAAAGAATACATACTGATTGTCTTTTATTTAATAATATTTATTTTTCATCAACAGATATGAATTGCAGAAGATGAAAAAGGAATTGATTTCATGGGCAGATGTAAATATATGGAGAACAGTTCTTTTAAGATGAGAAAAGACATTAATGAAAACTTGTGTAGCTGTGCATTTTCCTAAAATTAATATCTAAAAATACAAATTTTCTCTTGTGAAGTGTGCAGATTAGCATTTTCAGACAATTCAAAGTTAAAAGCAAACATGCAGATGCATACAGGAGGGAAATCCCACTCTTGCAAAGTGTGTGGATCAGCATTTTCCTCAGGTTCAGCTTTAGAAATACACATTCGGATACATACGGGAGAGAAACCCTTTACCTGTGAAGTATGTGGATCAGCTTTTCCAGACAAATCACATTTAAAAAGACACACTCAAACACACACTGGAGAGAAACCGTGCAGTTGTGAAATATGTGGATCAGCATTTTCAAGGAAAGCGTATCTAAAAATACACATGCGAACACACACTGGAGAGAAACCATACAGTTGTCAAGTATGTGAATCAACATTTTCAAGGAAATTTGAACTAAAAGTACACCTGCGAACACACTCTGGTGAGAAACCATATTCTTGTGAAGTATGTGAAGCAGTATTTTCACAGAAGTCCCATTTAAAAACACACATGCGAACACACACTGAAGAAAGACCATATATTTGTGAAGTATGTCAATCAGCATTTTTAAATAATTCACATTTAAAAGCACATATGCGAATACACACTGGAGAGAAACCCTATAGTTGTGAAGTGTGTGGTTCAGCCTTTTCTAATGGATCATCTTTAAAAAATCACAAACACGGACATACTGGAGAAAAGGTGCATAGTTCAGCTACTGCTGAGAAATCCTATAAGTGTGTGGATCAGTATTTTCACAACCATCTATCTTAAAAACACTATATGCAAAAACACACTGGAGAGAAACCCTATGGTTGTAAAGTGTGTGGATCAGCATTTTCACAGCCTTCTAGTTTTAAAAAAACCATATGAGAATACACACGGGAGAGAAACCCTATTTGCTGTGAGTTCATATTTAAGAACATATATCCGCAAATGCACTGGATATGAAAATGCTATTTACAAAGGAAACAAGTGTTATCCCCGGGCAAGGGCCACTTGACTTCTGAAAATTGTTAAAAGAAAATTTAAAATAAAAGATGGTTTTGAAGAGTGTGGATCAGCATTTTCATAAAGGTCCTATTTTACAATAGATATGTGATTCCACACTGGAGAGAGATCATACTGATGTGAAGTATGTGGATCAGCATTTTACCAGGGTTTTGATTTAAAATTACACATGAAAAAATATGCTGCAGTGTAACCTTAAGTATCCTATGTTTGTGGATCAGCATATTTCAAAGTGTTACACATCTAAACACATGCAAGAAATTTGACATTAATGACCTTAGGGTCAGAGTTTCCACTGCATAAATTAGGGAACATATATACAAACCCACACAGAGAGAAAACATGTGTGGATATGCAATTTCAGCACAATCAACTTTAAGAGATTATGTTTGGTTTTTATATGATACATCTACTTGATCAACTGTTCTTGTTTGTTTTGTTTTATGGCATATCAACATTTGTGGATCATTTAATGCCAACAAAGTCAATTCTATGATATGCTAATTTTCTCTAAATCGATGTTATGTTTATTTAGATCTGAAGAAAATAGTCCAGATTTTTTTCACGATTTTTGTTTTCCATACAGAATTATTGTAGATGTCATCAAAACATAAGATATAAGTAAATACTTAGAAGGAAATTTGTTACTTAGACAAAGACAATAAAAAGCTATATGATGAAGAGAATAGTAAATTTATAAACAAACAAGTGAATTGGCAAAGGTCTCATGACAATTACTTAGATTAGGATAAGTTCATAGAAATACTTAAGTGTTATGTAATGGCCTCTGCCAGCACCATCAAATCCTAGCTAAAGTGGATTTGTTGTACATTTGAAAAGGCGCAGTTAATGGGGACAGTTCAAGCTTAAATTGCCACAGAAATTAATTTTTCAGATGGAATGGGTGTTGGTTGGCTATAGGTGTTTATATGGTATTTTTAGAGATTTAGATTATAAAAAAAGTAATGGAGTAGGTAATGGATTATGAATAGTTTTTTTCTTTCATTAAGTGTGCAGAATCACATCATTTCTTCCTTTGAGACTGATAAAAAAGTAATGTAATATCTTAAATAAATGTGAGTAGTTTTTTATAAAAACATGTTTGTTGACTTTTTCATCACAAAAAGTGACAACCTTTTACTTTTCAAGTCCATCACAATATTATATTAGAGGTGCGTGGTGTAATGGTTAGAGTCGTAGGAAATGGACTTGTTGACCTGAGTTCAATTCCTGGACAAATCTGTTTGCATTTCACAGGTATGAATCCAATTGTCCCTCCAGCTAGGGGTAAATAGCAGGGAAGACTGGTCTCTTTAACCATGGCTTGGTAACCAGTCTAGGAGAAGGAAAACTCTGAATTCAAACCTGTTAAACTCTGCTTAGGAAATTTACCTTTTGACGCATCCTGCTTGTGTGGAGGGTTGGTAAATATATATACTAGAGCTCTCATTTTCAAGAAATATCCTTGCCCTTATGGCAAGCTGCAACTTTTTTTATCATATATGTCCTAGAAAGAGGTGGCTTAAGTTCTTAATGTCCTGGAAATGACATTAAAATCTATTTGATGGTAAGTTTCCCATTCTGGAGGTCTGGGGAATGTGGAAGACTCTTCATCACCATTGCAACCAGGTCACTCTGACCTGGAGTGGTAGTACCTGTTAGGATCCCATCTATAGGTTAAATAGAAAATTTGTTTTCAAAAAATTGAGTTGAAAACATTTTCTTCCAAACTATCACTATGAATCTTTCAAAATTTTGATAGCATGAAATGACCCGCCAAGTTTGATATGCCGTAAAAAAAAAACAAAAAAAACAAACAAACAAGAAAAATGCTTCTTCATCCAGCTGAACATTTAGAGAAAAGCTGCAATAATTATTCTTTCTGTGTTTTGAATAAAAAGGAGAAGAAAAAATGGAATGTTACTTACTTTGGAGAAGTGACACTGAAATGATTTATTTTTTTTAGAGAGAGATGTCATAGCAAACTGGAAATAAGAATGGAGAAGGAAAAGATAAAATCCAATTGAAAATAGAAGTCCATTCATTTCGGTGAACTTGATGTAGGAACATTCTAACAGGCGATATTAAAAAAGGGATGTAAGAAAAAGCACTTGAGTGATGTAGATGAAAAAGAAGATTTGCAAATAAGCAGGGATGAGGGAGATACTACGAGAAGTAGAGGTCCTTCAAAAAACCTGATCTCACCTACTTTTCAAGAAATATCCTTTTTCATCCAGCTGAACATGTAGGGAACAGCTACAAGAATTATTCATTCTGTGTTTTGAATAAAAAGGAGAAGAAAAAATGGAATGTCACTTACTTTGGAAAAGAATAAGTGGCTCAGATAAATGATTTCTTTTATAGAGATATATCACAGCATTGTAGGAATGGAGAAAGAAAAGATAAAATCTAATTGAAATTAAAAGCTGAAATATTTTCATTTCAGTGAACTTGATGTAGCAATGTGAATAAGCTGGGACAAGCGAAATACGAGGAGAATCAGAGATGCATAAAAAAACAAACAAATCTCACCTACTTCATTTTTTTGTTTTTTTTAATCTTTAAACGACACTTTCATATACCATTTGGTACAGTGACTGTGCCAAAGTCATCTTAGACTATCAGGTTTAACAATAAGGACTTTTTCTTCCATCTGACCATTGGATTTTCCCATGTCTTTACAAAATTTCTTTTACTTTCAGTATTCTTTGCTTGATTTTTATATCTGTTAAATTTATCATTTGGGTAAAACTTATGCTTATTTGTGAGACAGGACATTTTTGTATAATAAACTTTTTTTTTAACTTAAATTTGTTTCTTAATTCATTCTCTCTTTGAAAGAAGGCCAGTTTAACTCAGTCAGTAAAACATCCACCTAGGAATCATATGCAAAATCTTTATATGTATTTTTGAGTTCTCAATTTTGGTTGTATCCAATCAAGGAAACACTTGATATCATCCACTTGTACTTTTTAACAGCATAGTCGATGAACAATTTAGACACACTATTCATAATATTAACTTTAGCTATGAGAAAAAAATAATACACCGTATACTTCCACTCATAACATAATCTATTATCGTAACCAAATGCACCCAAATTGCAAACTATATGAAAAGGCTATAAAAAATTAATTCATAATAATGTTTCATCCACCTACCCCAACAATAAAGTAATATATATATATATATATATATATATATATATATATATATATGTATATATATATGTATGTGTGTGTGTGTATGTGTGTGTGCAGTCAAATATATAGAATGTTATTGTGAGATAGTAAGAGATAAGAAAGAAACTAAAGAGCGAAAGAGAGAGAGAGAGAGAGAGAGAGAGTGTGTGTATGTGTGTGTGTGTGTGTGTGTGTGTGTGTGTAAGAGAGTAAAGGAGAAGTTTGGTTGCTTCTTTGATTAATATCATATCAACATTCATGGGTAGTTGAATTCTAAACCCTAGAACCTAATTTTTCTGATGTGGCAGATATAATTCTTACTTTTTTTTTTACTTTCAATATACATTTGGGGTGCTGGTGGTTGTCGTCAGTGATATAATCTGCAAGGTTTATTTGGATGTTTCCGGTCTTCCAACATCAGACTTCCCTCGCCTTGCTGACCCTATCAGAGGTAATCAAAACTCTGATACGACCACCAACAATAGACGCTAAAAGATGTTTGACTTTTATTTTTTTTGGACGGTTGTAGAACTCTAATCCCGCTCATCTAATTGGTTGTTGCTAACAACCAATCAAATGTGCAGTACATTGTATTTAAATGGGATACGTGGACAGTAACACCTTTCTCAGTATGGATTACAATCTTTAGAGGATTAGGTAAGTCAACCCTTCATTAATAATGATAAGAGAAGAATGATTTTAATGATTTGTTTTACATTTTTTTTTTCAATTTTTTTATTTTAGATTTTATCTATATATCATTTTGTACAATTTAAAAAAAAAATTTCTATTGCCCACCCCCCTTTTTATTTTGTTTTTTAATTTTTTTTATTTATTTTGTTTATTTATTGTTAGATTGCTTAGATCAGAGTTTTGTCAACCTTTTTCATTTCACAGCCTAGTGAGCTGGGCAATAAATTGATTGAGGTACACCATCAGTATATAATGAAATAAAAGGTATAAATTTTCACAAAGAACTTACTAAAGTAGAAATAACAGTTTCTAAGACAAAGTTTTTCAACCGGTGTGCAAAAACACTAAAATAATAAAACAAAAAAATATTAAAGTAAAATATTTAAATGTTAAAGAAAATATTAAATAGAGTAAAATTATAAATTTTCACAAAAATTAATCATCTAAAGTAAAACTTCCTGTTTCTAAGACAGAGTTGAAAAACTCTGTTATAAGAGTACAAACAATATTTAATTAAAGCAAAAAATATTTGATTAAAACAAAAAATATTAAAGTAATAGAATAAAAATATAAGAGGAGGATCAACTGTCCTCAACACTCACGCCTCACCCACGGAAGCTTCATGGTATACTAGTGAGCCGTGGCACACACTGGTTGAACAACTCTGATTTAGATGTTGTTCCAATGATATCAGAGCCAAATCAGAAATTCAGATGCTTCTTTAAAAGACTTAAATTTACTCAATACTGAGGCTAAATCCTTAAATGTGAGATGGAATATTTACTCAATATTGTGATGGCCTATAACTTATTAATCTTCTTTTCACTGCCCTGTCCATGGGACTTAGAATTTATTGACTGATACAGTCAGTAAATTCTAAGTCCCATGGACAGGGCAGAGGAGTAAGATACCTATGAAAAGGAATGTCCCAGGTATGACACTAAACTGCATTTGATGTCGAGGCTCTAATTCTGGAGATCTGTGGACTACCTATTTATTGCCATTATTTCTAGTTCCACTCTGATCCGGAGTGGTCTCTCCCACTGTATATGGGTCAAATAGATCTGTTTAAAATAGATTCCATAACCTCTAAGCATAGACACGAGGTTGCTGGGCCAATAAACCCCTCCTGTATTGTAGACAGGAGATACACTGTTACTGTTGTCGAGATTAGAAAGTAAAAAATAACTTAAGCAAAAAAGTATAAAATTTCATATGAAAAAATTTCACTGCATAGCCACAATAAGGTTAGAAAAATAAACAACACAAGGACATGCATCTGAATTAATCGTTGATGTCCCCAGAGTAAAAATATGGGTATTTTGAAGTAAAATGGGAAATAACTCATGTTTTTGTTTTAACAAAATAAACAAAAAAGAACTATTGTTAGAGACCATTTTTAAATATATAAAAACAGGTATGAGCAGAAATCGCAACAGGAGGAATTAAAACATTTTTACATTTTCAAACAATTACCAAAAATCAGAGAATTGTCCAGTTTTAATTAAATTTTCCCAAAATTATTCATTACTAAATTAATTTTAAAATAAATAGGTTATTTCATTTTAAAAACAAACTTGAAAATATTGTTTTTTATCAATTCAGAATGTATCACCACCGTACATTCTGAATTGATAAAAAACAATATTTTCAAGTTTTTTTTACCTTTGAAGAAAAAACATTTTCCAGTCCCTAATTTTTATATTTCTAGTAAGATCAAATCCTGAAGAATAAATTTAAAAAATGAAAAAATAGAAAAAAAATCCAATACCCCCAAAAGTTATTTTATTTTTAATCATACATTTTTAGATAGATTAAAGAAATCTTAATTTATGATAAATAAATTGTGTACAAAATGCCACCTTCCAAACTTTTAAAATTCACTATCAAATTTCTAAGTGAATAGAAATAGGCCAATTGAATCAGAGAAAATTTTCTTTGCATCACTTCAAAGAAAGACATTGTTTTTAAAATCATGAAAAGAGAAAACAAGTATGGGATGGTTAGAGGTTTGCAGTGTTTTAAAGGTTTAAAGGTAGCTGGATATTCTTGTTGCATGTTTTCACCCCATCTCATTTGGTGGTCGCTGAAAGGAAGGAATTCAAGGAATAAAAATGAAAGAGGCAAAGGCAGAAGGTGGTTTTATGATTTAGGCTTTATTCATTGGACATAGTCGCCCGGGAAAAAGGGATATCCCCTGGCTGAGGAAGTGACTACACACAGTTAAGGCCTGAACTCAAATGGCCGAGATATTATCTTAGGGTTGGAAGTCAGTCCTTTTTCTCACACATGCATGAGGGTTCTTCCTTTGAAGGCTTATGGGAGTTTGTGGTTTTTTTATTTTAATTTAATTTTATTTTTATTTTAATCCTCCCACATACTACAAAAATTATTGTTTGAGTTTGATGAAAATAACTTTTACATTTTTAAATAACTTTTTCAGGTATAATTTTTTTTCTTTATTTTTCTTTCTTTTTTTTTTTTTTTTTTTGTGGAATTCTGGATTTGATCTTTCTAGAAATGTAAAAATTATCAGCTGGAATTTTTTATTTATTCAAATGACTAAAGATTCTTCCCTACAATCATAATTGATAAAAAAAAAAAATTTAAAATTTTTTATTTTTTTTATCTTTTTGGAATAATAAGCCATTCATTTTAAAATCAAGTCATTAATGAATAAATTGCTGAACATTATAAACCGAATGAAGTCATTTTGATCAACAACAGATTTGGGTTTATTATAGTACCATCTGTTGCTTAAGTGATCACCCAATTAAGTATTGAACAGGCTTGTTACTGCTAGCTAAGTGATCTAACAGAAACCAGTGCTTTCAGCATGATTTTTCTGTTATGTAATAGGTTAATTAGCTATATTGTTGCTAGGCAATAGCGATGTAGAAATGGGGGTGTCTTGGAAAGAATTCAGTAATTCTAGTAGTAGACAAAATATACGAGCTTGCCAGGGTTCTTTGAAAAAATTAATTTCTGATGGCAGGAAAAAAGATTAAGATAATTTAAATTTCTACTGAGCAGTTCATAATTTTTGCCGACTAATAATAAAGTAAAAATGAGAAGATTTTCATGTTTTTTTATTTATTTGGAAAACTGGATTTTAAGTGTGTCTCGTAATTACCTCCCTTTACTAGTGCTCATTAAACGTATAAAGGAGTCGACTTCTTTGTTTTTAAAAGAAAATCCAGTTTATTGAAAGTTTTAATAGCTTCTTATTTTCCTCAAATTTTGTATTATTTTAATTAAGAAAATCCAATGAAAAAAGGCAGAAATAAGTAAGTAATGTATTCTCTTAATTTCTTTTTTTTTTATCTCCCCGTTTTAGGTTGCATTGCAAAAATAGGGAATTTTAAGGGCGACAAAAATCCTTTTTTTTTTTTAGAAAATTTAGTTCAATTTTATTAAGTTTTATACTATGATAAATAGATTTTTTTAAAACTAGAAAAATCTTATATATAAAATTATTTTCGTCCAGTTTTTTAAACGGTAACATTTGCATTTGGAATTGTTTTTCATTCCTTAAACATAAGAAAACAAACAACAAACATAGAACAAAAAAATAAAACAAAAAAATTTGATCTTTCGAATTTGCAAAATAAAGCTAATTACTGAAATATGAAATTTAATGAAATGATTATACATATTGCATAGAACATTAATTTATTAAATTATCTTCTTGTTAAAAAAAATCACCCTGGCTACGAAAACGGAACATTTTGTTATTTTTTCATTTCTTAACAAAATTAAAGGGAGTATATGTGAAGGGGGATAATTAAACGAAAATATTGGAACATTTTCAACCGCACTGAAAAAATCTACGAAATTTTACTAATTATTTAAATTTGATAAAATTATCCGCGAACATGTTGAATTGAACAACTTTTGATTTATGTAGTTTTATCGTCAGAGAGAGAAAAAGACTGATACGTTTTTTTTTTCTTCAAAAGAAATGTCCCAGAAAATCACCCTGTGTCAAGGGGCAGCTTTAGTTTACTGTAGGACGTAGGTATACCCAAAAATATATGCTATTCATTTTAAAAATAAATTGAAATTAATAAAATCGATTATTTAAGGTCAAATTTTTGTTTAATTCGAAAAGTAGTAGCATAATGGGCATCAGTAAAAAAAGAAAAAAAAAAGAAAAATAATATTACACATGTAATTTGTTTTTAATACATTTAAAACTTTATTTTTTTCAGTCAATTTCGATCGCGTTCGGCCTGAAATGCAGTTTAAAATCCGTGTTTACAAAATGAATTCACGATTGCAAAAAAAAAAAAAAAAAAAAAAAAAAAAAAAATTACGATTGCAAAAAAAGAATAAATAAAATAAAATAAAAAATAACATCTGGGAATTATCGGATTTTGATGAAATTTTCAGTATAGATTTATCAATTAATAAATTTTATAATGCATCAGTTATATATAAAATTCATTTAAAATATAAGCAGCATGATGTTAAGTTTTCTTTTTATTTTCCGATTTTCAGTAATCTTTTTTTCTTCTATTCATACCTTTGGTTTTTTGTCTTTTTATTTATGCAGAAAAAAGTATCAATCGCATATATACCACACCAATATTTTGTGCCCCAAAAACAAGGGGGGTGTCAAAGTTAAGTGACCTAAAAAAAACAAAGTTTTGAAATAAAATAACTGATGCATTATAAAATTCATTCACTGCTAAATCAACACTGAAAATTTCATTAAAATTGGATAATTCCCTGATTTTTGGTAATTTTTTTCAAACAGAGGGGTCAAAATAGTATTGAAATAAAACATAGTTTACTGGCTAGTGGAGTTTTAGTGCTGCAGTAGTCCTTATATTAAACTGTAAACATCTCTGCAAATGTAAACAATGTGATGATCATGTCTACTTCAACATCATCATTTCTTTTCTAAGGTAATAACGTATAACATAGGCACTGCCAAAGTTGTTGACAAATCCATGTTTTACAAAACAAATTTACCCTCTTGCCATTGAAAAAGAAATTACCAAAAATCAGGGAATTATCCAATTCTAATTAAATTTTCAGTGAAAAAATAGTTTAAAATGTATTAAAAATAAATTACATGTGTAATATTATTTTGCCTTTTTTTACTGATGCTCATTATGTTACTACTTTTCAACTTAGAATTAAATCGATTATTTAAGTTCAAATTTTTGTCTAATTCATTTTTTAAATGAAAAGCAGATGGCATTTTAGCAGACCCTAGAACAGTAGTACTTACCGTTGCTTCATATAAAATAACATCTGTCAGGAAGAAATTTTTGATGACATCTAACTATGCATTTACCTAAACAAACCTACTATGCTTTTTAAATGTAAAATATTGGGATTAAATAAGAATCTTAATTTTGGATTGGAGGGGAGGGGGCATCAGACAGGTAGCAAACATGTATGGGTACTAACGGCCATTTCCATGGATCAGTATTTCATAGTTTATCCCACATCCTCACCTAGTACCAGGTACCAACATTGTTTTACTTACACTTAATGTCTTCTATGCCCCTCCCCATTCCCACCTATTACCTGGTACCATCATGGTCTATGACTGTCTTCTATACTTTCTCCCCCCTACATGTTATTGGTACCAAGCCTATATACACAGTGTGGGTCCGGGGGTAAATTTTTTAAATCGACCAACCGTATTTGCCATGATATTGTCCCAAAACTATGACTAATACACACCCTGTATACTTACACTCCCCTACATGTTATTGGTACCAAGCCTATATACATAGTGCAGGGCCAGGGGGTAAATGTTTAAAATCCCCCAACCATATTTGCCATGAGAATGGAGTAACAACTGAATAATATAAAAACTAGCAAACAATAATAATGCCCCAAAACTACTACTAACACACACCCTCAATATGTAAGTTGTATTTTGATTTGAAAGCTGTATGTATCAGTCATAAGGAATCCACTGGAAGATAAAGATAATGGGAAGTATCCTTGGAAACAAAACAGGAATAGAAAAAGATTAAAAAAATTAATGCATTATTTAGATTTTTCAGACTGTTGTCCTCATATCTATTGTTATATACAGTGTATATGATCTTTTTTACTCTTTTTGATAATTATTTATTTGGCTATTATTTTATAAAAGAAAATATTATAGATCGATATTTGCTCTATTTAAAAGGCTGGAGCGCTAAATTTTCAACAAAGTTTTCGACTAAAAATTATTAGAATTTGATAATAAAGTATTTATTAAATAAAAATGTTTTAGAATCTAAAAATATGAAATTCTAAACTTAACATCATGCTATTCGTATTGTAATTTTTGAATTTTATATATCAATTTACCATAGAAGAAATACCTAATTAAATCAGAAAGTTTTGAAATAAAGTAACTGATGCATTATAAAAGTCATTCATTGATAAATCAACACTGAAAATTTCATTAAAATCAGATAATTCCCGGGTTTTTGGTCATTTATTTCAATTGGGAGCATTAGATTTATTTTGTAAACACGGATTTTAAGTCATGTTTAGACAGCAGCCCTATTTGAGCAAAATGGACTGAAAAAATAGATTTAAATGTATTAAAAATGAATTACATGTGTAATATTATTTTGCTTTTTTTTTGTTACTGATGCTCATTATGTTACTACTTTTCAACTTAAACAAAAATTTACCCTTAAATAATCGATTTAATTAATTTCAATTCGTTTTTAAATGAAAAGCAAACAAAAAATTGTGTATGCCTAATAATATACACCTTTAACTGTTCAGGTGTTTTTTTGTTTTTTTTTCAAACTTGGTAGCGTTCACAGAACTTTGAACCAAACCCTTTATTTAATTCATTGGGGTAGATTGTTCTCACTCTATTTCCAAACAAAATTATCTATAAGAATTATCTTTTAAATTTTTACCAAGCATTTATATACCAGCTCATTTCTATCAGATTTCATTCTTTTTGTATTTTATGGTATGAAAGTGTTTCAAACAATTATATTTAATTTCCTATTTAAATTTTGAGTTAGACATTCTTTGTCATTTAAAAAAAAAAAAATACACATATTTAATTCATATTCCATATAATTTTGTTTGGAGAATAGTTGTAAAATATTCAATTTATGACTGATTATTAAATATGAAATAGGCTGGAATTTATTGAAAGATAGATTATGTTTTATAGATTTATGATGATAAAGAATACATCATTATTCTCTTTTTCTTTAATAATATTTATTTTTCATTGACAGGTATGAATTGCAGAAGAGAAGAAATGAATTGATTTGATGGACAGATGTAAATATATGAAGAACAGTTTTTTTTTTAAGATGAGCCGGCAAAGTCCTTAATGAAAACTTGTGTAGCTGTGCATTTTCCTCAAGTTAATATTTAAAAAACACAAATGTATTAGAGCCAAATGCTCTTCTTGTGAAGTGTTGTGTGAATCTGTATTTGTTGAGTTTAAATTTGGAAGCATTTATATAGAAAAGTGAAAGCTTCAGTATTGCAGGCTAAAGAGAAAATTGATATTTGTAAGTGAAAGCTTGAGCATTACAAATGTGTTATGTGTTATAAACACATAAGAAAACTTGACACTTGTGTGCTGTGAAGATTTTTAATGATTTTTAATTTGAAAAAGCACATACCTGTATTGGAGACACAATACCTGGTAAATCATGCTGCTATGAAGTCATAAATAGCAGCCATTAAAGGAACATTCTCCATCCTAACCAACCCTTGGATATACATACTATTCATAAAGGAATCAAGTGTTAGCCTCAGGAAGATGCCCCTTGATTTCTAAAAATTTCTTTGTTAAAAGTAAGTTGAAAAAAAAGAGACAAAATTTTATTTTGTGAAGTGTACAATTAGCATTTTCATACAATTCAAAGTTAAAAGCAGACATGCAAATGCATACAGGAAAAAAACCCCACACTTGTGAAGTGTGTGGATCGGCATTTTCCTGTGCTTCAGCCTTAGAAATACACATTCGAATACATACGGGAGAGAAACCTTTTACTTGTGAAGTGTGTGGATCAGCTTTTCCAGACAAATCACATTTAAAAACACACATTCGAACACACACTGGAGAGAAACCGTGCAGTTGTGAAATATGTGGATCAGCCTTTTCAAGGAAAGCATATCTAAAAATACACATGCGAACACACACTGGGAGAAAACCATACAGTTGTCAAGTATGTGAATCAACATTTTCAAGGAAATTTGAACTAAAAGTACATCTGCGAACACACTCTGGTGAGAAACCATATTCTTGTGATGTATGTGGAACAGTATTTTCACAGAAGTCCAATTTAAAAACACACATGCGAATACACACTGGTGAAAAACCATATATTTGTGAAGTATGTAAATCAGCATTTTTAAATGGTTCACATTTAAAAGCACACATGCGAACACACACTCGAGAGAAACCTTTCTCTTGTGATGTGTGTGGTTCAGCCTTTTCTAATGGAGCATCTTTAAAAATTCACAAACAAAGACATACTGGAGAAAACGTGGGTAGTTCCACTACTGGAGAGGAATCCTATAAGTGTGTGGATCAGTATTTACAGAGCCATCTATCTTAAAAAAAAAACACGTGAAAACACACCGGAGAGAAACCCTATGGTTGTGAAATGTGTGGATCAGCATTTTCACAGCCTTCTACTTTAAAAAACATATGAGAATACACACACACTATATATATATGCAAAGTGTGTAAAAAAGTATTGGGATTTTTGGCAATTTTATGACACACATTTTATTCTGAAAAAAATTAATCTTCCATTCATTTCATTTTTCATTTCTAGCTTCAATCTCAATACTTTTATGACACACTATATATATATATATATATATATATATATTAGTAAAGATAAAAAGCTTAAAAATCAGGTATTAAGTGATTATGGTCCATTTCCACTCATGGGTATCAGAAAACCCCACGAGTTTTGTCAGATCACGTTCTTTATTGAAAATGGTGTACATACAAATTCAGCTTGCTCTTATACATTCTCTCCTCCTTCCTTATCATCTTATCTTTTTAGGGGGTGGCAGTGCTTTGATCTTGTGGTAGATACTTTTAAGGTTGAAATGTAAATAGGGAGTTTACCTATGTATGTATGTATGAAAAAATATATATATAGGTGTAGTATGTGTGTATATGAAATCATGGATGTATGCCCGTATGTGTGTACATGTATATTGGTGGGTATATGAACACATATACATGGAATTAAGTAGGACAAATGAAAGGAATTAATTAAATCTAATCTAATTCTGGGTACATAGGGCTTAGAGAACCTGACTACCTTAGCAAAATTGGGGAATCCATACAACTAGTATCATAGGTCACCTTACTTAAATGTACTCAAAAAGACCCCACTCTTTATAAGGAAAAATAGATGAGAACATTTAATAAACATGAGAAGAGAAATGAATAAAAACGAGAATTTCGGACTGAAAATGGCCAGTCTAAAAATGACACCCAGGCGACAGCACCCAGGAATAAGGAATGCGAATAGCCCCCAGATAAATAACTGTCTTTACTAATAAATTTACACTGTTTATGAAAATTAAACATTGAGCTCTCAAATCGGACCTGAACTCTTCAACACCATACCATTGGAAGAAAGGACCAGCTTAGAATCATCCTAATACCAAATTACTTGGTAACCCACCTAAGAATTAGTGTATATAATATATATATATATATATATATAAGTGTATTTTGGCAGCATTTTCTCTTTTAAACATGTTTGGTTGAACTTAAGTGATGAGACCAATCTCGTGTACGAATTCAAATGTCCAGTAGGAGACTGTCTCTCCAAAGTTAATAACATGTATATTGGCCACACGACAACCACATTATCACACAGATTAACACTACACCTATCCAATACGAGTTCTATTAATTAACACCTTAAAACACATTCATGCCCTCTCTCTACCTACCGCAAAATTTTAACAGAAAATACACTCACACTACATAAAGAAAAAAACAAACAAACAAAAACTTCAAATAATCGAAGCTCTATATATCAAACAAAAAAACCCACCTTAAACAAAATAAACTTCAAAACAAATCATGTCCTCAAATGCCTATAATTTCCCACCTATCCTCCTTCCACCATTCCCCTTTCCTTCTCACAAACTTGTGACCACCCCTCCCACAAAAACTCTACTGCATTGTTCGTTCGAACTACCACCAATTCCTACTACCTCCCACTACCAATTTCTACGCTACTGCTCTTTTTTTTTTTTTAAACGAGACACCATGAAACATACCATCAGTTTCCTACCTGAAGATGGCAGATTGACATGCCGAAAGTGCTCGTAGTGAAACCTTTGGTGGATTGCTACACCAGTTCCACCCTGACACCAAAAAGATGGCCAGACACCTTGAAAGAATTGAACAAAAACTCGTATGACAAGAATTGTCAGTCGAGTTCAACCAAACATATATATATATATATATATATATGACCTTCAAAAGAGAATGAATCCTTCTCTTCAAAAAAATTTACGTGCTTAATTCTTAAATGATATGTAATGGCTTCTACGAACACTGTCAACTATTAGTTATAGTGAATATGCTGAACATTTGTGGAGGTATGATTGACAGGGAGAGGTCAAAATAAATTGCCTCAGAAACAAATTTTTGAAATGGAATGAGTGCTTGTTGGTTGGCTAAAAGTGGTTCATATGGTATTGTTTGAAATATAGATTCAAAAATTTTTTTTCCAAACTTGAAGACAAACAGTTGAGTAATTTTAATATTAAAGCTTATGAGTACTTTTCCTTTGAGACTCATACAAAGACCTGAAGAAGGCCGGAGGGCACATCAGCCAAAATGTTGTACAGATAACAATGAAGATGCGGACAATAGTCAGAATAATGCAAATATTGCTATACATTTTAACTGTTCTTAAATTGCCTCATAATATCTTTATTGATATTTCAAATAAAAAACAGATACCTCACAGGGTTATCTGCCCATATCAGAACATTCTAGAAGACAAAATCTTCCAGTCTTTATCTTGTGGTGAGGCGGAAGTAAATGCTTTGAAAGCAGAAATAAAATCATGAAAATAAGAAGTCTGCACATAGGATCAAGCGCAGGTAGAAAGAAAAAAAATAGAAGTATTAAAAATGATAATTTACAACCAATCAGAAGTGTTCGTGCCTAAAAAAAAAAGTCCTATGAAAGTGAAGGTTTTCAAAAAACAGTGGAGAAGAAAAACATATGCTTACATATTCCATGTCGCTTGACTCTGAAATATTTTCCTGCCACTGAATGTATTACAAGTTATATCTTTCTCTCTCTACAAGTTACTTCACTGCTGATATATAGAGCATTACTCTTTCTTTTCTCTATTGGAGGTAACTCAACAATTTCTTTTTCTAATTACATAAACTTTTAAAAAAAGCATATTCTGCAGGACTTGGATCAGTATTTTTGACTACTGTAATCTATTTGTTTTAATACACATATTACTTGTTGAATTTATGAGTTAATTGTTTTTCTGTCTTAATATATGTGACCATATAATGTGTTTGTTGTAATTACCAATATATATATATATATATATATATATATATATATATATATATTATGGCCGGGTTAGCTCAGTCAGTAGAGCATTTTGCTAGAAACTACAAGGTTCCTAGTTCAATACCGGTCCTCGCCAACTCAGCGTATGAGTAGCACAGGGATCTGTGCGGTAAAGTAAGGAGCTGATGGTAGGTGTGGTGCTCCACCTCAGATGCTAAAAACAATCTCCTTGGTCTAGCACAATTGAAAAGGGGATAGACTCCCTCGTTGATACCGACTTCAGGCCGCCCCGTCGACTTCACTTTACTTTTTATATATATATATATATATATATATATATATATATATACTCAATAACAACCACTATAGTCTATTCCAGTATTTTTAACTGTTCTTAGATTGCCTCATAATAATTATAACAGACAACAATGGATCAACCAGGAGAACTCTGATGGTAGCTGCGAGAATCAGTCACACAATAGTTGGTGAATTTCAAAAAGGGTCTGGTAGTCTGTAACCAGCAGAAAACAAGTAACAACCTACATTTTGGGCTAGTAAAAACACCACTTGCCTTAGAGAGTGGGCTAAAATTTATAAAACAATTTTTCCTTTATTGACTTAAGAGTACAACTTCATGTCTCCCTGTTTTGGGGATTGGTCCAGAGGTAGGCTGTAACACCAATCATAAAGAGAGTGGAATTTTTGTTAAATCTTACTTAACGGACCTAAATTCTGCCATCGTATGTTGCCTTGCCGAAAGAAAGAAAAAATACCAAAAATCAAGGAATTAACCTACTTTATTGAAATTTCCAGTGTTGATATATTAATGAATAAAAGATATGATGCGCCAGTTATTTTATTTTAAAACTTTTACATTTTTTCAGGTCAGTTAACTTTGAACCACGTATATTAGAGAATCTGTGTTACATCTCAAAGATACAGGGTTCAAAGTTAACTGACCTGAAAAAATGTAAAAGTTTTTAAATAAAATAACTGGTGCATTATATCTTTTATTTATCAATATAGCAACACTGAAAATTTCATTAAATTCGGTTAATTCCCTGATTTTTGGTATTTTCTTTCTTTTGGCAGGTTGACATATGATGGTGGAATTTATGTCCGTTGAGTTTGATTTAACCAGATTTTTTTCTGTGACCACTTGTTTTTTTCATTTCCTATGAACTTGTCATCTCTTCATTCTGTCTTTGTTTCAACCAACTTTCATCAAGACCACATAGCACCTCACTTGCAAGATTTCTGCCCATCTCAAAGTATTTGTAGGGATTAAATCTCTTACTTGTCATCATACTAGGGGACACAAAAATTGTGAGACAAGACATTTTTATATAAACTTTGCGTTTATTTTTTTTGTTAACTTAAATTAGTTTCTTAAAACATTCTCTCTTTGAAAGAAAATAGATGTAAACTAAAAGGTTGGTTTAGCTCAGTCAGTAGAGCATCTGCCTAAGAACTACAAGGTTCTGGGTTTGATACTGGCCCTTGCCAACTCAGCACATGAGTGGCACAACTTGGTTCTGTGTGGTTAAGAGAAGAGCAAATGGCAGGTGTGGCACACCACCTCAGATTTCCCTGGTCTGACACTAGTGAAAATGGGATAGACTCCATTGCTGTCTTGGCTGATACTGACAATAGGCCACTCTACCGACTTTACTACTTATAATCAAAGACTATTAGCATCTGCCTCAGAACCACAAGGTTCCAGGTTCTATACTGGCCTTTACCAACTCAGAGCATGAGTAGCACTGCTTGGATCTGTGCAGTGCTCCATTGCATATGCAAAAACAATCTCCCTGGTCTTGCACTAGTGAAAAGGGGATAGACTCCATTGCTGTCTGACTGATACTGACAATAGGCCACACCACAAACTTAACTTATTTTTTACTAGTTTGATGAAAAATACTTTACTCGTGTGACTTGATATCTAGGGAAATATACTTTTAAATTAACTAAAATTGTTCCTCAAAGCTTGTTGTTTTTTAGTGGGTTTACTATATGTCACAGTTTAGTAGAAACAGTTCTAGTTTGAGGTTATGTTGTCTTGTACATTTAGTTTGTCCTATTTGATACTGAACAGAATTGGACTAATTAGCCATCACAACTGATAAACAGCATGGAGTGACGTCATTCTTATCTGCGATGGACTGCTAAAAGGAAAGGAAAAGAGGACCAAAGGAAAAAAAAGCATGCAACGATATCTTTAAATAAAGGAGGAAAAGAAGACAATTATAGTTTTGTGTGGATCCCATATTTTCCAATGATACTATTCTCATTATTTATCTCAGATTTTGATGTCTCATATTTTGAGGAAAAGCATAAACTCTATGAAGAGAAAAAATGAAATGTTAAAATCTGTTTAGTTTTGAAAAAGGGTCCAGTTTAGTTCAATCGGTACGGCATCCACATAGGAACCACAATGTTCCTGGTTCTATACTGGCCCTCGCCAACTCAGTGCATGAGTAGCACAGGGATCTGTGTGGTAAAGTGAGGAGCTGATGGTAGGTATTGTGCTCCATATAGATGCAAAACAATCTCCTTGGTCTAGCAGTAGGGAAAAGAAGATAGGGATGTTAACAGAAATATTGGGGAGAAATAATAGTTCTGTCATAAAGGAAAGGAGACAAGGCAATTATAATGTATATAATTGGGTTAACAATTTATTGGTGCAATATAAGAAGTGTTCACAAAGTGTATGTCCAAAGTTGTGTGTGAAAGTGTTTATAAAAGTTCAAAGAAAATTTTGCTCGGCAGGTAGTGTTATAAAATGTAAGAGACAAATGTTACTTAGCTTAGGAAGCAATGTTTCTGTAATTGTTTCTTGTTGTTGCAGTAGTCTGTTGAGTTTGTCATGTCTTATTCCTTTTGGAGCCTAGACTAAAAGCTGACTTTATTTTAGCCGCTGCTACTGTGTTCTCTGCCTGTTGAGTTCCCTGTGTTGACTCTCAAGGGTGGTTGCCAGTTCTGACGATTTAAGGCTCTGTCTCTGCCCCCTATTTTTCCGAACTTCCAGAATGCGATTTAGGGGCAGATAACCCAAATTTTTGATAATGTTGCTGTTTGGCTGATACCAACATTAGGCTACCCCAATGGCAACAACTTTTTAGTTCTGAAAAAATAGTATTCTCATGAATTTATTTCTAAATCTGTTTTAAATTGAATATCTAAAAATCTTTTACTATCAATAACATATTTTACTTTTTAAAAAAAAGTGATTTGATATATACCAATGTTAGGTTGAAATTTTATTTTTTACTTATAAACTTTTGCAAAGTTTAGAGAATCTTCAATTTTAATGTTGCAGATTGAAATATTTTATGAATAAAATTATTTGAAATCATAATAATTAGACTACCTTGGTAAAAGGCAGATTATAAGGAACCCTGTTGGTGGGGCTTAGAATATGTCAACTGTATCTTCATAAATCATTCTTTCATTTTCCTACTTTTTACTTTCACTTATTACTGTTATATACCTCTTTTATTCTTCTGGCCGGATCTGCTTCTTCTATCTTCTAGTGGTCTTGTATATCTTCTACAGGTCTCGTCTGGTCTTCTTGTATGGGGATTCCGTGTCTGGTTCTGCTGGGGACCATTTCTTATCAGAAGCCTTGTGTCATTGTTAGCTTTTAGTAATAACAACAAGACTTCGATTTACTTTGGATGTTAGTTTATTCTGGATCCCCAGAACCAGACAAATTGCGCGCGGAGAGTCACATCTTGCTAGCTTCTAACTCTGCAACTGACTAACTGCAACTGACTACTGCAACTCACTTACTGAGTTGCCCACCTTAAACCGGAAGGGGGGCTTTCTATCGGGGTTCCGTTCTCACGATTCTATCCCCAGAAAGCAAGGTGAGAGTGAGGTCAAGCATTGTCACTCACTCTCAAGGCCATCAGCTGTACTGATTGCCATAAGGATTTCTATACTACCTTAAAAAGTAATAGGGATCCAATTAATATGTAACATTACTCTGTGGTTCCTAGTTGGATGCTCTACCGACCAACAGGTAGCCTATTAAATGTGTTGCTTAGTTCAAAATTAACTTTTATGGAAAACACAGGAAAATTGATAGACAGATTTTGACCTGAATTTGACCTCTCTTCTGATTAATCAGAGCTAGCCATGTGAAAGTCAGATTTTTGTTGGACGCTGAACAGGACAGTCGCAATGTCAATCTGTACATTATAATTAAATTATTGCATGTGTGCTTGTTGATTTGGATCTCATAGAATAACAAAGAGTTATAATTAAAGCAAAGTTTTGTGTTTGTTAATTAAAAAACTCTGCAACAATACAATATGACTCAGATCCAGTAACAGAGGAAGCCATCTACTTGCCCAGAGAAGATAGAATCCAGGGATAAGTTAACAGCCTTACAGATAACAGATACAGAAGATAAGATCCAACTACTCAGAACAAGATAAGTATAAAGAAGATAAGTATATCTGTATACAACTTCATGTATGCAAATATACCATGATATACTACAAGATACTACAAGATGTGAAAGTCAGATTTTTGTTGGACTCTGAACAGGACAGTCGCAATGTCAATCTGTACATTATAATTAAATTATTGCATGTGTGCTTGTTGATTTGGATCTCATAGAATAACAAAGAGTTATAATTAAAGCAAAGTTTTGTGTTTGTTAATTAAAAACTCTGCAACAATACAATATGACTCAGATCCAGTAACAGAGGAAGCCATCTACTTGCCCAGAGAAGATAGAATCGAGGGATAAGTTAACAGCCTTACAGATAACAGATACAGAAGATAAGATCCAACTACTCAGAACAAGATAAGTATAAAGAAGATAAGTATATCTGTATACAACTTCATGTATGCAAATATACCATAATATACTACAAGATACGTATAATATAAGTATGATATATATCAATAAACCAGGAGACTTCATAGAGTAAACCTGTGTGTAGTATGATATATCCTCATGTATATCTATGCAAAAACAATTCACAGCTAATTAAAAATAACAATTTTTTTTGTATGAGAAAATTTAATAGAAGAGAATACAAACATTACACAAGATACAATGAAGAGCTTATATATGGGTAATTCCATGCCAAATCATCCAGGTCATGTCACCCAACCCCTTCAGTTTTTTTGAAATTTTGTCCACATGTGAAATATGATAGAATTAGCCAATCCCAAAAATTTGAGCTTCCAATTAAAAAAAATGGCGAAGTTATATTGATTTTTAGCTCTCCATATTGGGAGTAGCAACTTTTGTATCCTATTTTTGTCTGTAAAATGAGTTCTAGAGTTTCCCTACTTCTAAAAATTGGTTCATAAAAGCATTTTTGCCCATGGAATCCAAAAGTTGTAAATCTAACTATTTTTAAATTATTGATGATTTCTGATTTTTTCATTGCAAGATCAATATCCTAATGTGGCCCTGCATCTACGACAACATTTTTTTTATATTTGGAGAGCTAAAAATCAACATAACTCTGCCAATTTTTGGAGTTGGAAGCTCAAATTTTGGGGATCATTTAATGTTAACATAGTCCACACCTGGAAAAAAATTCAGAAAAATTGAAGTGGGTGGATGACAATTTTACTTTTTTCTAGATGATTTGTCAGGGAATTACCCATATTACTGTATAAGAGAAATGTTCTAATAGGAAAATAAATTTTGAGTTGAGGCTACTGATAAAAGAGGAAAGTATAAATGTTCATATGTTGACCTTGGCAAATAAGGAATGCAATTCCTAACACATTTATTTATTATTAGATTGCTTCATTATGTTGTTCCAATGATATCGCCTAATTAAAAATCCAGGTGCTTTTTTAAAAGACTTAAATTTGCTCAATACTTATTTGTTAAATCCTTAAATATGAGATGAAATATATATTTAATATTGTGAGAGCCTATAACTTGTTAACCTCTTTTTCATTTCCCTGTTTATGAGACTTACAATTCACTGACTGTGTCCTCTGCAGAGGAGTAAGATCCCTATGAAAAGGAATATTCCAGGTATGACACTAATTTGTACCTGATGTTGTATTGAATTCAACATAGAACTTTCCAGACATTTAAAATTCAATGTGAATAAAAATAAGCCAATTGAATCAGAGAAAATACCTTTTTGTTTCATCAATTCAAAGAAAAATATTGTTTTAAAACTACAAAAAAATAACAAAAAAAAAAACGCTACAAAAATTATTTTTTTAGTTTTAAGAAAATAACATTTTATTTTTCAAATAACTTTTTCGGGTATTGAATTTTAATTTTTTATTTTTTTATGTGTTCTTCAAGATTTGAAATGTAAAAATTAGGGACTGGAAAATTTTTTTCTTCAAATGACCCCCCCAAAAAGTTTTTTGCCAATTCAGAATGTATGGGGTGTTTTACCCCATACATTCTGAATTGGCGAAAAACTTTTTTTTTTTCAAATTTATTTTCGAAAATAAGCTATTCATTATAAAATTAAGTCAATAATGAATAATTTGTTGAAAATTACATTAAAATCAGAAATTTCCCTGATTTTTGGTAATAGTTTGAAAATTAAAAGAATTTAAAAATTGTTATTATAGCTTATTTGTATTCGATACAACCGAGAGAGAGAGAGAAAAAAAGCTCTTAAGAAACAAATTCACATAAAATGTAAATATGAATGTACAATGAACGCAATTCTGTAACCTCTGATCATAAAGTACCCCTAGACGGCTTGACGTGATGTTAAACCAATCAATCATCCTTTTCACATCATATGTGAAGAAGAAGAAAGAAATTGTTTAAAAAAATCATTTTTCATCAAATCTGAATTTGTAAACCGTCACTTTGAAAAAATTGATTCCTTGGGATAAAAAATAAATGAAAGAAATAATTTTACAGACAACTAAAGTGACAAACTTTTCATTTTAAGAAAAAACCTCAATTTTAGGCGTTTCTCGTAATTACCTCCCTTTACTGGTCTTCATCAAACGTAAAAGGAAGTCGACATTTTTTGAAAAAAAGATTCAACAGAGGAAAATTCATTTTATTGAAAGTTTAATAGCTTTTTATTTTCCTTAATTTTTGCATTGTTTTAATTAAGACAAATCAGACGAAAAAACAGAAATAAGTAAGTAACTTGATTTCTTTTTTTTTCTCCCCGTTTGTTTAGGCTGTATTGCGGTAATAAGAAACAGTCCCAGGGAATTTTACCGGTATCAGACAAAAATCCATTTAAATTTCGTAGAAAATGTAGTTCGATTTTATTAAATTCTATCTTCTCTTAAGCAGATAGAAAAACTGAAAAAATCTCATGTATAATTATTTTCATCCGGTTTATAAAAATGGTAGTGATTGCATTTTTTTTTAAATTTCGATTTTTTTTTATTTTTGTAAAAAAAAAAAAAAATTGTTTCTTGTTTAACGATTTGTTTTGAATTTCGAGTTTTCTAATGTTATTTTTATAGTTTATTTATCTAAATATCTAAAAATTCAATTGAAAAATAAAGGAAGAGGCTTCTTAGCCGGTTCCGGTCCAATAGACAAACATGCCTTTAGGCTTATTTAGCCGGTCCTCGTAAAATAGACAAACCTACTTTTATGCTTATTTTACTGTTACTGTAAATATTTTTTTATTATGAATACAAGTAATGTAAAAAATGACTTCA
This sequence comes from Doryteuthis pealeii, assembly GCA_023376005.1. NCBI lineage: Eukaryota > Metazoa > Mollusca > Cephalopoda > Myopsida > Loliginidae > Doryteuthis > Doryteuthis pealeii. Next base: position 78,308,093 of record CM042151.1, on the reverse strand, counting down.
CAGATTTAACACAAAAGTTTATTTATATTTATATTTTATGAAAGATACCAACATTTCTTCTAAATGAAAAATTTAGATGACTTTGTGATCAAACATGTGAATTTTTACAATTGTTAATTGTTAAAACATAAAATTGTAACCCCAAACCTAACCCCAACCCCAACCCCAACCTTAACCCTAACCCTAACAATGAATTTTTGTTGATATTTTATTCATTTGTATATTTGGTCTACTCAGTTGGTCACTATGGCTCAATATATGCACTGTTTCTTTGAGACATCTTTTCCAATGTTCTTCCCTCTATTATCTTAACTTCATCTCACAAAGGCAGATGGTTTCCCGTTTCCTTCCATATATGGTCAGTCACACCTGACTTTTCTATTTTCCTTCATACCACTGTTCTTTTGATGTTCCTCTAGTCTTACTTTCTGTGTATATATTTACCAAACCCCTTCGCACGAGCAGGATACGACACAAGGTCAATTTCTTAAGCGGAGTTTAACAGGTTTGAATTCAGAGTTTTCCTTCTCCTAGACTGGTTACCTAGCCATGGTTAAAGAGCCCAGTCTGCCCTGCTATTTATCCATAGCTGGAGGGAGAGTAGGATTCATACCTTTCCCAAGGGTATTAGCGCTAAGTGATATGCAATTACCACGTCCAGGATTTGAATTCGGGGTGACGAGTCCATTTCCCATGATTTTAACCATTACACCACGCGCTTCCATTACACCACGCGCTTCTGTGTATGACACATCTTGCCTTTGTATACTGTTCCACAGCTGTATGGAATAGAATATACACAATTCTTAGTTATGTTGTATTCTGTTGTGAGCTTGGGGTGTTGAAGATGTTTACAAAGAGTTGAGTCACTTCTGAATGTTGTTTTGGTATCATATGGACTACATATCTTTGAATCTTTGCAACCAAGCCTTTGACATAGGGCAAACAGACTGTGGTAAAGTTTTGTCTTGCAATCAAGATTTCTTGTAGGTGATATTGTAATCTCTGGGTAATTGTTTTGATGGAGGATGTCTCTTAAACTGCCCATTTCTTCTTGATATTCATCATCAATACTGTTGGTTTTTGATGTTGTAGACAACAGATGATTCCTTTATTTACATTGTATGGATAGTGGGAGTTGAAGTAACTGATGTGTTAAGGAAACATTTTGGCCAATGTAATATAATGAGTAACGAAGGTCCACTAAACATGAAAACTAAATATGTCAGATCTTTATCATCTGCATTACATCTAACTCTGTAAATCCCATTGATGGCTTGTGTGCATTTGTCAAAAATGTATTAAATTTTTCTCTGATTTCCTAAAGCAAGTTTAACCAATGAATGTTGTCGTGGAATGTAAATTATTTGTAAAGAGAAAGTCTTGCTAAGTTTCAGGATTCTCTTTTTAAAGTTTTCAATGGTTAATTAACTTCTTTTGTTTTTTAAGCTCTCAATTTTAGTGCACAACTTATGAGGTGTAAGGTATTTTTTAAATTAATATATAATGAGTTGTGGTGATGTACTGGTTAGAGTCGTAAGAAATGGACTCATTGACGAAGCAAAAGTATACATAGCGCTAATACCCTTGGGAAAGGTATAAATCCATCTATTCTCCCTCCAGCTATGGGTAAAGTAGTAGGGCAGACTGGGCTCTTTAATCTTGGTTAGGCAACCAGTCTAGAAGGAAAACTCTGAATTTAAATCTCTTAAATCTCCACTTAGGGTGGTCACTACTAGAATAGGCTCAAGCCTACTTAGTGATCTATTTTAATTTTAAATTTGAGTTGACATCCTTAATTGCTGCTCATTCCTAAATGTTTTTCATTGAAGTTTTTTTCTAATTTCTTAAAGATTTTTTTTTTTGCAAAAAGTTTCAGTGATTGATAACTATCCTTATTTTTGTAAGCTCTAAATTTTATTGCATACTGTAAGCAACATGAGTCCTTTGTTTGTCAAAATGACTTGATTTGGCATTAAATGACCCATAAAGGGTTGATAGGCCATAAAACAAAACAACCAAACCAAACCAATTTTATTGCATATTTATTTATGATGTTTCAAGTACTTTTTATTAATATGTAATGAGCTGATTTCACTAATTGCTGCTCATTTCTAAATGATTTTCATTGAAGTGGAATGGAATATTATAAATCAGTACATTCTTTCTTTACACTCGGCACACTATCAAAAGCTCTAAAATTGCCATCACCAGATTTATAATGATTCTGTGCAGTGTGCTGTAAAACAAAGTCTGAAGTTGCTAACAACTGGAGAAAAAAAACCTTGTGTATTAGTAATGTAACCTTAACAAATTTGCAGCCAAGAGCTCCTTTCAAACTGACATCACTCAGTTGCATCAGTCATGTGTGTTTGATTTATCAACTTTGGTTTCATAGACTTTTTGAATTAAATCTTGCAGAGTTTGGAAATTATGGAAGCATCTTCATATTTTAGAGTTGAACAGTCTGATTTTCCAGAGTATATATATTTTTTTCATTACACACAAAAATTTTAATGTTGTATGCTATTACAAGAACAAAAGAATTGTTTAAAATTAAATTAATAATTTCAATTTAGTTTATTAAAAATGACCTTTACTTAAACATAACATTTATAATAAATGTTATGCTTATGTAATAGGTCAGTTTTAATGATTTTAATAATCTAGAGATAGATATGATATAAATAATTTATTTATATATCTGGATAATAAATGAAAATAATTAAGAATGAATTATTTAATTTTTTAAAAATGTGTTTCATTATCATTTTGTTTTTGCAATTAACTTTAGCTTTTAACTAAGTAAAATGTAAAGTCATCTGGGTGGCCTAAAGTCGGTATCAGCCAATCAGCAAAGGAGTCTATTCCCTTTTCAATATTGCTAGACCAAGGAGATTGTTTTTGCGTCTGAGGTGGAGCGCCACACCTACCATCAGCTCCTTACTTTACCGCACAGATCCTTGTACTACTCATATGCTGAGTTGGCGAGGGCTGGTATTGAACTAGGAACATTGTGGTTTCTAGCCGAACGCTCTACCGACTGAGCTAACCCAACCCATGATCAGAATTTAATAAAGATAGCCCATTCAACTCTAATAGATTACAATGATTTTATCAGAATAATAATGAAGATGATTTTCTTTTGTTATTGTCTAAAGGAAATACTAGAGTTCAATTACTATTTTTATAGTTTTGTAATGATAAAGAATACATATTTATCCTCTTTTATTTAATGATATTTATTTTTCATCAACAGATTTGAATTGCAGCAGAGAAGAAATGAATTGATCTGACAACCTGATGTAAATATACAGAGAACTATTGTTTTTTTACATGAGCCAGAAAAGACATCGCTGAAAAAATTGTTATTTAAACCCACATTCATATGTACTAGAGCCACATACTATTCTTATATGATTATACAGTGTTGCATAAATCAGCTTTTTTGTTGAGTCTAAATTTGGAAGCATTTGAATAGACACAGGCTAAAGAGAAAATGGATACTTGTCAACAAAAGGTATACACATTGAGACATAAGTAAACCTACACTTATGAGCTGTGATGAACAGGATTTCAAATGACTTCTAATTTGAAAACACACATGCCTGTGAAATATTGGAGACAAAATTTTTTCTTGGGAAGAGTGTATTGATTAGCATTTTCAGACGATACTGTGTTAAAAAGCACACATGCAGATGGGCACTGGGGGAAAATCCCACACTTGTGAAGTGTGTGGATCTGCATTTTCCTCCCGTTCAGCCTTAGAAATACACATCCGAATACACACGGGAGAGAAACCTTTTACTTGTGAAGTATGTGGATCAGCTTTTCCAGACAAATCACATTTAAAAGTACACATGCGAAGACACACAGGAGAGAAACCATACAGTTGTGAAGTATGTGGATCAGCATTTTCAACGCACTCATATCTAAAAATACACATGCGAACACACACTGGAGAAAAACCATACAGTTGTGAAGTATGTGGATCAGCATTTTCATGGAAATCAGGACTGAAAGTACACATACGAACACACTCTGGTGAGAAACCTTATACTTGTGAAGTATGTCAAGCAGTATTTTCAGAGAAGTCCAATCTGAAAATACACATGCGAACACACACTGGAGAAAAAGCATATATTTGTGAAGTATGTAAATCAGCATTTTCAAGTAGTTCACATCTGAAAGCACACATGCGAATACACACTGGAGAGAAACCTTACTCCTGTGAAGTTTGCAATTCATCATTTTCAGAGAACTCCAGTTTAAAAAGACATGTCCGAACCCACACTGGAGAGAAACCTTTTACTTGTGAAGTGTGTGGTTCAGCATTTTCTAATGGTCCAACTTTAAAAGTACACAAACTAATACATACTGGAGAAACTGGGGAGAAATCCTATAAGTGTGAAGTATGTGAATTGTTATTTTCACAGCCTTCTATTTTAAAAACCCACATGCGAAAACACACCGGAGAGAAACCCTATGGTTGTGAAGTATGTGGATCAGCATTTTCACAGCCTTCTAGTTTAAAACACCACATGAGAATACACACTGGAGAGAAACCATATAGTTGTGAAGTGTGTGGATCAACATTTGCTGTGAGTACATATTTAAAAACACATATGCGCACACACACTGGAGAGAAACCCTATGGTTGTGAAGTGTGTGGATCAGCATTTTCACAAAGGTCCTATTTGAATATACATATGCGAATCCATACTGGAGAGAAACCATACCCATGTGAAGTATGTGGATCAGCATTCTACCGTGGTTTTGATTTAAAACAACACATGAAAAAACATGCTGCTGTTAAACCTTAAGTATCCAATATGTGTGGATCAACATATTTCAAAGTGTTAAATATGTAAACACGTGCAGAAAAAGTTAACATTAATGATCTTAGGATCAAAGTTTCCACTGTAGATAACAGGGAAAACATACGAAAATACCTTGTAAGAAATCATCTTTTATGAAGTGTGTAAATATACAATTTTAAAATATCAATAAGCTGATGTTTTGATACAGTCATTGGATCAACTCTTCTTGTCATGGGACCAGTTTCTAATGGGCTCTCTTTTAAGGTAGCTGATCAGACTATCCCAGCTACCAATTGTGATAATAATAGCTCATTGGTCCAGTCATTTGTCAAGTCTATTATGACATGCTAATTTTATCTCCAACCATGTTGGGTTTATTTAGATTTGAAGAAAATAGTCGAGGGTTTTTTACCATTTGTTTTCCAAACAGAATTATCGTAGATTTCAGCATAACATAATATACAGATAAATACTTAGAAGGAAATTTGTTGCTTAGACAAAGACAATGAGGTAATCCTTAACTTGTTCCTCATAAATTCCTACCATAAAATAAACTGAACCTTCATTTTATGTTCGTGTTTTTGCAATAAATGTTTTATTTTTCTTGCACCCGTTATTTTACAATATTAAATATATTTTCTTTATTTAAAAAAATTTATTGCAGACATATTTTCTTATTTAAAAACATTTATTGCAACATATATTTTCTTTATTTAAAAACATTTATTGCAAACATATTTAAAACATTTATTGCAAAAACATGGACATAAAATGAGGGCTCAGTTTATTTTATAGTTGGAATTAACAAGGAACAAGTTGAATATTACTGACAATGAAAAGTTAAATTATGAAGACAGTAGAAATTTCATAAACAATCAAGTAAATAGGCAAAGGTCACATGACAATTATTTAAATTGGATAAGTTCAAAGAAATATTTAAGTGTTATGTAATGGTCTGAGCCAACACCATCAACTCTTAGGTATAGTGGATGTGTTGAAGATTTGTGGAGGTGTGATTGATAGGGACAGGTCAAATTTGAATTGCCACAGAAACAAATTGCTGAAATGGAATGGGTGCTTGTTGATTTGCTTCATGTACTCACATGGTATTTTTAGAGATTCAATTTAAATAAAGTTATTCCAGACCTGAAGAGAAGCAGTTGACTAATTTGGGTATTAAGGCTTATGAATGTTTTTTTCTTTCATTGAGTGTACAAAGTCATACCACATCTTTGAGACTGATACAAAAAGCAATGTAACATCTGAAATAAATGTGGGTAGTTTTTGTGAAAAACATGTTTGTTGACTTCTTTCATCCCCTGAGAAAAAGTAATAACTTTCGACTATTTTTTTTGTGTCTCATGATATTACATTAGAAGGAAAAGTTATGGTGGGGTATAAACAATTCTAGAAGGAAAAAAAGAGGTGGGAAAATAAATATTCGACTCAACAAGTCCTTGTTGAGGGTGGGGGCAAAAAGAAGCGAGTCAAACGCCTTCTCAACAATGTCGTCTACAACAATGTCATCAAAAATTATTATCAGCTGAAAATCCGTCGTCGTCAAAAGTTTTAGCAGCTGAAAATCACAACTGCCTTCCTGCCATCACCCCACTTCTACTTATACTACTCTTTCCCTTAACATCCGGACTGTGTCCCCACATGAGACTTTAGAGCCAATCCCGGCCGCCGGAATCCTCGCAGCTATCATCCGGGCACCTGGCGCTTACATACGGGACAGTAGCATCTTGACTTTGGTGCAAATGTGTTGCCCATTTGCATTCTGAAGGACACGGGTTCGAGTCTACAGTCCTACATGCCAGGCAAAGCCTAGCCCGCTTCCTTCGAGTATACGGCAGGCCTTCATGTTCGCCACTCACCTCGTGTTCTCTATTACACTCCCCCCTGATCTCATGATCACACAATGTATCAGAGCATCAAACAAAGAAAATAGCAAAGTATTATCTGAAGTATTAATATCAATATCAGAAGTTTATGAATATTTTCCAACACTTATGAAAAATTACCAAAAAAAAAAAATGAAAGACGTTTTTATACTAAAAGTCTTACTTAATCAGAAAAGAAATGCAGATATGCTTATTTAAATAAAAGGATGTTGTTCAGAAATAGTATCACACAATTAGTAAAAATTTATTTTTGTCAGATACTATATAAGTGCAAAAAATCGTCTGTTGGTTTGTTTACAAATATTTGAAGTGAAACTTAGCTGTGATGAGTCAAAATGTAAATCTTCCATTAGCTTCATGAGTGATGTAATGAATATGTAAATACCTTGGTACCCCTCACTATAATCTGATTGGACAGTGTCATGTATAAATAGTCGACACTGTGTTGGTACAGGCACCTATACCTACACCTACAACCTAATCTTACTCGCTAGACTACACCACGCCTGCTCGGAAACGTATTGCTATTCGACACACCAGCTACTACTGCGCTAATATACCAAATACCAACTTCAGAATATATCCCTTAACGCGGATATATCAATAAGCTAGGATGTTTATTGGAATCTTGATCCAGATTAGGTGGCTAAAATCAGAGAAATACCTAGAAGTAAAACTTAGTGTAGAAAATGAAATGCTGACTTATGAAGAGGTAGATCAGTATCAAATTGCTTGATACAAATTGATTCCAAGAAGAATTAAGATACTTCTTTATGCTTGGTTCACTTATTAGCACTTTGAATTAAGGGAACTAAGAATCCAGATATATGTTAATTGTTCTTAGATTATCTAAAAAAAAATCATATATCTTACGGGGTTACCTGCCCATGTACAAACATTCTAGAAGACAAAATTTTCCAGTCTTTGAAAATGTTAACATAGAGGATATTTTCTCCTTTTTGAGGGAAATAAAATTATACCATAGAATATAGACATGAAACAAATCAATGGCATACAGTATGATTCCCAATAATGCTAACACATTGTTAAAACCAATTACTAAATGTATATATATGAATACACAATATGTATAACAACCCAACCGCTAGGCATGATATAACCCTGGACAGGTTGATATGCCGTTAAAATTAATAAACCAACCAACCAGTCTTTGTTAATTTCAGTTATTTTAACTGTTCTTAGATTGCCTCATGATAATTTTATTTCAAACAAAAAAAAAATGACTAATTGAATTTGACGAATGGCTGTGCAACCGACAACAAAGGGTCAACCACAAGAACTCTGATGGTAGGTGTGAGAAACAATAATTCTTATAAATTGTTAAAGCAATAATGTAAAGAGGATTTCCCATAATGTTTATATTTGATCCTTTAAAAAAAAAATCTTGATTAATTCAGTGGATTTAACCCTGAAGATCCTTATGGTGAAACTCGAGTAGGTTATTCCTGTGTATACAATTATATATATATATATATATATATATATACCTTGGTGTAGACAAATTTATTTTGGCATTTCTTTGCCGAAATGAAATTATATCTACATCAAGTTATTCATTTAAATGTATTTATAATATTCCGTATATGTAAAAATATATATGCAAATGTTTACATGTTTTTTTAAGTTCTCAATTTTGATTGAATTCTATCAGGGAAACACTAAATATCCTCCACACACACGCACATATATCAAAGAAAAAACTTAAAATACTGGTCAGTTATAAATTTATTTCAACTGATATCAATTGGTTTCATCAAATTGTTTCTCACAAGGAAATTGTATATAGGTAACTATCATTAGTAAGTGTTTTAAAATTTAATTTGAAAGATTGACTATTTATGTTTATAATGATAAAATAATTATGGAATTATTTTTTACATTATTGCTGTTATAGATAACTTATATATTTTAATTTTATAATGTTCCTCTGGAAATAGTAAAGGTCCAATTTTGAAGCTCTGAAAAGATTTGACTTTGGTGCTTCTGATTTTGTAAATCTGCACACTACACCATCTAGTGGCTACTGGAAAAACTATGGCAAGTAAGGAATGTAATTCCTACACATTTATTTATGATTAGATTGCATCATAATATTGTTCCAATGATATTAGAATCAAACTAGAAATTCGGGTGCTTCTTTGAAAGACTTAAATTTGGTTAATACTAAGGTTAAAGCTTTATATGTCAGATGGAATATTTATTTAATATTGTAATGGTCTGTAATTTGTTAAACTTTTTTTCACTGCCCTGTAAGTGTACATAGGACTCAAATACACTGATTGTATCTTCTTCGAGGAGTAACATCCCTTATGGAGGTGTGTAGTGTAATGGTTACCATCAGAGGAAATGGACACAGTGAGACTAGTTCAAATACTGGACACAGCTGTTTGCTTTTCCCATAGTGCTAATACCCTAGAGAAAGGTACAGATCCAACTATTCTCCTTCTGGCTGTTAAAAGTTTTCCAACTGGAGTCTGTTCAACAGTAATCCCTTTCATCATCAGTAAAATATCTACCAACTGAGCACATTCCTCTCACTTCCTTTGTTAAACACCCAAAAACACAGCAGTCGTCGAATTTCACCTCTGTCCCAGCCACTTGCTTATTTGCTGACTGACAGTATCAGCGACTGTCCATTTTTATCACAGCTCGGCTACCCTGTATGCAAATTCCGTCTTGTCCCATCCGCGTCTCTCGTGCATGGCACAAGCGATTCTTTGCCGTTTGTGTCGGGAAGATTGGCCATACCCATTACACTGGCTATGGGTAAATACTAGGGCATACTGGGCTTTTGGTATGGCAACCATCTAGGAGAAGGAAAAATCTGAATTCAAACCAAAGGGGCTCTCTTCTCATTAGTTAAACAGCTTTGAGAATTCCTCTTCCCTCTCCTTCTATAAAAAACCTAGACTTCCTTCACACAGAAAGAGTATATACTCTTTTCATGCAAAACAATTGAATAATAATATGAAAAGTTGTGTACTGGGTGTTACACTAAACTGCATCTGATGTTGAGGCTCCAGTTCTAGAGATTTGTGGAGTACCTATTCATTGCCATTATTTGCAAGTCCACTCTGACCCAAAATGACAGTAGCTCTGTTGGCTGGGTCTGTAGAATACACTGACTGTACCTCTACAGAAGGGAAGACCCCCCCCCTCAATAGGGCCACCTGTTGGTTGTAGGTGGTAACCTGTAATACTTAAGGACAAATCCTGGTGGCTGAACAGTCCATGACATGCAACACTCCACTTTGGCCTCCACTTAGGCAAGATATGGGATCAGAGGCTTCCTCCAATCAATCACATTGATTAAGCATTAACACTGACCCTATTACCCTTATGGCAAATCTCCAACCCTTTTATCATGTGTGTGCCTAGAAGATAGGAGCTGAGAATTTAGTATCCTTGGTATGATGTTAAACTGTATCTTGTGGTGAGGTTCCAATTCTGAAGATTTGGGGAGTGTGGAGTACCTCTTTATCGCCATTACTCCCAGGTCCACCCTGATCTGTGGTAGTACCTGTTAGGTTCCAATTTATGGGTTAAATAGATTAGAAAATAAGTTTTAAAAAAGAATAAATAAAACATCTTTAGCATTAAAATAATCTAAGTGTTGTCTTGCTTTAGAATCCAACTAACCAATGAGAGTGGTTGTACATTTTAAGGTCCAGTTTATGGGTCAAATAGACATGTTTAAAAATCATTTGTATTTGATGCGGGCATGAGTAAAAATTCAGAAAAAAAATCTCAAAAAAACTACTACACAAAAAATGTAAATATGAACATACAATACATTTGATTCTATAACCTCTGGGCATAAAATAACCCTATTCGGTTTACATGCCATTTAATTCAATCAAATTTCTTCATATATTAAGGTAGGTATGGGCAAAAAGGAGAATAACTCAATTAGGTTATTAGGTTATTTTTCAAAATATATCAATAAATATTAATTTATGATTCAGGAAAAGTTATGGACACCTACATATGTAAAAATTTCCTACAAAAATGTTACATAGTATAACCAAGTCATGTAAGCAAAAATAACAGCACAACAAGAATATGTATAGTGAACAGTTGTTCAGGACCCAAAGTGAAAACCTGGATATTTTGGAAAAAAAGAGTAATAACTGATGTCCCTTTGGTCTTCCATAAAGAAAAAGGCTTTTTATTAGTAATGAGTTTTTAAATAAATAAAAAAATCTCGGAAAATATGTTGCACAAAATTGTGCATTTTTAAACTTTTATTTTTAGATAAATTAAATCAAGCTTTATCTATGGTGAAAATATTGACTTCAACATGGATGCTTCCAGATATTCAAATTCAGTAATAATTTTTTTAAAAATGTGAATAAACATAGTCCAATTGAATCAGAAAAAAAATGCTTTTTTTTTTGCATCAATTTAAAGAAAAATATTGTTTTTAAAACTAGAAAAAAAATGTTACATAAATTATTTTTGAGTTTTAAGAAAATAACTTAAATTATTAAATCCCTTTTTTCAGGTATTGAATTATTTTTTTTTAATATGTTATTCAGGATTTGATCTTTCTAGAAAGGTTAATTTTTTTTTCAAATGACTAAAGGTGGGTTGACCTTTAGACATTTTAAAAAAATTCTGAATTGATAAAAAACCTTCTTTTTTTTTTTCAATTTAAAAAAAAAAAGAAAAAAAGCTATCTATTATAAAATTAAGTCATCAAGGAACAAAGTAGGGAAAATTTCATTAAAATTGGACAATGCCCTGATTGTTGGTAATAGAAAGTTTTAAAAGTTTTTATTACTTCCTCTCACAAAGAGTGTTCATCCCTACATTATATAAAGAAAAAATTTAAAAAAGGGTACTTTTTATAAAATCTGATTTTGCAAACTATTGCTTAAAAAAATAAAAAACTAATGACAAGACTTGATTACAATTAAGAAAATTCAAAATTCCATTTCATAATTTTGCAGACTAATAATAAACTAAAAATGACAAAGGTTTTCATTGTTTTTATGTAAGCACCAACAAAATGAGTGCTGATTTTCACTTAAAAAACAAATTTTGATCAATTAAATCAATTAATTAAGGTCAAATTTCCGTTTTATTTGAAAAGTTGTAACAATGAAAATCAATGAAAAAAAGCAGAATAATATTACATATGTAATTAATTTTTAATACATTTTAAATATTAAATTAGCCTAAAATGTTATGAAATCTGACATTGTAAGTGAAGTAAAGAAAATGTAATTAAAAGTTTTTAAAAAATTATAACAGTTTCTTCTTGGAAATCAATAACAAAAAAAAAAAAAAAAAAAAATTAAATACACTATGTACAGAAAAATTACTAACTTGTTGATATCTTATTTAAATGAATTTTTTTTTTTTTGTTCCAAACACACAGAAAAACTAAAACTCTAAAAATTCTTGTCTGTTTTGTTTACAAAAGAATTGACCGAAAAACTACGGTACTCCAGATTGATAAACAAAAAATTACCAAAAATCAGGAAATTATCCGATTTTAATAAAATTTTCAGTCCTAACATATTAATCAAGGAATTATTTCCTTTAAATTTCTGAATCATTTCAATCAAACTGATTCAATAGAAATAAAATTAAATTCTTTAAAATAGATATTACCATTCGCTCCATCCATATGACCCTTTAGAGCAACAATTCATATACCTAATTATTTGATAAAATTCATTTAAAACATAAATTGCATAAACTTAAGTTTTAAATTTCAATTTTTAGATTCTAAAAACATATTATTTAATAACAAGCTTACTTTAGATTGGTGATGTAATAATTAATTAAGATATCTCAGTTTAAAAGTTAGGGCCCCACCTTTTTAGGCAGAAAAAATATCGATGTATAATTTTTTCACTGATAATCTAAAACGAAATTATATTTCATGAACAGCAGAGTAAAACAATCTCAAAAAAAAATTTTCTATACTTATTTTTTATATTCAATTTTCAAATTTTTGGTACATATTTTCTACCAAAATTGCTCCATTTAAATTTTTGTTATCACTCCTTCGGTCTTTTGTCTTTTTATTTATACTGTAATTAGCTTCAATTATATAGAGCCCCACCGATATTTTGCGCCCCCAAAATAAGGGGGAAGGGGTCAAAATTAAGTAGGGTGATAAAAATCAGATTGTTTTAAAATAAAGTAACTGATCATTATAAAATTCATTCATTTATAAATCAACACTGAAAATTTCATTAAAATCGGATAATTCTCTGATTTTTTTTTTTTTTTTTTTTTTTTTCATTCAGGAGGGTTGATTTGATGTTGTAAATCAAGTCTATGACGTTAAAATGTTGGTACCTACTTTTATAAATTAGAACTGGATTTCAAGTGTCTCTCGTAATTATTCCCCTTTACTAGTGCACATCAAATATTAAAGGAAGCCGACATCTTTTTTATTTAAAAGAAAATTCCACAGAAAAATCAGTTTATTGAAAGTTTAATAACTTCTGATTTCCCTCAAATTTTGCACTATTTTATTTAAGACAAATCAGATGAAAGAAAACAGAAATAAGTAAGTAACGAGTTCTCTTGATTTCTTCTAAAGAAATGTTTTTTTCTCCCCGTTTGTTTTGTGTTGCATTGCAGTAGTAGTAGTATTAGTAGTTAGTCGTAAGAAACAGTCCCAGGGAATTAATTTTACGGGTTTAATCCGTATGACAAAAATCCATTTACATTTCATTGAAATTTTAGTTCAATTCTATTAAATTTTATACTATCATAAACAGATAGAAAAACTAGAAAAATCTTATTTATAAAATTATTTTCGTCCGGTTTATTAAACCGATAGTATCTTTCATTTGAAATTGTTTTTGATTTCTTAAACAATAAACGTAATAAAAATAGGATAAAAATTAAAACAAAAATTTTGATCATTCGAACTGAAATAATTTACGAAATAAAACAACTTCGTGAAATATTGAATTTATTAAAATCATCTGTCTGTACATATTACATTGAACATTAATTTATCATTCTTTTTTTTTTTTTTTTTGAGAAACAAAAAAAAAAAAAAATGACAAGACAATGAAATCGGAAATATTTGGTAATTTAATTTTTTTTATTCTTGACAAAATTCTGGTGGGTAGGGATAATTTAACGAAAAAATTGGTTCATCAGATTTGAAATAATCTACGAAATTCATATAATTATTCAAATTTGATAAAATTGTCTGCTGCTCACATATTGCATCGAACAATGGTTTGATTTTTTTTTCTCGTCAGAGAAGATAGGTACCTCCAATTTGCCTTGTGAAATCCCCCCCCCCCTATATTTAACACAATGAAACTTGCATGAAGGTTAATATTATCTTGAAAACTTTTTGCCCGTTCAAAAGAAGAAGCATTAAAAAAACTCATGATGATTTTTTTAAATTTATTTCAGCTTAGGGGAAATAATGAAAATTATGAACGAAAACAATGTTTACATTTTCGCACCGTTAAATCAATTAAAATTTAACGTAGCCAAAAACAAATTACGACTAGAGGCGTTTTAAAAAAATTCTATGAAAAATCAATTTTCACAAAAAATTCCATAATTACTTACCTATTGATGAAAATATGTTTGAAATAGGTTTTTCCTAAAATATATTAGGGGAAATATATATTTTTACGAGGTTTACTTCCACCCCGCTTATTTTATTTTGGGAAATATGAAAAAATAAATCGACAAAAAACGATTTTTACTTTTTTTCTATAAAGACAAGAGTCTGAATAATTATATCAAAAAAATTTGATAAGTTTCTCTACGGTAGTTTTTTTTTTTTTTTTAAGTAAAAGAACAATGAATACAGAATTCTGCTAAAAAAATATCAATAAAGAAACTGACCCTGTTGTAAAAGGAAAAAAGCAAAAAACAAAAATGGACTGTTTTACTTATTTTTCAACATAACGGTGAATAATTTTTCCCCAATTGGATAATTTGATCTTTGAATTGACTGTTTTTCTTTGTAACAACTCTTTATGTTTGTTATTTATTTTTGTGAGATTTTTAAAAAGAAAGTTAAAAGATATTGATGTTTCTTCCTTCAATATGGCCTAAGCTGATCACGTGACATATTTTGGTGGTGCAGAGAGAGAGAGAGAGAGAGAGAGAGAGAGAAATGAGACCCATATTTTTCTAAAAAATGTCACAGAAAATTACCCTGCATCTCATAAGGTCAAGGGTCAGCTGGCTAGTGGAATTCTACTGCTGCAGTAGTCCTTAAATTAAACTGCAAACATCTCTGCAAATATAAACAAGGTTACGATCGCATCTACATAGATACCACCAATTGTGACATCATAGACGTATTTTACAAAATAAATTTAACCCCTTTTGATTGAAAAAAAAAATTACCAAAAATCAGAGAAATCATCCGATTTTAATGAAATTTTCAGTATTGATTTGCCAATGAAGAAATTTTATAATGCATCAATTATTTTATTTCAAAATTTAATTTTTTTTTCAGGTCACTTAACTTTGATACTCACCCCTTATTTTTGGGGTGCAAAATATCGGTGGGGTTATATAAAAATGAAACTAATTACAGTGAAAATGAAAAGCCAAAAGACCAAAGGTTTGAATACAAAATATATAAATAAATAAAAAATAAAGTGCTTTTGATAAAAATGAGTACACTGAAAATCTGAAAATTATATGTAAAAAATCATCTTGTGATTTTTCTTTATTCTGTTGTATATAAAATGTGATTTTCTTTTAGATTATCAGTGAAAAAATTATACATTGATATTTGTTCTGTTTAAAAGAGTGAGGGCCCTACCTTTTACATTGAGAATTCTCAATAAATTATTATATAACAATAATAAATTAAGCTTGTTATCAAATGAATATTTATTTTTTGTATCTAAAAATATAAAATATAAAACTTAAAATTAAGTGTTTTATATTTTACATGAATTTTATCTATCAATTAGTTATATAAATTGTTGCTTTCAAGGTAGATATAGATGACACAAATGGTAATATTTATTTTAAAGAATTTTAAATTATTTCCATTCATTCAGTAATTCAAAAGAAAGAATTCGGTCTTTTGTCTTTTTATTTATATAACCCCACCAATATTTTGTGCCCTAAAAATAAGGGTGGGTTCAAAGTTAAGTGATCTGAAAAAAAAACAAAAAAAACAGGAAGTTTTTAAATAAAATAACATGCATTTTAAAATTTATTTATTGATTATTCAACACGGAAAATTTCATTAAAATTGGATAATTCCCTGATTTTGTGGTAATTTATTTTCAATTATGGAGTTAAATTGTTTTTTAAAATATGTCTATGGCATAAAACTAGTTGGTACCTAACTTACACTAATGTATTAAGGTTTTTTTAAATGTAAAATATTGGGATTTAATTATACCTAGTACTAGGGTTGGGCAAAGCTAGAGTTAAAGGGAGATAAATGCATATTCATGATGTCAAAAAATTATTATTTTCTGTGTGATTAAAAGTAAAAAACTATGATGGTCCATACAGTTGGTGGTTACAAACTGAAACTGGAAATCCCTCTTTTATCAAGTTAGACAGGGATAGAACTTTTTCAGTCCGTTTTGTGATCTGTAATCAAAAAAGAACTATTGTTAGTAATAATTTTTAATTATGTAAAAATCTCAGAAAATATGTTGTGCAAAATTGCACATTTTTAAACTTTTTAGATTAATTAAAGCTTGATTTATGGTCTAAATGTCATCTTTGACATGGATGCTTCCAGATGTTTAAAATTCTCTATCAAATTTTTAAGCGAATAAAAATAGGCCAATTAAATTAGAGAAAGTACTTTTTTTGCATCAATTTATAGAAAAATATTGTTTTTAAAAGTATGAAAAGAAAACTTCTTTTTGAGTTTTAAGAAAATAACTTTTAAATTTTCAAATCACTTTTTTTGGATATTGAATTTTTATTTTTTGACGTGTTCTTCAGGATTTGATCCTTCTAGAAATGTCAAAATTAGGGATTGGAAGATTTTTTTTTTCAAATGACTCCCTGTACATTCTGAACTGATATTTGTTTTTCAATGTTTTTAAATAAAATAATTTATTCATTATAAAATTAAGTTGTTTATTAATAAAGTGGTGAAAATTACATTAAAATTGGACAATTCCCTGATTTTTGGTAATTGTTTTAAAATTAAGAAATTTAAGAAAAAATTATTAACCCTCTTGGTTACTAGTGCCCAACCCTACCTGATATCATCATGGTCTTGAATTATCTTTTATACCTTCTCCCCCATACATTGTTATGGTACTAAGGCTATATACACAGTGTGGGCAGGGGGGGATACATTTATAAAATCACCCTGCCATATTTACCATGACAACTGAATGATATAAATACTAGCAAACAATAAAATTGACTCAAAACTCCTAGTAATATCTACCCTGTCTAAGTAAGTTGTATTTTGATTTAAAGCAGTATGTATGGGTAATAAGGAATCCACTTGAAGACAGATGATGGGATATCCTAAGAAGCCAAACAGGAATTAAAAACCCTTGCTTTGAGTATTCATGCCACATCTGGTCTGCTGCTGCTTCTGTTGTATTCTCTGAGATTCTTGATAAAATCTGAAGAAGAATCATCAATATTATTGGTCCTGAATTATAATGTCAGCTTCAATCACTATCACATCATTGGAATGTTGCTTCTGTCTTTTCTATAAATACTTCCTTGGAAACTGTTCTTTGTTGCCATGTCCACATATATTTAGACATAACGCTAGATTAACTGAGTAGTTGATCTTACTTTTTACAAATAAAATATTGAAATGAATTCATCATTTCTATCATGATAGTTTCTTTCCTCATACTTCTCGCCTCTGGAATTTTTTCCCAGTCTCTTTTTTTCCTTATATCAAATGCAACATCATTCATCATCTCTATTTTTTAACTGTTTTCTGTCATATTTATCCTTCACAGTGGCTTTTTTTCACCTTGCTTAACTCTTAACATCCTGTTGAGAATTCCAGAGCCCCATTCCTATAAGGATTTATTAAAAAAATGGCTAAAAATGGCCTTTTCATTTAAAGTTACCTGAGATATATATTTCCCTTAAATTAAAAAACTTCTTAATATGTCTAATATTACATTTAAACAAAGGCTATCGTTTGAGGTGGATTAGGAAAATGAATGTGACTTCTGGCTGGGTAGAATGAGGCTGTATAGGACATTAAGGTTAAGGTAAAATTAACAATGAAAAATAGCAAAATCTATCTGAGACCAAAATTACCTGAAAGATTTATATTAAGCATAAATAAAACAAAATTTACATTAAATATTGTTCTAAAAAATTACACTATGTCAAATGTATATGCATTTGTTCCATGTTTTAACATTCTATTCTTTATGAAGTATCTTCAGGTGTATCCAATCTGTGCTACTCATATGCTAAGTTGGTGGGACCGGTATCGAACCAGGAACCTAACGATTCCTAGGCAGGTGCTCTACCGACTGAGCTAAACTGGCCCCATTCATAGATTTGTACATAAATGTTTAATGACACAACAATGATTTTGAACAAAATATGCCATGCATTTGATTGGTTGTTAGTGCCAGCCAATCAGATGTGTGGGATTAGAATTTTACAATCGTCCAAAAGAATAAAAAGTCAAACGTCTTTTAGCATCTAATGTTGGTGGGGGTATTGGAGTCTGATCACCTCTGATAGGGTCAGCATGGCGAGGGAAGTCTGATGTTGGAAGACCTGAAACTTCCCAATGACCCATGCAGATAACATCACTGATGACAACCACCAGCGCCCCAAATGTAGGAGCATATATTTAAAGTGAAATTACAATTTCTCAAAAATATCAATAAGTACCATTAGATTTCTTGTTACAACTTTATTACATTAAGAAGCTTTGAAAAAAATTAGAGAATGAAAAAAATTTGGGCTGTATTCACTTGTTTGCTCAGTGATTAATTAGCAAATAAGTGAATACTGCCACAATAATAGTTTCATAAATTTATGTGGAAATAAATAAGGTAAACAGAATTCACCACTTTTCTGAAAAATGCTAATAAAGTGATATGCGAAATACACATATGGTTGGACAAACTTCAAATTCTAAAAATAACCTGAATAATTATGAATTTCACAAAAATCATTCAACTTAAAATATAATTTTACATAGCTCAACAATACAACAATAGATAAACTTGAGAATGAAATGTCAATCTCATTTGTTCCATGTTTTAACATTTCATTCTTTATGAAGTATCTTCAAGTGGAATCAGACTTGTTGAATATTGTATTTTCAATGCACAGAATAGGAAAATGCTTAAATATAATAGATTTTTAATCGCTATATTACTTGAAGTTCACTGTTTTAATTAAGTTTACTTCATCATTAGAATATGGAGCTGGTGCTTCTTCCTTTTTGTGATTGATTAAAGACTATAGCGACATGCATACAAATTACATATAATCTTGACCTGACATTCCTAGTTTAAAATTGTTTCTTTATTTTTAAATGCTTTTTAAATTTAATGAAATAATTTAATGAATTTAATGAAATTTAATGAAATAATTTTCAATGAAATGCCATGTACATGAAAATAAGTTTTAGATGATTTCATAAGAATCTTTTAATATAATTATTATTCAGTTAATTTTTATATTGAGGCTTATAATAATTTCCAACCAAGCCTCTAAAACCTGGACAGTTATCAATTTTCATTATAAAGTACTGGAACTTGTATAATAAAGATGTTCTTTACAAAGTTTATAAAAGTATTTGTAGTATACTAGACAAAACATGACCTGTTGGGTCACCCATTGAGCTCTGGATAGATAATTGGTATTAGGGAAAAGTGAATTTGCAAAGCAAATTAAAATAAATGTATACAACCGGTGAATTAAAAAATCAAAAATGTTACAATCCTTTTGTAAGATTTCTAAGAAAGGGAACGTTTGACCTAATATAAATTTATTAAGAGCTAAGATTTTGGCCTGGCTCACTGTTTATGAAACATAACATACAAATATGTTTCATAACTCACCAATATCTCATTCTCTTTATGCTCACTGAGAAACTAACATATATAACGAGGAGGTAATCAAGACATACATAGAGAGGGTGAAAGTGAAAGGCAGAATGTCAAGTAAGAGACAGGTAAGTTTTTGACTTAATTGCAAATTACGACTAATTAGAACCAATTAAAATGGAATTTTTTTTCAAACATAATTCAATCCTAAAACTAAGGAATATTTTAGTATAACTTTCATGTAATTAAACTAAAAAGTAAAAAAAGTTTTAGGAGACAAAGATTGATTTTTTTCAGCTTTAGTATAATAATAGATACCCCCCTCCGACACACTCACAAAAGAATAAAAGAAAAATACTAGCAGTTTATATCTCAAACATTTAGATTAATTTCAAAGAAAGATACTTAAATTCAGCAAGGCAAGGAGTAAGAGAAAATTATGTCAGTATAAACTTCAAACATGAGGGTCAGCTGAAAATTTTAGAGGCTGACCAGGAAATGTGCCAAATGAGGTTTATTTTTCTACATAGCCCCGGTCCCCTTGCAGTCCACATACTTCTTCCATCAGTGTTGCAGTGCTTGAATCCCATGGGTGAAAAATTATCAGCTGCAGATATGACAACATATGAACTTTTTGGCTCACACTCATAAATTTAAAACAAAGAATAGATAACTGGTGTACATATATCTCAGAAATAGTTTGACTGTTTTACCATTGTACTTATGTAGTAGACAGAACCCCCATGGTCTTATTCAGGGGTCTCACTCAAGGTCTTTACTCTGTTGTATATAAAATGTAATTTTCTTTTAGATTATCAGTGAAAAAATTATACATTGATATTTGTTCTATTTAAAAGAGTGAGGACTCTACCTTTTACCTTTTTTAAAGAATAGATAACTTGTGTACATATATCTCAGAAATAGTTGGACTGTTTTACCATTGTACTTATGTAGTAAACAGAACCCCCATGGTCTTATTCAGGGGTCTCGATCAAGGACTCAAAAGGGCCATTATGTCATGGTGAGCCAAACATTAGATGGTGGGGTATAATTTCCATCAGTTATAATACTAATCTGCAATGCAGCTGGCTGTTATTAAAAAAAAATCAAATGAA
Source organism: Doryteuthis pealeii (assembly GCA_023376005.1). Classification (NCBI taxonomy): domain Eukaryota; kingdom Metazoa; phylum Mollusca; class Cephalopoda; order Myopsida; family Loliginidae; genus Doryteuthis; species Doryteuthis pealeii. The sequence continues at coordinate 78,287,244 of CM042151.1, read as the reverse complement.
TATGCATATGATAGTGAGATATGGGAATTAGTACACAATATAGGGGGACATAATTTTCATTTCAAATTTTCCTGAATTTTGTTTTTACTTTTGGTAAATTCCCCTTTTTTCATTTTCACTTTTGATAAATTATGTTTTTTCCATTTAAATATGTTTCATGGGTAATTGAAATATTATAAATATTAAAACAGAAAATAAAACCAAATCAAAATTTTATCACATTTAAAGAAATAGCAGGAATCATTTCTGTTAATCTAACAATCCACTCTCAAAAAATATTGTATGATTTTTTTGTGTGTGTGTATGTGTTGTCTATCATCTGATGTTCACCTTCCTCATACCAATTGACAAATGCATTTCTTATTATGTCATAGTAAAGTAGTTTGCAGTCAGCACATTTGATGCTTCTGGTATAATTCGATAAAAAATCAATTAATTTCAAATTTAACAAGTTCCTTGAGTTGAGAAAATTCTCATGGAAAAGGAAGCAAAATTATCCATAATGATTATTTTAAATTTTTTCGATGAATACCACATTGCCAAGTTATTTCTCTCATTCTTGTTTTTTAAGATATTAAACAATTTCCTAATTGAATGTTGGAAATAAACATTCTTTGTCATTTTTTTTTCTTTTTGGTGAGTGAAATAAGGAAAAATAAAAACTACACATATTTGATTTATATTCCATATAATTTTGTTTGAGAACTGTTTTAAAAGATTCTATTTATGACTGATTATTAAATTTGAAATTGGCTGGAATTTATTGAAAGATAGATTATGTTTTATAGATTTATGATGATAAAAGAATAATCCTTATCCTCTTTTATTTAATAATATTTATTTTTCATTTACAGATATGAATTACAGAAGAGAAGAAATGAATTGATCTGATGTGAATATATGAAGAACTGATAAAAGGAAATTTTCTCTAGTGAAGTGTGTTGCTTAGCATTTTCAAACAATTCTGTGTTAAAAGCACACATGCAGATGGACACTGGAGGAAAATCCCACACTTGTGAAGTGTGTGGATCAGTATTTTCCTGCAGTTCAGCTTTAGAAAAACACATTCGAACACACACTGGAGAGAAACCCTTTCCTTGTGAAGTATGTGGATCAGTATTTTCAAGGAAATCATATCTAAAAATACATATGCAAACACACACTGGGGAGAAACCATACAGTTGTGAATTATGTGAATCAGCATTTTCAAGGAAATCAGATCTGAAAATACACAGGAAAACACACTCTAGTGAAAAAACTCATACTTGTAGAATATGTGGATCAGTATTTTCACAGAAATCCAATTTGAAAACACACATGCAAACCCACACTGTAGAAAAACCATATATTTGTGAAGTATGTAAATCAACATTTTCAAATAGTTCACATCTGAAACAACACATACAAATACACACTGGTAAAAAACCTTACACCTGTGAAGTTTCCGATACCTCCAGTTTAAACAGACATGCTGCCACACACACTGGAGAGAAACCTTTTACTTGTGAAGTGTGTGGTTCAGTGTTTTCTAAAGGATCAACTTTAGAAATACACAAACGAATACATACTGGAGAAAAGGTGCCTGGTTCAGCCACTGGGGATAAGCCCTATAAGTGTGAAGTATGTAGATCAGAATTTTCACATCCTTCTGGTTTAAAAAACCACATGCGAGTACACACTGGTGAGAAACCCTATGGTTGTGAAGTATGTGGATCAGCATTTTCACAGCCTTCTAGTTTAAAAAAACACATCCGAATACACACTGGAGAGAAACCCTATATTTGTGAAGTGTGCGATTCAGCATTTTCACAGCCTTCTAGTTTAAAAAACCACATCCGAATACACACTGGAGAGAAACCTTATGCTTGTGAAGTGTGTGCATCAACATTTACACTGAGTTCATATTTAAAATCGCATATGCGCACACACACTGGAGTGAGACCTTATAGTTGTGACGTGTGTGGATCAACATTTTCGCAAAGGTCCTCTTTTAAATCACATACACGTATCCACACTGGAGAGAAACCCTACAATTGTAATGTCTGTGGATCAGCATTTTCCTGGGGTTTTAGTTTAAAACGACACATGAAAACACACTCTGGTGAAAAACCATAAGTATCCAATGTGGGTACATCAACATGTTTAAAGGTGTTACACTTGTAAACACATAAAGGAAATTTGACATTAGTAAGCTGAGGATCTCAACTTTAAAAGATCATGTGAGCACATACTTATAAAATATGTGGATCAACATTTTGTATAGACTTCCAGTTTAAAAATACACATGTGAGTACAATTTCTAGACTTGAATATGAAGGCAATGAATAGAACCTTCAACCACGCAGTGTATGTAAATACTTATTTAAACAAGGTATTTTTTAATTATGACTTCCAAACAAGCCCATTGGTATAATGACCAAGAGAAAAACACTCATGAACAGTAAAAAATAAACCAGATCATAGAGCAGTCTGATAGTGTATGTTCCTTTTTTTTTTGCATATAAATTTCCCATCCTCTCAGCCAGATGTTGGAAAGAAACCACTCCACCTCTTGTGAAAAGAGTTCAGTTTTTTTTTTTATCAGCCCAGTATAAAAAACCACAGTTCCCAAGAGACTCAGATGAAAAGTGGCTTTCAGCTATGCTTATCAGTTATTGGATAAAAACAATTTTTTAGATAATTTCATACTGGTTTCAATGCTGTTGAATTCAGTAATTAATATCTAATGATATCCAGTTTCATTGTATAATATTCCACTTGAAATAATCAAATTCTATTATCTTTGCTGTAAAAGAAAATTAACTTATTATAAATTGGTGAAAGTGTACTTATTCATGGATGATGCTGTATTCTTGTTTGCAGACAATAAACTAATACTTTTAATAAATGCTTCTATATTTAAAAAGAAAAATGCTTATGTTAATTATTACAACAAAAAAAATAGAAATGATAGTGACAAGAAGTAAGTATTTTAGAGTTGTGAAATTATTGTTTTAGAAAAATTAAGTTACTTAGTATTTACTTATTTAGGAAATTTAACTTTAGTCAGATTAAATTTATGGTGACCCACTTTTTTTAAGATAATAATTTCACAACTTTAATTAAAAATCACCATAGAAATCCGCAGAGTAGCCTATTGTTGGTATCAGCCAAACAGCAACGGTGTCTCCCCTTTTTGTTAGCATTAGACAAGGGAGATAAGGTAAAACAAGGCATGTTTGTTACTGAATTAATTGAATCAAGACTTAAAAAATGTTCGAAATTTCTTGCATTTAAGTATCTTCCAACTAGGAACCACAAGGTTTTTATTTTGATACCAGCCCTCGCCAACTCAGTATATGAGTATCACAGGTATCTGTATAGTAAAGTGAGGAGCTGATGGTAGGTGTGGCGCTACACCTTGGATTTCAATATAATCTCCTTGGTCTAGTGCTAGTGAAAAGAGGATAAACTTCCTTGCTGTCTGGCTGATACCGACTTTAGGCCACCCTGATGATTTGTTCAACAAGAATGTTATTACATGCTTCTAAATTGTATTTGTAAATAAAGATGATTTGCAATATATATTTGATTATTAAAATCTTTCCTCAATCTTATTGAAGCTCTGAATTTTATATATTTTCTTCAATTGATTTTTACTGCATCTTAGAAAACATTTAATTTCACTTTCTCAATGTTATTAATGAAGTGTAATGAGATATTTAACAAGAAAAATAGTTACATTAATGATTACAAAAAAAAAACAATAGAAAAAAAGACAAGTATTTTAGAATAAATAGGTTACCATTGACTAGACAAAAAATCTTATGACAATGCAAAAATGTTTGTTGCTGAATCAATTGAATAAAGTCTAAAGAAATATATTACAAATTTCTTGATTCGTATTAGCATTTAAGTCTATATAGGATACATTTAATGAAATTTTCAGTGTTGATTTATCAATGAATGAACTTTATAATGCATTATTTATTTTATTTCAAAACTTGAAGATTATTTGCTGATGCGGGATGTAAATAAAGTGAGAGAAAGAGGGATACACAAAAAGAAAAAGCAATACAGAAAGAAAGAAAAAAAGAAAGAAAGAAAATGAAAAGAATGTTATTCCTTGACTGAATCAAGTCTAAAATATATTACAAAATTCTTGAGTTGTAACATAATTTAAGACTATATAGACATGATTTGTTCAAATAGGAAAATATTATGTGTTCACAGTTTGTATTTGTAAATAAAGATGATCTAAAATATACATTTGATTATTAAAATGATTCTTTAATTTTGTCAGTGTTGAGGTTGAGTATTCGTATTGCATAGTGGAAACAATGCGTGAGAAAAAAAGAATGTACAATAGGTAAAGATAAAGTGAAGAGATGGGTGCACACACGATGTAGGTTCAACAAAGATTTATTACGAGCTGAACAGAACGGTTATAAAAGGCAGGAAAAATGCTGGACGGAAGTAGGTGGAGTTTTGAGCTCCTGCTGATGCCACATTAAATATATTTATGAAGAGGAATATGAGCTTAAGATACTCAACAGTCAGGCTTTGAATTTAATATCCTTTTTTTGATGGATTTGCTTTTTTTTAAAGCATTTTGAAAAATCTTTCCATTCATGTACACTAACTGTCCAAACCACAATGGTTTATCAATATACAACACCTCTGCCAGGAAACGGTCAAGCCACAAGGCTATATTATATACACTTTAGAAGTGAAACATTTTTCCATTTGTTGTACCTCTTGCATATACTGCTTGTTCATAGAACAATATGTTTATAATTCTACCATAGGACACATTTGTGTAATCTTTCTTTTAATGCTAACTGCATGTATATTGTACAATGTACATGTACAATAGTTAGCATTATTGTATGTTAGTTTTCAGATGTTAAAATAGTCAGTGACAATAGAAAGAATTTATGGAAGCCCATACGTATGAATTTCATACAGCACAATTAAACTGCATAGCCAAAAAAACACAAGAAAAAAACCCACTATGGGCTCCCATGAATTCTTTCCATTGTCCCTGACTGTTTTAACATCTGAAAACAACAGTTGTTGTTGAAAGAGATTAACACATCCGAGTATTTTGAAGTAAGTAAAGTCGTTGGGATGGTCTAAAGTCAGTATGAGCCAGACAGCGAGGGAATCTATCCCCTCTTCACTAGTGCTAAACCAAGGAAATTGTTTGGGCGTCTGAGGTAGAATGCCACACCTACCATCAGCTCTTTATGCACAGATCCCTGTGCTACTCATACGCTGAGTTTGTGAGGACCGGTATTGATCCAAGAACCTTGTGGTTTCTAGTCGGACACTCTACCAACTGAGCTAAACCAATTTCTCTTAAAGCAACTGTAACAGTCTGCTGTAAATGAAAAAGAACAATTATTAGTAATAATTTTTTAAATATATAAAAATCTCTGAAAATATTTTTTTGTTCATACGTTTTTAGATGAATTAAATAAATCTTTATACATGACAAAATATTTAGTTTACAACATCCTACCTTCCAGACATTTAAAATTCACTATTGAATTTTTGGACCATATGACCTTTAGGCACCCCTTTTTGATCTCGATTCAGAAGGACATGTTTTTCATTTACACCATCAATATCCCATTGTTTGTTAGAGGTTAGGGTTGGGGTTAGGGTTAGGGGTTAATTTTATAATAATAAAAAGACTCTAAAAATCGTCTGTTAACAACCGGATATTGACGGTATAAATGAAAAAATGTCCTTTCTTAATCGAGATCAAAAAGGGGTGCCTAAAGGTCATATGGTCCGATAATATTTTTTTTGTGAATTCTGTATTCATAGTTCTTTTACTAAAAAAAAAGAAACTCTGGCATTGAAACACATAAAAAATCTTCTGATATAATTATTCAGACACTTATCTTTATAGAAAAAAAGTAAAAATCGTATTTTGTCGGTTTATTTTTTCATATTTCATAAAATAAAATGAGTGGGGGTTATTTCCCCTAATACATTTTAGGTAAAAACTACTTCAGACATATTTTCATCTAAAGGTAAGTAATTATTATGGAAATTTTCGTGAAAATCGGACCATTAATTGATTTTTCATGGAATCTTTAAAAAAAAGCCTCTAGTCATAACTTGTTTTTGGCTACGTTAAATTTCACTTGATTTAACGATGCAAAAATGTAAACGTTGTTTTTTGTTAAAAATTTTCATTATTTCCGTAAGCTGAATATTTTTTTAAAATCATCAGAAGTTTTTTTTTATGTTTCTTCTTTCGAATGGATAAAAATCTTTCAAGATAATATCAACCTTTATTCATTGTGTTAAATGTGTGTGTGTGTGGGGGGATTTCACAGGGAAAATTGGTGGTATCTATACTTCATATACCGAAAGTTTTATTAAAATCGGATTGTTAGTTTATTTTAGTTGATTTTTAGAAGAAATTCCTGTGACCCCCCACCCCCTTTATCAACAGGTGCATGAAAATGAGCAACCTTACATATAGCCTAAGGCCTCAACAGATAAAAGTCTGGTCCTGCTTAATTAATTTATTGTGTGGTTTTAGAATTGATAGAGAAATAGGATAAATGAAAATAAACTTTGCATCAAGTCTAAAAATAACGCAGATGTTTCAGTCACACAGGTGCCAGTTTTAGAGAGATGATCAAACTCACACGGACGTCGTCGTAAACAAACCACGTGACCCCCCCCCCCGAAAAAACAAACAAACAAACAACACCATGTTTCAATCAATCCACACAAAAGAAGATCAGAAGTCTGCATTTTTTTGTCGGACTGGATCTATTCGATTACTATAAAAAAATAAAAATTAAAAATAGCTTACAAAATATTCAACAGCAGATATTGGAAGATAGCAGTCAGCAACAAGACGAATGACACGTCATACCTACGACATATCAACGTAGCCGTGAATACAAGAACATTGAAAAAACATCTGTGAACAGGCCACAAAGTAGAACTAACACATCCTGATTATAGCCAAGTAAAGTAAGTAACTCCATTATTATTATATTATCACATGAAAACCACACACGTACTCGCAAGATTTTCTTTCTATAAAAAAAACTTTTCTTTCGCAAAAACATTTTCACTCATCATACGACTGCACAAAAACAACTTAAAAAACATTAGTTATTTACTAAGCTTAACTCAGTTGTGTCACAAGGCCAGAACTATAGGGTCCTCACTGAGAATCAAACTCACTAATAATGATCTGCTAATCTAGCTTGCTAACCATTACTACACCCTGGGAGGTACCTCAGTTTAAAAGCATTTGATTTATTTCCTCTCCGATAATAGATTTCCATTTTGTAATTATTGCAGTTAAATATTTTGTCAACTATTATTTGTGTTATGAGGGTCGTGTTATTCTAACGTCATATTCTATTTATTTCTTCGTTCGTTCGTTCCCTGACTTCTCTCATTTTGGTCAGCAGACGAGCGACTGAATTTTGCCCACTCACTCTCTCTATGAATCTTATTCCTAATTACGCACAAAAAGTTTATGTTGTAATACAATACTTTTAATTTTTACTTAAGAACAATTTAAAAAAATCACTTTAAAGTTTATCCACTTCAAAAAGTGATTATCTTAAATTGTTCTTAAGTAAAAACTGAATTTCTTAAGAAAATATTTTAAAATGAAACTATTCACTTAAAAAGTAATTTAATTATAATTTTAAAATATTTTTGGAGAAATTCACTTTTATTGAAAATAAGATTTTATCTAAATTATTTTTGCAGAAATTAGAGAACAATTTAAAAAGATGATTTAATTTTTTTAATAGCTTAAAGAAATTACTGATTAAAAAAAAGAAGTAATTTTTAGTTCAATTATTTGGACAGTTTGAAGAGTAATTTTCAAGATTTTTTAAAATTTCATAATTTAATTTTCAATTGTTTGGAATAAATGAGAGAATTTAGCAAGTATAATTTAATTTTCATAGTTATAATTAAAAGGAAAATAAATGAAAATACATGAAATCTTTAATCTAAAGTTAGTTGTTAACGAATAAATTTCAATATCAACGAAAAATAATGTTTATCCATTTTCAACATAAATTTTTTTAAATAACTGACGAACAAACAGTAAGTCATAAACTGTTCCATATTTGTAAATCGTCATCTTAAAAATTCTCATTTTTTATTTTATTTCATTTTTACAAAAAAAAAAAAAAAGCTTAAAGTTTCCATCGAACAGATGTTTGTTTAATTAACATTTTTAGAGCACGCAGTGTTTATCTTAATAATCTCCCTTGAGTTCCGCTCTTTAGAGGTCGTCGTAGGAAACGTTTTCTATTTATTGAGAACATTTAACCTGGAATATTTTAGTTTATGAAAAGTTTAATAGTTTCTCCCTTTACTTAAAAGTTGAAGTTGTATTCTTTTAAATAAGAAACAGAAAGATGTAAGTAAATCGTTAACTTAATATCTTTGTTTATTGTTTGTTTAGAAGCTGTGTGTATTTTAGAAACGTGTTTCTCTTCTTTTTTCTTTTTTCTTAACTTTTCATTCCAGTCGTTAAAGATGCAGTCCCAGGGAATTTTATCGGTTTAGTCCCAGCAAGATAAACAAGGAAAATATTTTAAACGAGATTATTTCTCATAAATTACATTTAGAGAACGTTTTTAAGGTTATTCCAATAACGATTTGTCGCTAATCAGATCTAGAATATTGTTCTTTTTTTTTTGAAGAGGCTTACCTTGCCGGCTCTGGTCGAGTAGACAAACCTGCTTTTTGGCTTATTATACCGGTACTCTTAGATTTCAAAGGTAAAAGAACCGTGCCCAAGGGCAAGTCTTGGATTTGCAAAGACTGTTATGCCTGAATATTCCGAGATTGCTGCATTTCTATTAATATTTAATTATGAAAAAGTTCATGATATGATAATCAAATTTATCTTTATCATTTCCTTTGTAATTTCCTTTTATTTATCTATTGTATTCGCAAGAGAAAATAACGGCATCTATATTTTTCATTAAATCAGTGTTGTTATTTTTTAAAATTACTTGCATTCATAATAAAAATAATATAGGTAAAACTTGCAAATCATACTCAAAATTAAAAAGGAGCAGGAAAGTTCAATTACAGAGTGACCCAGAAAAAACAGAACCCAAATTATTTATTTATTTTCCAATTAAACTTACACTAACTCTAACCCTACCCCCCCCTAGTTAAAATTAACAGTTTTACAAAATTTGTTGGTTCTGTTTTTTCTGGGTCACCCTGTAATATCATGTTATTCAACTAGGAGGGGGGGGGAGATGTTGAACATTTTTCTTGGAGATACAGCTAGAAAATATAAGTAGGAAATGAACAATATTAATTTGTTATACAATCGAATAAGCGCTTTGTGTGTGCTTATGAAACATTTCCTTATATTCTGTATATATAATAACAGTATGAGGCTACGCTTTAACTTAAAATATAGTGTGTGTTTGCATGAATACAAACAGCAGTCAGAAATAGTTGAAGTAGTAATAACATAAAATGATTTAATTATTACAACTTTTGATATCTTTACTTAAGAGCTATTGCAAATAGTTCAATATGTAAAAAGTATAATAATATGAATTTAACTCTCTCTCTCACTCTTTTGTTAAAGAGGGGTTGTAAAATATTTTCATTGATTTTCTGCTAAAAATTTCAGCGGAGGAGATTAAAATATCTACATTAATTTGCCGACAAAAAAGTGACAAAACCATGACTTGGAAATTTGTCTGACACTGGCTCAGTAAATTAGAGCAGGATGCCAGGACAACATCAGATAAAAATAAAAACAAACATGTAACTTTTTTTGTTTTTTTTAAATTCATTTTAATTTTACATTGGGCATTTAAGTGATGCAAGACCATTTGGAATATTTCATTTTTTAAATTGGGTCAAATAAAATGGGAAAAATAAGAAATCTGTGATTAAGCAACACCAGATAATCTGGATTTACGTTTTTGTCTTGCATCTTGAACAATTTGGACGGCCGCATTTTTAATTAGAGAGTGTTGCAGGATGATAATGGATAGAAGATTTAGGAACAAGCGTATTGATATATAGATAAAATCTAGAACCACTAGTAAAAAAAAAAAAAACCCAAAAACTTGAATTCTAAGCATTCTTTAATCGCATGAAAAATAGTATAGTTGCACCTCTACTGGCAGGCCACAACATCACTTAGTCCTTTGAGGCAACCAGCAAGCCATCTCTTTGTCGAAAATGTGTATTTGATATTGGTCAAGGTCTTTTTGTCTAGACTTTTGGGATCTGATAACCTCACAACCATACATCTTCCTGCTCAACACTGTATTCCTTTGATCACTGAAAGGTTGTAAGGCTGCTAAACAACGTCCTGGTATGAAGAATAGGTTGATTTCCAGAGGATTGGAATAGAATATTTCTTCAAAGAAATGACACAGATGAAATAGTTGAAAATGTAACCACTTTTAGTTTGTGGTGTAAATTAATTCCAGCAGTTTCAAACCTCTTGCCCACTACTCCCCTGCAATATGACACTGGAGTTATACACAGCTGAATAATGATTGATACAGACTGAATTGTAGGCAGACTAGGTAGGCACAAGGTCTGAGTACAGGAGCTCTTGCAAAGTGTTGTGGAGTTTTCAAGCAGCTGAAAATCTACTTGTGAGATTCGAAAATCTTTTGCTTATATTTTTCTTCCTCTCTTTGTTCTTCTCTTTGAATTAGCAACTGGTAAATTACCAAATCTTTTGTTTCATAAGAGTATTTTTTCACATGGTCCTATCAAATGCATATAATTGTGAAATATATATAATTATGTATAAATTCGTAAAAGGAAAAAAGAATGAAAAATAACAAATATAAAACAAAAAAAAAAACCCACAGACAAATTATTACTGGAGTTTGCTCTTTCTCAAAATGAACGCTGAAAAAATAAAATTAGAAATTAAAAACTAGAGATATAAAAAATGTTTTCCAAGTCTACAAGACTCTTGGAACCAAATTATTCATACTCAAAGAAGATTAGATATTAATATTAATATTAATTTTCAAGCTGACAAGTGAAAAATTCAAAACCATTTAATTAAAATGCCATGAACACCATTGGGTATCAAAGTTGATTTGAGGTCCTCCATTTTTTTCTCATTTTTTTTTTAGTCACTGTTATTAATTCGTTTGGTTTTTGTTATCTTTTTTTTTTTCATGTTTTCTTTTAGCCTTTTGATTTTTCCTTCATTTTTTTTTCCATTTTTTATTCCTGTATTCTTGTACATTTCTTCTATGTCTAATTCCCAAAATGTCTAATTCGCAAAATATTCATTGTTCTCAGTACACTGCCCCCCCCTGCCCAAATTAGTTTCACTTTTATTCTGTATTGGGTGCAATTCACCCCTTGTTTTCTTTTCCTTTTTTTTCTCTACTCAGTTTGATTTCTCTAATTAGAATCATGTGGTGTACCATTATAGGAAATGAACACGACAAGATGAGTTCAGATCATAGACACAGACTGTTTGTATTTCACATAGTGCCAATACCCTGCAAAAGATCAGTACCATACAACATAATCCCCAATGATTCTAACACATTGTTCAAACCAATTACTACAAAAGTGTGAATATAGACATACATGTATTACTTCCTAACCGCTAGGCATGACATAACCCCATACGGATTGATATGCCATTAAAATCAATCAATCAACCAACCAACCAACCCCCCTCCAGCTATGGATAAATAGACTGAGATTTTAAAATTGGTATGGCAACTGGTCTAGGAGAAGGAAATCTCTTAATTTAAACGAACAGGGCTCTTTTCTCATTAGACAAAAGTAATTTGAAAGCTCCTCCTCTTTCCCAAAAAACAACATTAATTAACCATATTAACTTAATGATTAAATTTCTCACGTAGGACTTTATGAAGATATAATAAATGAATAGAAAATCTGTCGGCTGGACAACCGGATCTCTCCAACAAAAAAAAAGACGTTCTCCCAGCTACTCCTGACCAAGTCGACCCTAACCCTAACGCTGACCAAGTCCTTATCGCCTGCAACAACCTTTTCTAGCAGTCCTTTGCCAAAGTTCTCTCACCTCTTGTTCCTTGTCGTACATCAGTGCCCTCATCAGCAAGACGAATGCAACTCCCCCAGTGTGTTAAGGCAGGCCTTAGATAATCATACTAAAATCCCACATCCAGGTGAATCACACAGTGTAGTAATTTGCATGCGTGCCAACAAGGTAGTCCGATGTCAAGCCACGACTCACGATCAGGAGGATGTGAGTTCAATCTCCCTAATCACCCACTTCACTCCCCCTGATCTCATTTTGCATGCCAGACATAGTCGTGCATGCTTTGAGCTACCACATGCATGACTTCTCTTGCCACAGAAGAGAGTTAATTTTTCATCATCATGTCACACAATTAGTATGGATATTCATGACAGTCTCTCACCAACCTTCCCTATCATTCAATGCCTCATCTGGGAGTTCTTCTGTGCAGCAACCAGCATCCTCATATAGTTGGGCAAGGTAGTTCCTTGCTGGGTGGCCCACATGATCATGCCCATGTGTTGGTTTCCACAGGAGAATGTCGCTTATGAGCTCATCTTTGCTTCTCCAGCAGTGTCCTGCATACCTTGTCCGTTTCACTCGAATGGGGCAGGTAGCCATACAGCTGCTTCTTCATGGAGTGCTGTTTCCATGACTTGTTCAAGACTGCACAGAGCATTCTTGTGCAGCTCCCATCTAGCTTATTCTCAAGGCACTTCGTTAGGGTCCAAGTGGTGCAGCAATACTGATATAACCACAGCCTGGAAGAATTGTCGCTTTAGCTTGTCAGTGAGATCGGATTTCAATATGACTGATAATTTGTTTGTGGCCAACCATGCCTTTTCTGTGTGTATTAACCTCTTAAACCAGTAGAACAATTCACATACCTAGGTTAGGTTTTACTTAATTTTAAAAGGGTAAATGTATTTTATTTCATCTGGGAATTATCTTTTAAATGTATGGAAAAAGTATCTTGTACTTTGCATAAGTAAATGAATTCATGAATTAAAGGAATAATACAGGAAAATATTGATGATAAAATCTGGACTGTGACTTTTACCTGTACATTAACACTCGTGTTCCTAAGTGTAAGACCATTATCATCTTGCAACCCCTCTGTTTAAATGGTAGACAATCCAAATCGTCCAAGATAAAATGCAAGGACCATATGACCTTTAGGCACCCCTTTTGCGATCTCGTTTCATAAGGATATTTTTTCATTTACACCGTCAAAATCCGGTTGTTTGTTAGGGGTTAGGGGTTAGTTTTATAATTTAAAAAAAAAACTCTTAAAATCATCTGTTAACAAACAACCGGATGTTGACAGTGTAAATGAAAAAAATGTCCTTATGAAATGAGATCACAAAATGGGTCATATGGTCCAAATGCAAAAATGTAAATCCTGATTATCTGGTGTTGCTTAACCGCCAAATTCTTATTTCTTATGAGTGTCATCACCTCAGCAAAATAATGGACCATTCTGTCTTTTTACATATTGAACTGAATAGTTCAATATTTAAAAAGTATAATAATAATCTTGATTTAACTCTCTCTCATTCTTTTTTGCTTTCTTCGAGTATAAATAGAATCATCCCTTACAACCAGTCATTTGGATTACCTTTATATATATATATATATATATATATATATATATATATACACACACACACAGGGTATTTACAAAAAAGTAGATTGTAAGAACTTCTTTTTTATTAGATCCATAAACCTAGTCATTTTATAAACCAAAATGAATGGGCTATAATATCATAATAATATCCTTTTTATAAACCTAATGATAAAGTCATTTTATGAACCTAATAATAACAAGATGTCCTTTTATAATACACCTAATGATATAATGTCCTTTTATAATAAATCTAATAATATAATGTCCTTTTATATACCTAATGATATGTCATTTTATAATAAACCTAATGATATAATGTCCTTTTATAATAAACCTAATAATGATATATGTCATTTTGTAATAAACCTAATAATATGTCCTTTTATATACCTAATAATGTCATTTTATAATAAACCTAATAATATATGTCATTTTATTAACTTAATAATAATAATAATATATGTCATTTTATTAACTTAATAATAATAATAATATGTTGTAGTGTTAGTTTGTATTCGCCTGGTGGAGTTGTCTGCCCCTTTTAGTTTGTTAGGGCACCATAGTATTTAAGCGCCGGGTTCAAAGCCTTTCGCTCTCTTTTCCTGTTTCAGCAACTACGAGCCACATGGGGTAGATTTTATCTAACCCCTCTCGTTGGGGCTCCGCCCCCCTTACATTACTGTAAGTCTTCACAGCATGGACTATTCCTAGTCTCATGTCTGTACTTTTATATGTTAGAATGTACCATTCATGAATGTGTCTTATCTTTATTTGTGTACCCCTTTTTATATGTACTCTGTTACTATGTACGTTGTATCAACTGTTATCCATGTGCTGTGTATATTAAATGTTTTGTCCGTTAACCTTCGTCGGAGTTATTTGTATGCAAAGTATCCAATAACTTTGCACCATCCTTATAATGTCATTTTATAAACCTAATAATATAATGTCCTTTTATAAACCAAAATGAATGAGCGATAAGAGAAAGTATAATGGCCAGGACAATCATAATTTTATTAACCCTTGCCCTTTCCAGTGTCTCAGAGTTTAATTCATTTTTCCTCAGCATGAGTACGATGTGACACAAGGTTAATTTCTTAAACAGTGTTTAACATTTTTAAGAGTAAAGAGCCTAGTATTGCATAGGGGTCAAGTTATAGTAGTAGTCATTGGTAGTAGTATCTTTTGTTAGCTCAGAGAAACAACATAAGCAAGTCATATAGTCGAAAAGGGGTTGTTTATTTATTTCTAGGCTCATGGGTTCTTTTTCAGAGAGAAGGAGAGATAGAGGGTACGGTCAAGCTGTTCTATTGTAAATCACGTTCATACATGCTGTTCATTGCTAGCCTAGACACATCAGGTGGAACTTCAAGAAACCCACGTCTGACTCCGACCAAAAGGACGATTTTTCTCTTCTTTCATTTGTGGTCCTGGGGGTTGGAGGAAGGTACACATCCATTTCTGCCCTCCGCAGAAAACCAAAGACTTCTGTTTTTATTTTTAAATCTAGTTCCAGGGGCATTGTTCAGTCAGTGGCTGGCATCCATTTAGTGTTTACAATTCCACACTTTAACCTTTTTTGTTCTTATTTCTTTTTCTTCTCTTTCTCCAGAAATCCGATTACTGTTTTCTTTTCGATCCCTAAATTCTCTGTAGACCATAATAATTATGCTACACCTAGTCCACCCTACTATTTATTCATAGTCAAGGGAGGAATAGTTGGATTCATACCTTTCCCAAGAGTATTAGCACTATATGAAATGCAAAATTCTGATTGAAAAAAAAATCAATAAGTTCAGTTTATGACTTGAATATATTAAGCTAGAGTTATTGAACCTGGAAATAGAATGTTTTAATGGATATATAACTGAAAGAATGCATGAACTTTCTTTAATAATATATATTTTTTCCCTTTACAGATATCAGTTGCAGTGTAGAAGAAAGGAAGTCATTTTATGGACATATTCAAATAAAAAAACAGGTTTTTTTTTTTCAAGAAACAGAGGCATACATATTGATCAACTTTTTCCATGACTTCAAGCATGAAATTACACGTGTGAACACAAAGGTGAGAAAACCTACACTTGCATCTGTGAGGAATAGGATTTCCAGCATCTTTTAATTTGAAATTTGTGTACATCAGTGTTTTCTAAGAAGTCACTTTTAAAAGCACACATGCAAAAAATGCATAGTCAAAAAAAAACCCCACACTTGTGAAGTGTGTGGATTAGCATTTACCTACACTTCAACTTTAGAAAGACACATCCGAATACACACTGGAGAGAAACCCTATAAATGTGAAGTATGTGGATCAGCGTTTACAGAAAAATCACATTTAACATCACACATTCGAACTCACACTGGAGAGAAACCTCACAGTTGTGAAGTATGTGGATCGGCATTTTCAAGGAAATCTGATCTGAAAATACATGTGCGCACACATACCGGAGAGAAACCTTACTCTTGTGAAGTGTGCGGGACAAAATTTTTAACAAAATCAATATTAAAAACACACATGCGAACACATTCAGGTGAGAAGCCCTATACTTGTGAAGTATGTGGATCAGCATTTTCACAAAAGTCTTATTTGAAAACTCACTGGAGAAAACATACTGGTGAAAAACCATACACCTGTGACTATTGTAACTCAACATTTTCACAGTTATCCGGTCTAAGAATGCATATGCGAATTCACACTGGTGAGAAACCTTACAAGTGTGAAATTTGTGGTTCTGCATTTTCCCAGAATTCCAGTTTAAAAATTCACATGCGAATACATACGGGAGAGAAGCCTTACATTTGTGAAGTATGTGGAGCAGCATTTTATATGGGATCACATTTAAAATCACATAAGCGAAAACACTCTGCAGTAAAAGTGTGCGGTTCAGAAACTTCAACTTCAGGTTTAAAAAGCCACATACAGACAAAAACTATAGCAAAACTCTATTTGTTCAAATTAGAATTATCTGAGAATACAGTTTTAAAAACAAATTTGTAAAAACACACTGAAGAAAATTTTTAAACCTGCAAAGACTGTTTAACAGAATTTTCAAATGGTATCAATTTGCAAAAGTACAGGCAAACATGCACTGTACCAAAACCTTTGTTTTCAGTAGCATGTGTTATCAGGATTGTCAAACAATTCTGAATTGGTAATTTATGAGGAAGACCGTCCCGGTCTCCTGCCTCAAAACTTGCTACCGGTGATTGCTGAAAAACCAACCCAGCTACGATTGAAGTCCGTAGCCAAGGCAGTGTCACTTGAAAGTAAACAACCAACTTGGGGTGTTTTTTTTCGTTTTTTTTTTTCGGTATTTTCATTTTATTTTAATATATTTATTTCCAACAATCAATTACAATTTTTAAAAAATCAAAATATTTAATATTCTTGCTTATTTAAACTAAAAACAAGACATTAAACAAACATGAATAAAAGAAAATCTGAGTATTTAGATATTCTTTTATATTTTAATAAAAAAAAAAAAACTATCTATCTATCTAGTCGTCTTCATATCTATTGCTTCGGCTACGAACTTCAATCGTAGCTGGGGTTGGTTTTTCACCACTTACCGTTAGCAAGTTTTGAGGCAGGAGACTGGGACGGTCTTCCTCATAAATTACCTCTGATTTTAATACATACACTGAAACAAACATTGAAGATAAGCTCTATAGCTGTAAAGTGTGTGGGTCATTATTTACTATGAGTTCATTTTTAAAATCACATCAGAATCCACACTAGAAAAGATTACGAAATATCAAGACCTCAAAAATGACCTAAAAACAACTTGGTCATTAAAAGAAATAGACATCATACCCATTGTGATAGGGGCAACTGGGCTGGTAAAACACAATTTTAAAAAATACCTTGAAGCAATACCAGGGAAACCAAGTTCCTATGAAATACAAATAGCAGCTATCAAAGAAACATGCTCCATCCTAAAAAGATCCTTAGGATACAATTTTATTTATAAAGAAATCAAGTGTTAGCCCCAGGAGAGGGGCCCCTTGACTTCTAAAAATTCTAATAAGAAAATGAAACAAAAAAAAGAGAGAACGTCTACATCTGTGTAGTGTGTGTATCAGTATTTTCTGGAAGCTCCATTTAAAAAGACATGCAAAGTGTGTGGATCCGCGTTTTCAAATATGAAAATTTGACATTACCAACATATGAGGATCAGGGGTCCCCATTTAAATTCTTATTTAAGAATTTGTAAGATCAACTTATGGAAATAAAAGCTACACTTGTGAAATTTCTGGATCTGCAATTTCATTACAGAATTCCTTTTTAAAAATACAAGTGAAAACATCGAGCAGAAAGGATTTTCGGACCATATGACATTTAGGCACCCCTTTTTGATCTCGATGAAGAAAGGACATGGTTTTCATTTACGCCGTCAATATCCAGTTGTTTTAACAGACAATTTTTAGATTTAATAAAAAAATTATAAAACTAACCCCTAACCCTAACCCCAAACAAACAACCGGATATTGATGGTGTAAATGAAAAACATGTCCTTTCTTAATCGAGATCAAAAAGGGGTGCCTAAAGGTAATATGGTCTATATTTTTTATCTGGAGGTTAGTTGGAAAGTACTGAACTCTCTATACTCTTTTTTTTTATTTATTTTTTTATTTCTTCTTCTTAAATGTACATATTTGTGTTCAATACAAAACTTTTATATTATATCTATTGTCTCCAGTTTTACTTTTTATAACATTGTTTCTCTGCTGCTGGTTAAACTGCGATCTGATTCTTTTGCACAAGGGTGAAGGTAGAATAGACAGGTAAATCCACACAAATTGATAAAAATAAGAAGTGCTCTTGATAGATATTCTTCTTGGTAAAGGCAACTTTAAGTTATGACTGATGTTTGCAAATGTAAATTTATTCCTATATGTGGATAAACACAGTGAAATAAAGAAAAAGGAAAAAGAAAAGATAAAATGAAAGAATAAGAAAAAAGAAGTAAAGAAAAATAAAGTTGAGAAGTGCATAACATGTGAAATTTACATAATGTGTGATGTGTAGAAGGAGTTTGTTTCTAGATTAAAAAAAACATTTATAAATGTTTACTTCGAAAAACTGTAAATAATACTTCTTATTAGTAATTCCTTAGACAATATTGACCTTATTAATTAATTTTATTGCTCAGTAATCGGTATTAGTGAGCAGTCAGTCTATTTTTCGGGGTGAGCGCGTACACAGACCCCACACTTAGAAATAGCGATTCCGAGTCGTCTACATTTGAGACGATCACAAAGGTCAACCCAACCATAGTGCAATGGCTGGGTTTATTTGTCTCATACCCCACCTGTATGGACTGGGCACAAAGCTCTGTTTTAACGTGGGCCCACCCACAAGCCGAAGCTAATGGGGGGGAGAGACAAAAATTGCATCGTCGGCATCCCCTCAAGGGGGGGGCCTCAGGCGCTGGGCAATAAACCCAGCCCTGTCCCCGAAGGGGGCAGGTGTGGCCTGATGACCCCTGGGATCGACGCTCGTGATTTTAACCCGGGGCAGGCACGTACACCCGACCCCGTAGTGAAATGGCTGGGTCTCGCTCTGGAAGAACAGTCTAGCTAATCACTGTTGTTAGTTAAATTTATATAGAAAATAGCGCTGATTATATACTTGAAATGCTAAACACTGCTTCATATTGTTTACAGACAGTATAATATGATCAAAATAAAATTCTCTCATTATACAAATTATGTAGCAATAAATTATTCCTAAAGCAAATTATATTCACAAACATTTTCTTAACGTATCCTTTGTGAAATGTATAACTTAATTAGTAAATTTATTGTAAGTTTTAACCTACAATTATTAACAATGTCAAGGTCATTTTTGAGGAAGTAATACGTGTTGCTCAAGCTGAAAAGAAAGCGACATTTTCATTTAACAAACATTCACTTTTTCCTTTTAAGTTTGTTATCTTGATATATTTATTAATTCCAATAAATTGTGGTAAAGAAACTTTAATCTAAAACCAAGAAAACATGGATTTAAAAAGCCATGTGCTTACCTTTCTAAAAGCTCTAATTACCTCCCTTTTTATAATTCGGAAATAATACAGAAAGTCATGTGTAAACAATGTTTAAAAAAAAGTTAAATAAAATAATTTTTTTCACGCTAACACTGTCAGCCTAACAGGAACAAACTTCAGTTACTTAGAAGCGTCTCGTCTCTTTGTAAAACAAATATGTCAGCAATGCTCTTCCGTACATTCTAAGGATCACACATTACTATTCAACAATAAAAATTACAAATTCTTTTAAAAATATTAATCGAGCTCGTATCGGACCAATGTTTTGTTCACCTGAATTATAAAATTCATATTTTTAAATATCCATGAAAAATTCGATTTTTTGACGCAGGAAAAAAAAAATTTAATTTATTTCACACAGAAAATAAAAATATTTAATAACACATTGAAAATCTCTTAAAAATTAATTTCTTAAAAAAAAAATTTTTTTGACAATTTAATAGAATATAGTACATACCAATTATAAAAACAAAAAAAGTTTTCAAATATTAATATTATGACATTTTTTTGCACTTTTTATTTCCGATTTCATTAATTTTTCCTCAAAAAACTACACCTCGTACATTCATACAATTTCATTGATATAGTTATTCAAACTCTATCTTTATAGAAAAAAAAAAAAAATTTCTGATGCGTCATTTTTTTTTAACTCATAAATAAAATAGGGGGGGGGAATAGCCTCGTAAAAAAATATTTCCCCTAATATATTTTAGAAAAAAACTATTTCAGATGTATTTACATCCAATGGTGAACATTTATGGAAATTTTCGGGAAAATCAGATTATCAATTGATTTTTCATAGAATTTTTTTAAAATCCTCTTATCGTAACTTGTTTTTAGCTACGTTAAATTTCAGTTGATTTAAAAGTGCAAAAATGAAAACATTGCTTTTCAATCATGATTTTCATTATTTCGTATGCTGAAAATTTTTTTTAAAATCATCAGGAGTTATTTTATGTTTTTTCTTTAGAATGGAAAAAAATTTTCAAGAAAATATTAAATTTTCTGTAAGTTTCATTGTGTTAAATATAAGGGGGGGGGTAAATTTCACAGGGTCAAATTGGTAGTACCTACATATCTGTCAAGCCTGTGCACACTGTTTGATTTGCCACCATGTTGAATAGCCTTAAAAACAAACATTTTTGTGGGATTAAATTAATTTTCCCAACAAATCAATTCCAACCAATGCAGAGTTTACATTTATGGAAAAAATCATTTTACTTATTTTTTTTTTTTTTAAATGTCTTTTCGACTTACGTCATTTTCAAAGATACATCACTTTTGAAAACTACTGAAACATTAAAATCTTAAAAGCTATATGAGATATTGGTCTGGATTTTCTTGTCATGTGTGACACTAAGTACTGCAAATCAGTTGATTTTAGTTTAATTAATTATATCCCTTAATAGTAAAAATTAATAACCAAATTTGGCATGTTTCTTAGAAGGATATTAAGGTGTATGCAAGATTTCGAATCTGAGTGACTTTCCATTTCGGAGTTATACGTCGATATGTACATACCAAACTTCCTTTTTATATATATAGATTAGTAAATAGGAATCATTACTTGAAACTATATAATATAGTTCTATGCTTGTGTGTGTGTGTGTGTGTGTGTGTGCATTTGTAAATGTAAAGAAATTCAGAAAGAAAACAAAATGCAAAAAAAAATAAGCATACTCAGATTAAGACATTTGGGTAATTCTATGTCAAATCATCCTGAAAAGAGTAAACTTGTCACCCACCCTCTTCAATCTTTTTGAAATTTTGTTCAGCTATGGACTATGTTAAAGTTAGATTCCAAAAATTTCAAAAACAATTCCAAAAAATTGAGCTTCAATTCCAAAAATTGGCAGAGTTATGTTGATTTTTAGCTCTCCAAATTTGAAGGGGACCACAAAAAATGGTGATTTTTTGAAAATATTTTTATTTGTAAAATGAGTTCTAAAGCTTCCCTACCCTAAAAATTGGTTTATAAAATCATTTTTGACAAAGGAATCCAAAACAGTCTTAAAGTCAACCAATTTTAAGTTATTGATGATTTTTTTATTTTTTTCATAAGATCAATATCCCAATGTGGCATTGCATCTATTATAATTTTTTTTTCTATTATCATTTCACATTTATTGAGCATTATTTGCACCAAAAAGATAGTTTGAT
The DNA here is from genome assembly GCA_023376005.1 of Doryteuthis pealeii. Classification (NCBI taxonomy): domain Eukaryota; kingdom Metazoa; phylum Mollusca; class Cephalopoda; order Myopsida; family Loliginidae; genus Doryteuthis; species Doryteuthis pealeii. The sequence continues at coordinate 78,265,394 of CM042151.1, read as the reverse complement.
TTAAATAAATTAAACCAAAACTAAATCATCAATATTAGAGAGTAATACCTAGGAATACTTAAAAATATTAAACTAATTATGATTGAATTCTGGATAAGGGATTTCCCTTCATGCTAATGCCCTTGGGAAAAATATGAAGCCATCTATTCACCCTCCACCAAGTTATGACTTTTTTTTTAGCCATAGTGTTGGAAGCAGTTTATGAGAAGGAAAACTCTGAATTTAAACCAGGACATTTTGCTGCATCTTGCCCAAAATGGAGGTATTAGGTAAATACATACTAGAAATGTAACTTGACTAGAGATAAATAGAATCAAAAGAATGCAAAAAATGTTGAGATTTTATTACTAAAGTCATTAATGGTAGGAAAAGCACTTCAAGATAAAAACTAAAAGCTTCCAGCCTGATAGACATCTGAAGTGGAAAGAACACTTTAAGAATCTCCTTAGAAACCCTCCTAAAATCATTGATAAAAATATTCAAGAGGTATCTGTGGTTATAAGTGGGCTTAGTGTGTAAGGATGTGGACATTATGTTGTTATGTGTATGTACATGTATATCAAGAAATGACAAAGGTTTAAATTCAGTTCATAATTGCTTGTTGAGTTCCAATGAAAAAATATATTCATTTCTTTTACAAAGAAGCAAGGAATTGTTATGAATAACTGTGAAGAGTTCCACAAATCAATTGATCTTTAATTATTGAATTGCATTATTTAATCAGTAAAATTGTATTTTTCCTTATTGTAAAGATATTAAAATGTATGCGTGATATTAATAGAAATCAGGCCAGGGCAATTTATGAAGAATGAACTCAATGAAGTCCTTAAAGCAATGAAAAGCAGAAAAGCTGCAAACCTCGACAAAATAGCTACAGAAGTATGAAAGTCAAAGAAATTTGACAACATACTTTGATCATGCAATGCAATGTATAAACAAAATACAATGAAGAAATGTATGAAAGGCTGCATCCTCTCATTCCTGAAGAAAGTGGCCTTGGAATCACTAAGAACTACAGAGGTATAACTCTTTACTGCCATAGCTGGTGAGGTTATAATGCCCTTCTTAATTGCATGTGACCCAAAGTATGTAAAATTCTTAGAAAAATTAAAATGTAATTTGGAAAAAATTGATCCAGAACTTATCAGATTCTAATTATTCATTAAATTGTTGAAGGAGCTCGAGCAATATATATATATATATATATAATATATATTATTGTTTGTAGATTTCTCCAGGTTATTTGACTCATTACACAGAAAAATGGAGCAAATATTATTAGTTTATGGTCTCCCCAAAGAAACCATTAGCACTATAATGATGATCCTCAAAGACGCAAAAGCATTGACTTATTAACAGATTTCTTTGACATTGTTGCTGGAGTCCTACATGAAATATATTAGCACCCTTTATATTTATAATGTGCCAAGACTACATACTACGAACATTAGATCTAATAAAGGAAAAAGTCTTCAGGCTAAAAAAAGGCAAGAAGCAGTTGATATCACACAGAAACTAATACAGATGCAGATTAAGCAGATGATCTTATGGTGGAAGAAGTGCGATGTTTGATGTCAATATTCAATAAAAGTGTTCAAACATTTAAAGACCATAAATAACTCAAGCAAAATGGCATAGAAAACAAAACTCTTGATTAAACAAACAAAATTGTATTAACAGAAGTTTACAAAAGGTAGCATTGAATACTGGGCGAGGTTCCGCCAAAGTTCTTTTTTTAAAGTTCAAATGTAAAATGTAAGCTGGTATTTCACAGTTCAAAAGTGAGAAAGAAAAAGTGAAAGTTTAAAGTCAACTTAAAAGCAGTCAGGCATAAGTTGAATGAATCTAAGGTTTATCTCCGAAAGCATAGGTTATTCAAAGAGAGAGAGAGATAGATAGATACCTTCAGCGTGTAAGTGAAATGTTCTTAAAAAGGGTGACGTGAATTCCCTTAGGCAAATGAGATCTTTCTGGTTAGGATCCGAAAGGCTGGCTGTTTTATAGTCCTGGATAGGATCAGCGAGGCTTCTTTCGATAATTTTCTTTTTAAGCGGGAACGCCTCTGATTGGTTGAATTTTACGAATTTTATTTTAAATTTTATTTTTACTAAGGTTGCGCGATCCATATGCGCAAACTACTTATTTTTGTCATTTCGACTTCCATCACCACAGAAAGCTCGCCACAATCTAATGCATCTTGCAAATACACCTGCACAAATTGAATCATTGATGCATAGCGTAGAAAAGGTAGCAAAAGGCATTGTGAACTCTGATAAAACAGATTTCTTGTGCTTTACACAATATGGAGACAACTACACACTGGATTGTAAGCCTCTGCATATTAGTAGACTATTTCACATATCTAGGTAGCAATACCTCATCTACAGAAAGGATGTCAATATATGCATAGAAAAGGCATGGACTGCTATAGACAGATTATTACAATCATATGGATATCTGATCTCTCTGATTAGATAAAGTAAGAATTCTATGTTGTAGCCCTCTCGGTGCTACTGTATGGCTGCACCACTTAGATAATGAAACACTGGGGGGAAAAAGGCAGATTGGAACTAACAAAAGATGTTGAACACTGTCTTGAGAAAATCCTGAAAGCAATGACCCACACCAAAGTGGTTGTACGGCCACTTACTTCCTATCACACACAACCATTCAAATAAGACGAAAAAGATGCTGTATACAGCTAGATAAGTACGGACGACCCCATGAGTGACATTCTCTTGATGACATATACACAAGGACACACCAGAGTGGGCCGACCACCAAAAACTTACATTGATCAACTCTGCCAGGGTCGATGACCGATTGGGACAAGTGGAGAGAGAGAGAGAGAGAGAGAGAGAATACTGGCATACATTTGTGAACAGGCCACAGTAGAATAATAAAGCATGATCATTGCCAAGTAGATATTATCCTCGTACCCCACTTGTACTAGGTTAGGCATAAGGCCCTATTAACGTGGGACCACCTACAAGCCGAGACTCATTGGTGGTGGGTTTAAAAATTGCGTCTATCCCCTCGGCATTCCCCCTCAAGGGGGCGCCTCAGGCACTGGGCAATAAACCCAGCCCTGCCCCTTTAAATCGAGGGGGCAGGTGTTGCCTGGGGGGATGGCCCCCTGGGATCGACGCTCATGATTTTAACCTGGGGCGGGCGCGACACCCGATTATTGCCAAGTAAGTAAATCCATTATTATCACCTGTAAAACACACACATACTCACAATGTTTTCTTTCAATAAAAAAAACTTTTTCTTTTGTAAAATCATTTTTACTCACATACGACTGCAGAAAAATAACTTTTGCGGTTTTAAACATTTTATCTATTTCCTCTCTGATAATTGATTTCCATTTCATAATTATTGCAGTAAATTTGCTGTCAACTATTATTTGAATTTGTGTTATGAAGATCGTGTTACTCTCATGTCATTTTCTAATTCATCTCTTCGTTCATTTCGCTTACTTCTCTCATTTTGGTCAGCAGACAAGCGTCTGAACTAAGCAACTATGATTTAGTTTCGGTAAAGAAGAACAGTTTTCTCGTTTATTCCTACCATAAAATAAACTGAACCCTCATTTTATGTCCGTATTTTTGCAATAAATGTTTTATTTTTCTTGCACCCGTTATTTTACAATACTAAATATATTTTCTTTATTTTAATATTCACTTCAATGTGTATATTCTAAAAGTTTTTATTTTGTGAGAATGGTTAGTTTTAAAGGGTTCGTTTTTACACTTCAACTTTTTACTCGTAAATTCCTACCATAACATGCCCAAGCCTAATTTTATGGTAGGAATTTACGAGTAAAAAATTGAATATAAAAACATCAGATTTTAATCATCGTCGACGAAAAAACAAAATAACGGTAAAAAATTTTATGCCTAAATTGTAAAACGAGCCCCCACTTTAAAACTAACCATTATCACTAGGTACCACCAATTTGACCCTGTGCAATTTACCCCCCCTACATTTAACACAATGAAACTTGCAGAAAAAATAATATTTTCTTGAAAAGATTTTTTCCATTCGAAAGAAAAAACATTAAACAAACTCCTGATGATTTTTAAATTTTTTATCAGCTTACGAAAATAATGAAAATTATGATTGAAAAACAATGTTTTTCATTTTTGCACTGTTAAATCAACTGAAATTTAACGTAGCTAAAAACAAGTTACGATAAGAGGATTTTTTAAAAATTCTATGAAAAATCAATTAATAATCTGATTTTTCTCGAAAATTTCCATAAATGTTTACCATTGGATGTAAATACATCTGAAATAGTTTTTTTCTAAAATATATTAGGGGAAATATTTTTTACGAGTCTATTCCCCCCCTATTTTATTTTATGAAATAAAAAAAAATGACGCGTCAGAAAAATTTTTTTCTTTTTTCTAAAAAGACAAGAGTCTGAAAAACTATATCAATGAAATTGTATGAATGTACAACGTCTAGTTTTTTGAGGAAAAATTAATGAAATCGGAAATAAAAAGTGCAAAAAAATGTCATAATATTAATATTTGAAAACTTTTTTTTGCTTTTATAATTGGTATGTACTATATTCTATTAAATTGTCAACAAAAAAAAATTTTTGTTTAAGAAATTAATTTTTAGAGATTTTCAATCTTTTGTGTGATTAAATATTTTTTATTTTCTGCGTGAAATAAATTAAATTTTTTTTTTCCTGCGTCAAAAAATCGAATTTTTCACGGATATTTAAAAATATGAATTTTATAATTCAGGTGCACTAAACATTGGTCCGATACGAGCTCGATTAATATTTTTAAAAAGAATTTGTAATTTTTATTGTTGAATAGTAATGTGTGATCCTTAGAATGTACGGAAGGGCATTGCTGACATTTGTTTTACAAAGAGATGAGACGCTTCTAAGTAACCAAAGTTTGTTCCTGTTATGCTGACAGTGTTAGCGTGAAAAAATTATTTTATTTAACTTTTTTCAATAATTAAAATAAAAAGTAACTATAATAGATTATTTTATCATTTTTACTCTTAGAAAAAATATTCAAATTTTCATTCCATACTTTTTACGGGTTATCGTAAAAGGGAAATAATTAGTAACTTTTCTGTCTATATACGGTCTGAAAATTACCCTTTCGCATGTAATACGGGCAGGTTTGTTTATTTTTTAAGATAACGATGTAATTTTTCCCAGTCGGATAATTTGATCTTTGAATTAACTATTTTTCTTTGTAACAACCCTGTACGATCTTTTTTTACGAGATTTTTGATAAACAAAGTTCGGAAATATCTATTTCCGTTTTATTCAAGATGGCATAAACGGTCTGGTGGTACCTAATTATCACAAAATAAAAACTTTTAGAATATACATATTCAAGTAAGTGAATATTAAAATAAATAAATAAAATAAATTTAGTATTGTAAAATAATGGGTGCAAGAAAAATAAAACATTTATTGCAAAAAACGGACATAAAATGAGGGTTCAGTTTATTTTATGGTAAGAATAAACGAGAAAACTGTTCTTTTTTTACCTTAGTTTCTAGAGTTTAATAAAAAATAAAATAAAATCAATTTATGTATTTATAGAACGTTTAAATAAATTCAGTATTAACGAAAAATAGTTTTCTAAATCCATTTCCAACATAAATTTCTTAAACGACTGACGAACAGATTGTATTTGTAAATCGTTATTTTAAAAATAGTCATCTTTTCTGATTTTAGTTTTACTAGAAAGTTCCATTGAGTGGATCTCCGTTTTATTAACGGTAACGTATATAACAAAAATACAATTTTCAGGTCACGCATTGTTTATCTTAGTTATCTCCCTTGAGTTCCACTCTTTAAAGATCGTCGTAGAAAATGTTTTCTATTTATTGAGAAAATATAAGCTAGAATATTTTAGTTTATGAAAACTTTATGAGTTTCTCTCTTTACTCAAAAGTTGCATTGTTTTAAACAGAAAAATGTAAGTAAATTGTTTATTTAATATCTTCGTTTTTTAAGCTGTTTGTTGAGAGACGTGTTTCTGTTTTCTTTTTTTTCTAACGTTTCATTCCAGTCTCTAGACGAATCAGGAAAATATCCCCCAAAAAGACGAATTCTCGTAATTTTAATTTAGAGAATTTTTTTTTTCAAACATTATTCCAATTGCGTTTTGTCATTGATTAAGCAAAACTTATACATTTAAAAAAATTTTCGTTATGTATAAAATTAAGCCTGTTAAACTTTTTAACTGTATATGTTGGCATTAGGCATGGGCACTTTTCGATAAGGGAGATAATGACAAAATTTGAAATTTAAAATTATTTTAAAACAATTACGAAAAATATGGGAATTGTCCAATTTTAAGGAAATTTTCACCACTTTATTCATTAATGACTTGATTTTTCTAATAGCTTATTTTACTAAAAAAAAACTTAAAAAAAAGAAAAAAGATTTTTTTTCTCAATTCAGAATGTAGGGGGCGGTCAACTTTTGGTCAAATTGAATAAAAAACTTTTCCAGTCCCTAATTTTTTACTTTTCTAGAAAAATCATTCCCTGAGAACACATTAAATAAAAATTCAATACTCGAAAAAAAAAAAAAAAAAAAAAAAAGATTTTAAAATTTAAAATTTTATTTTCTTAGAACTCAAAACAAAAACAAAAACAAACAGCTCCCCCCCCCAAAAAAAAGCAAAAAAACAGATTGTAGCATTTATATTTTTCTTTTTAAAAACAATATTTTGAATTGATGCAAAAAAAGTATTTTCTGATTCAATTGGCCTATTTTTATTCACTTTAAAATTCAATAGTGAATTTTAAACGTCTGGAAGGTGGCATGTTGAAACCAGTATTTTCACCATAAATCAAGATTCATTTAATCAATCTAAAAATGTAAGTTTAAAAATGTGCGATTTTGTGCAACATATTTTCCAAGAGTATTTTTATATTAAAAAAATTATTACTAACAATTGTTTTTTCATTTATAGACCTCTATATGTATTAAAAAATTCTCTCCCTTTATGATCAGGACTAAGATTATGCCGTATGATTTTACCGTATGAATCTGACAGTATATTGAGGAATAATAAGTGAGAGTGAAAATAGGAAATAAAATGATTTATTGATATTTGAAAAAATATGTATTTGTTGACACTTAGAGTTTTGATTGGTAATTTATAGTATTGAACACATATTTAAAATGAATGTAATACATAATATATGTCTGAAATATATTCTTTACATGTGTGTAATACTTACCAATGAAAACACTAAATTTTTTCAAATATCAATAAATCATCTTCAGATTATTCATTATTCACTCTAACTTATTATTCTTCAATATATATATATATATTAAATGTAACTGTTTATACAAAGGTTTTAGTGAGCATCTACCTTTGCCTTCTTCAGGACACTATTTAATCCCTCTGATGTGTCTGCAAGTTCACATTTTACGGTTATATATTTGTAAACAAAACCATTTTTTTTTTAAGTTTATAGACGCTGATAAATTCAAAATTAAGGCTCACAAATAATATGTGTTTTTTTTTTTTTTTGTTCATATTTTTTCCGAACAAAATTGTTTTTTGGTAAAACAATCAAAGGGAGAGAATTTGGTGAGCCTTAATTTTGAATTTATCAGCGTCTATAAACTTAACCAAAAAAAAAAAAAAAAGGTTTTGTTTACAAATATATAACCGTAAAATGTGAACTTGCAGACACATCAGAGGGATTAAATAGTGTCCTGAAGAAGGTAAAGCCTGAAACCTTAGGTAGATGCTCACTAAAACCTTTGTATAAACAGTTATATTTAATAAATAAAGCTCTTACATTTGTAATTGAGCACTTTATTTTCCTTTATTTCATCTCGGAAAAATTACCAATATATATATTGGTGCCATAATAAGTATTAGACTTTTTCATTAATCTTATTTTCAAATATAGAGGATTTTTTTTCCATTTCACTTGTTTATCTTACTGACATTCAAACATTTCTTAAAGCTAATTTTCAATATTTTAGAATATTTTAAAGTTATTATTGCTAAGTTGCTTCTAGTCATTCAAGACATGATGGAGTGGTAAATATCATATTAGCATTTTATTTTCTTGTTTGCATTTTGATACTTGATACAAATTAATAATAAGATGTTTCTAATAGACTGTGGTATTTGTTTTACGATGCATGGTTGTACTTTAGTTTCTCTGGTTTTGACAGCAAGTAAAACTCACCAAACATCTTTTGTAATGTCTTTTGTTAAGAGTTTGTAATATTATTTAGATGTGAACATATGGAGATAACTGGTTGGTATTCTCTTGAAAAAAATCTTTTTAAGATGCTTTTTCAAAACACTGGAAATAAAAGGGAAGAATTCTTTTTTCAGTACCATAAAGGAAAACAACAAATTTCATTTTTCTAAAAAGTCTTCTCTCTTTTTTTTTTTTTTTTTTTTTTAGGTAATCATATTTTTTATATGGCTAAATGATATCATAATTTTTAAAGTTTCAGTATTAATTTGTAAATGTAAGTAATATTTAGAAGTATTTAAATTATTTTCTATTTAATTCTGTTTGAAGAAAAATCTATGAGTTCTGTTTATAACTTCAGTATATTATCTTAACTTTGATCTACATATGCTCTATTACCAATATTGAGCTCTCTTTATTCATGAATGTAGCAAAGTACATTATTAATTTATATATATATATATATATATATATATATATATATATATATATATATAAATAATGTTGCTATAATAGGTATTAGACTTTTTCATTAATCTCTATTTTTAAATATACAAGAATTTTATCTCATTTCATTTGTTTACAATACTGATATTAGCCAATCCCCAAAATTTGCGCTTCCAATTCCAAAAATTGGTGGAGTTATGTTGATTCTAAAAATTGACATAACTCTACAAATTTGGGTGGGGTGCTGCAAAAAATGGCGACTTTTTGTAATCTATTTTTGTCTGTAAAATGAGTTCTAGAGCTTCCCTACTCCTAAATATTGGTTTCTGAGAGCATTTTAGTACAGGTAATCCAAAACAGATGTTTAAAAAGTCTTAAAGTTAATCAATTTTAAGTTATTAATGATTTTTGATTTTCAGAATTTTAATTGATGTTCAGTTCTGAGCAAATATCAAACTATCTTTTTGGTACAAATAATGTTCAATATATGTGAAATAATAGAAAAATTTTTGTTATAGATGCAGTGCCACATCGGGATATTGATCTTGCTACGAAAAAATCAGAAATTATCAATAATTTAAAATTGGTTGAAATTAAGACTTTTTTTTATAGCATTTCTGAATTCCTTGGGCAAAAATGCTTTTAAAAAACAATTTTTAGTAGTAAGGAAGCTCTGGAACTCATTTTGCTGACAAAAATAGATTACAAAAAATTGCCATTTTTTGCCAACCCCACCAGATTTGGAGAGCTAAAAATCGACATAACTCCGCAAATTTTTGGAATTAGAAGCTCAAATTCTGGGGATTGTCTAATGTTAACATTGTCCACATCTGGAAAAAATTCTAGAAGAATTGAAAGGGGTGGATGACAATTTTAATTATTCTGGATGATTTGACATGTGCCAAAAATGGTTAAGGAAAAAAAGTGTAATTGTGATAAGTACCTAGTAACTTAAAATGAGGTACGGGATATCTTTCTATAAAGATAAATTAAAAATCAATAGACGAATATATTAACAATTAAAATTTTTCATTCATGAGATTGAAAAAAAAAAAAAATGCAAAAATTAACATTGACTTACATGATTTTCATTATAGATAACCTTTTCCCATCATTTCTCACAGGTATTTTTGTTTTGTTTTTCTCAACTAAGGAACTAACCAAAATCCCTAAGACTGATAGAACTAAATAGATATAAGGAAATTAGTCTATTTAATATGAAATAATAATTTAAATTGATAAATACACAAGCAATTTTACTTTTTTCTGGATGATTAGACATGGAATTACCCAGTAGTGTAATTCTGTGCCTGTTAAATTTCTTTACAATCCATTAAAGCTTGTAGTTACCAAGCCCTTTTTCTTTTTCCTTATGAAACTGTCAAATTTCTCCCGACCACCCTGTATATATATAGATAAGGCACCTCACATTATGTAATGATTAGCTAACTTTTTCATGGGGATTAGTGCTACGTGAAATGCAAAATCTTATTGAAGAAAAGTATATGTGTTCTATTTATGATTTAAAAAATATTATGCTAGAATTATTGAAACTGGAAATGGAACATTTTAATGGATTCATAAGTGAGATAATGCAGGAATTTTCTTTAATAATATATTTTTTCCTTTACAGATATCAGTTGCAGTGGAGAAGAAATTAACTCATTTGATGGACATATTTAGATAAAAAAAAACATAGTTTTTAAAAAGATGCACAAACATATCGATCAAAATTTTCCAGGATTTCAATTGTGAAATTACATGTGTGAACAGAAAGGTGAGAAAACATTCAGTCTGTCTAAAGTTATTATGCAAATCAAATAAACCTTAATAAATATTTGTCAATTTTAAACTCATCCATTTTCACCTTTAGTAAAAAATATTTAACTTAATTTTCTACCATTTTTGATGGTTAGTACTTGGGATATTTGGAATTTACAAAAATGGACTGACTGAAGTTAATATTCAGATTTACCTAATAGCTTAACATCTCTGAAATCTAATAAAAACTATTTTTTCTTTTTGTTGATAATATATGCTGAAACATGGGTAAAGGGAAGGATCTAACGGATGCTGAAAAACAGAAAATAACAAAATTATTGGGTGAGGGAATGTCCACACTGGAGATATCAAAGGAGCTTTGCAGAGATCATCGAACGATAAAGAAGGCTATTGAAAATATAAATAAGTTGAGAACTCGAAGCAAAGGAAAAGGTTTTAAGAACTTGCATCGTCGAGATGAACGTAAACTAAAGCGAGTTATAGCAAAACAACCACATTTGACCAGTGCTCAGATCTTTGAAAAGGCTGGAGTTGAGGGATTCAAGAAGGACAAAAGGTGTAGAATACTTTGTGAATTGGGGTTTGTAAAAAGATCTCCGAGGAAACCTCCTCTCACTAAAGCAAATATTTTAAATCAGCAAAATTCTACCAGTGTTGAATAAGATTTCCAGTATCTCCTATCTAATATGAAAATATACATACCACTGTACATTGAAAAGAAACTTTTCTCTTGTCAAGTATGTAGATCGGTGCTTTCAAAGGGCTCACTTTTGAAAGCACACATGCAAAGAATGCATACTGGAAGAAAATCCTACACTTGTGTGCGGGTCAGCATTTACCTGGAGTTCAGCTTTAGAAGAATCACCTTTGAACACACACTGGAGAGAAACCCTATACTTGGGACATATATGGATAAGTATTTACAGAAAATCACATTTAAAATCACCTATTAAAAAAACACTGGAGAGAAACCTTACAGTTGTGAAATATGCAGATCAATACTTTCAAAGAAATTGGATCTGAAAATATATGTACAAATACATACTGGAGAGAAACCTTACTTTTGTGAAGTATGTGGAACACAATTTTTAATATAATTAATATTGAAAATACACATTCAAACACATTTAAGTGATAATTGTGAAGTATGTGGATCAGTATTTTCACAAAAGTCCCATTTGAAGACACACTGGAAAAAACATACTGGAGAAAAACCATACACCTGTGAACATAGTGACTCAGCATTTTCATAGGTATCTAGTTTAAAAATGCACATGCAAATACACACTGGAAATAAATTTTACAAGTGTGAAATTTGCAATTGTGCATTTTCATAGTAAAAATCATTTCCAATGCATTTTCATAGTAAAAATCATTTTATTTTTATAATAAAAATCATTTCCAATGCATTTTTATGGTAAAAATCATTACCAATGCATTTTTATAGTAAAAACCATTTCCGATGCATTTTTATAGTAAAAATAATTCCTGATGCATTTTTATAGTAAAAATCATTGTCCAATGCATTTTTATAGTAAAAATCATTTCATGTAAAAATGCACATGTGAATACAATGACACATGTGACAGAATGAGCTGAGTTTGAATCCTGGATGAAGCTCTTTGCCCCAATGCTTTTGGGAAAAGCATGAATCCATCTCTTCAGCCCCCAGCTATTGGCAAATAGTAAGGCAGACTGGATTGTTTAGTTATGGTCCAACAACTGATCTATGAGAAGAAAAAGTCTAAATTTAAACCAGGACTAATCTGCTGAAAGAAATGACATTTTTGTCATATCCTGCCAACAGTAGATGGGTTGGAAATTTAACTTTCCGGTCTAAATAATAAAAAAGAGAATGTAAATTACATTTGTCACTGTATCAAGTTTAAATAATGTTACTAAGTCTTGAGTTGTATCAGCACTTAAACATATGTCAATTATTACATATTTGTAAATAAAGATGATTTCAAATATACAATAGGATTAGAATGTTTTTCTAATTCAGTATAATTTCTTGAATAAAATTGCTTTCTCTTTGCAGAAATCAGGAAAACTTTTCATCTATTTAAAAATAAACTTGACAGAAATAAAAGGCAGGGAAAAGTTCTTTGAAGAATTCACTATGTTTTGTAGAGAAATTGAGTGATTTAGATTTATCCAATTTTTTTTAATTAAAAAAAAATTTTTTGTGAATTATTAGTCATGAGTTTTACTATTATGTTATTATTGTACATCTTTTGAAGAATTTAAAATATATGAGGAGGTATGTCAATTGTACTTGTATTCTGTTTTATATATTCACTAGGTGAAACATGATGCATTGAGTCACCCATTGATCTCTGGGTAGATAATTTGGATAAGGGAAAAGTGAGGTTGCAAAGCAAATTAAATTTAAAAAAATATAAATACGACTGGAGAATTAAAAGAAAAAAAATCATTTTGTAAGATTTCTAAGAAAGGTAACATTTAACCTAATTTGAATTCATCAAGAGCCAGGCTGGCTGCTTATGAACTTAACATACAAATATGTTTCATAACTCTCCAATCTCTCTCTTTCTATGCTCACTGAGAAACTAACATATATAATCAAGTTATACATATAGAGGGGAAAGTGATAGGCAGAATGTAAAGTAAGAGACAGGTCAGTTTTTGTTTTAATTCCAAATTACATCTAATTACAACCAATTAAAATGGAAATTTTTTCAAACATAACTCAATTCTAAAACTAAGGAATATTTTAGTATAACTTTTGTGCCATTAAACTAAAAAGTAAAAAAGCCTTTAGGAGACAAACATTGATTTGCTCAGCTTTATTATAATAATAGATTATCCTGTGACAGGGAAAAAAATTCAAAGGGTGTAATTGAAAAGTATATAATATATACATGATATAAATATAGTATTATATTTAATAATTTGAAATATGTAGAGAAGCATGTCGATTGATCATACTTCTTATATTCCTATTATAGTATGAATTAACAAATAAAATGCAGATAACGAAACATGAATGGCTATACCCAGTTACTACAAGAAGCAAAATCTAAAATGATATTCAAATAGCTACTCCATAACAACCATACCTAATAAAGAAGAAGAAATAAAGCAAGAACATCTTCAGCAGGAAATAATCCAATGGGTTGACATAGTGTAAAACCCAACCAAACCTTCCTTTTAATTCTTTATTTAGGAGATTCCACATTTTGCGTATGAATCCCTTCATTAGCTGGACCTACAGCATTTTTGGAAGGAAGAACTACATAGGAACCTAATTAACAAGGTTCAATAAAATGTGAATAATTTTACTTGACTGAATCAAAATTTTGATACATGCTCATTTGCAGCATGTATATCAGATACCCAGAGCAGTTCCAACAGCAGTAGGTACCCACTGTGGTTGGTAGGAGTATTGCAGTAGCTGGTGTGCAAACATGTACATTGCTTCACTCTGTGTGTGATTTGAACGGGTCTGTCGCCTATCTTAACTAATGTTCCTAAAGTCGATTGGCCATGTGACTTCCTGAACCAATGAGAGAGTTCTGTCACAACCATGGGAAAAATCTTGTGTCAAACTTATCTGAACTTACTGTGTGATTTTTCATGGTTTGATACTGAACGTTAATTTGAATCTTTTACACTACATTACAAAATGAACAGGCTAACCCATTCATTATGCAACAAGTGGCCTACAATGGTTAAAAGCATGGCAGCTTTAATTTCAATTGTAGGTCAGATAGGGCAAAAAAATCAGATGAAGAAAGAGACAATATCACAAAAATCTATTAATAATGGAGATTAGGTTGCTATTTTTTAAAACAAATTTTAATTATTAAAATGCCCAGTATTATATATTCATATATAGGTTGTTTTATTTCAATATATATTTAAAGTTATCAGAACTAAGTTTCCATTTCAAATTATTATTTATTTTTATTTTTTTTACTTTTAATAAATTGGATCATTTTATTTACTTGTGGTACTAATTCTCTGCCATTAAATTTTTAAATCCCACCTACTGATGCAATAAATTTCAGTCAAATTTCATTAAAAAAAATATTGATAGGAGTATTTGGATTTTTTATGGTTTGGTGCAGTATATTATTTTTTTCTTTCTTTCTATATATTATATATGCTTGAAAAATTTCAGTAATAATTTTGAATGTAACTTTTAAAGGGTGAAAAAAAAAATTCAAGTGGCCTTTCTAATTTCAATAAAAATCAACTCTGTTATTATTCTTTCATTTTTATCTAGTTTTTGTGTATATATATATATATATATATATAAGTCACATTGTATTTATAATGTTTCCACATAGAAATGAATGCTCATGTGGCTGTAACTATAAAAATGGAAACTAATTTAAGCACATCTAAATTTTACTTGCTTTTATAGATTAATACGATTACATATGGAACTATCTGTAGTCTCATATAAAATAATTATTACCTAAAAAAGAAGACATTTATATATACAATTTCTTATCACATTGTGTGTTTAGTTTGATTTGATTTATTTAAGTGATTATTATCATTATTGAATAGGAATATTTACTTGAAACCATATAATTGAATATCAGTTATTAATATTAGATAAATTTACTTGGAAATATAACCTCAGTGGGTCATTTAATGCCGACACAGTTTTGAAATAAATCAATTCTTAATGGATAATACAATTTTGTTTATCAACATGTTTTTTTATTTAACCCATAGATGGGACCCTAACAGGTACTACCACTCCAGGTCAGAGTGGACCAGGGAGCAATGGTGATGAAGGGGTGCTCCACATTCCACAAACGTCCAAAACTGGAACCTCACCATCAGATAGAGTTTAACGTCATTCCCAGGACATGTAGACACTCTGCCACCGCCTTCTAGCACCCATATGATAAAAAGGGGTTGGGGCTTGCCATAAGGGCTATAGGGTTGGGGCAATAATATAGGTGCTAGGGCTTGACGTGACCAGCCGATTGATCGGAGGGGGCCTCTCCACCCGCCCGTCTAGCCCAAGATAGGGCCAAAGTGGAGTATTGCAAGTCATGAACTGCTCATCCACCTGGGCTCTGTCCTTAAGCATCACAGGTCGCCACCCATGGCCAACAGGTGGCTCCATTGGAGGAGTCTTACCCCTCTGCAGAGGTGCAGTCGGTGCATTCTAATGCCCCAGCCGACAGGGCGGATTAGTATTAGGAATATCTGATACCATATAACTGTTTATAAACAGATTATTATTATTATTATTATTATTATTATATAGGGCAATTAAAAAAATAATTGCAATGGGATGTTGAAAATATGAATAGTTATGATTATAACCAAACATTTACAAATAAATCAAATTTTGGCATTAAATAACTTATAAGGTGGGGAGGGGGTGATATGCTGTTAAACAAATAAACCAATCCGAACCAAAGATAATTTCAGGTACCAATTTTCTTCATAATCAACAAGTTGTGCTGACAGCATGGATTCTCATCACTATCTCTGGCCACCCATCTCTCTATCAGTCATTAATTCTGGAAAGTCCTCCGCACGGCATCCAGTGTCCATACAGAGCTGTTCAATGTAAGTTTTTTGCTGGTCGGCCAACACAGGTGGGTCCATCATGTATTAGTGCACACAAGAGTACACAGCATCCTTGTGTAGTTTATGTCTAGTTTTTTTTCCAAGCATTTTGTTAAAGTCCAAGTGATCCAGCCATATAGTAGCACTGACACATCTACAGTTTGGAAGAATTATCACTTTATGTTATAAAACTGCTATTGGCAGATTATCAATCATATAGAAATCTAATATCTCAGCATTTTACTTACCCTCCCCAATTAGTCTTCCTAACAAATTTTTTCTGCAAATAAATTCCTATGTTCAAGGCTTCATTTTATTCTCCTGTCACTGCATACTTATAGTGAAGAAGTTATCCCCCAGATAACATAGAAACAATATAATACTCACTGTTGCAGTGGGATTCTAACTACCGTCGAGTTAGCAGACAAGAACAACATGCAAGCTGTAACTTAAATACAGTCCTTGCATGCTGCTGGCACAGTTCAGACTGAGGTCTGAAGAGTGGGTACTTATCCATATCTCTACTCACCCTGAATACCATCAGCCAATCAAAACCCAGGAAGTGAACTTGCCAGAGTTCATAATGGAATAACCCAAAGCTGTATATAAACCACCTGCCAACACTCTAGAGATAGTTTTGTAGTCAGCTTGTAACAGAGCTGAATACTTGACAAATCCAACAAGGTATCATAATATTTAATCATCTTTCATTTATAACTTACATCGGCAAAGTGTCCTATTGTTGGTATCAACTGTACATCAAATGAATCTAACACCTTTTTACTAGCATTAGACTATGGGAAATTGTTTTTTTGCTGATGTGGAGCACCTCCCCACTTTACCATACAGATCAGATTAACCAAGTTGTGTTAATGCTCTACCAACTGAGCTAAACTAGTCCTTTAGTAATTGCTCTCAGATAGCTGACACACCCTGTATTATTGAATGAGCTTAATATCTCTGATAGGTTTGCCCCTTAGTGGGTGTGCAGCACTCACCAAATCCTCCTAGAGTATAACCCTGACCTTAATATACAAGGATCTTTAAAAAAATAAGGGGAATTTTGCATAATAAAATTGGTAATGGGAAGTACTATTTACAATTGTGCATCTTTCAAGGAAATCAATAATAAAAGCGCCTCTCATGTCCCAGAAGACTGTCAGCATGACCTTCTTTACTGACTACTGCTTCTTGGACTTTTTTTTATTATCAGAGAGTCAGTGTGTTTCTGCTCCATGAACTGTCATTTTGATTCAGGTTTGTTGTGGCAAACCCATGTTTAGCCCATTTGTAGATATTTCTTTTGACTAAAACTTTCTTCTCCATGCACATCAGATGGTTTTCAGTAGATTTTATATGATTTGCCCTTCTCAGCTACAAAAAGTTTCATTGTAGACACCTGCTCAAGCCTGGAAGACTCTGTTAGATTCACCACCATTTTGAATAGTCTCAGAATAAATATTTTTGAGAGATCAAAATAATTCAGTCAGTAGAGCATTCACCTAGGAACCATAATCTTCCTGGTTTGATACCGGCCCACGTCAACTCAGAGTATGAGTAGCACAGAGATATGTGTGGTAAAATAAAGAGCTGATAGTAGGTGTGGTGCTCCACCTCAGATGCAAATACAATCTCCAAGGTCTAACACTAGTGAAAAAGGGATAGACATCCTTGCTGTCTGGCTGATACCAACTTTAGGCTACCCCGATGGCTTTACTTACATCAATTACTTATTGAATGACCCTCAAATCACATGACCAGGTGACTCCCTTGGAAAGTTATAGTCAAATGAACTGCCATGCTGGGCAGTGAATCCAATCTGTGTTGCTTTTCTCTACCATGAATGTGTGGTTATGTTGGAATTGGGAAATTGAAATAAACAGAAAAAAAACTGTAGAAACAATGATACTCACCATTGCAGTGGGGTTCTAACTACCGTCAAGTTAGCAGACAAGAACCAGGCAAGCTGTAACTTAATACAGTCCTTGCATGCTGCTGGCATAATGCAAAGTGGTAGCTGAAGAGTGGGTACTTATCCCTGTTCTTACTAACCCTGAAATCCAAGAGCCAATCAGAACTCAGGAAATGAACTTGCCTGAGTTCATAATGGAAAATCCAACAAAAACAACAAATTGAAATAGAAAAAAGACTGAGAAAACAATATTAATTTTTCTTCCATTTTGTCTGTCATAAAATTAGCTGTACAATATAAAACAATGTATTCATATCAGTTTGAATGGAGATATACAAATCAGATTTAAGAATTATCATAAAAAAAAAACAATGAAATATCTTAAGTAATTAAGCTGCAAACTGAATTTAACAACAATTTTAGTTAAAATCCCTTTTTTAACAGAAATTTGACAATTTTAGTTGAAATCATTCCTTTAACAGAAAGGCAATAATATTTTTCTCCAAATACATAATTATAGAAAAAAGAATAAAAGCATCTTCCTGTTAGCCCAGTATGAAAACTATGTACTTTGGATGTTTTTAAAAAAGAATGTTTTTTTTTTAACTTTTCACACATGAGAATGTCTTGGCTTTCCTGATAAATTAAAAAATTGATATTAAAAAAGAGATTATATTATGGCTTTTCTCTATTAGTGATAACAAATTTCATTAATTCAATAAAGTTTTATGAAATAAACCTGTTTTTCCTCATAAAATTATTTACTATTTCTGTTCAGTGAGTTGCCATATGAGCTTTTAGATTGTCTTTGCGAGAAAAAGGTTTTGCCACAAACTTCACAATTAAAGAATGTCTCTCCAGTGTGTGTTTTTACGTGTCGCTGTAAGTGTGCATTTTGAGAGAAAGATTTATCACACACTTCACACTGAAAGGGAGTTTCACCAGTATGTGTTGTCATGTGTTTTTTCAAGTTACCGCTAGTAGAGAATGCTTTATTACATACAGTACACTGAAAAGGTGTCTCTCCGGTATGAGTTCGCAAGTGTCTTTTCATGTTACTGCTGTCAGAGAATGCTTTTCCACATATGTCACAATTATATGGAGTTTCTGCAGTGTGAGTTCTCATATGAGAAGTTAAGTTACTTTTCTGTGTGCAGTTTTGCCACACACTTCACATGAGAAAAATGTCTGACCTGTGTGGGTTTTCATGTGTGCTCTAAGGGTTTTGTTTTTAGCAAAACTTTTCCCACATACATCACAATGATATGGAGTTTCTCCAGTGTGAGTTCTCATGTGAGAAGTTAACTCACTTTTCCATGAAAAAACAGTGTCACACATTTCACATGGGAAAGATGATTGTTTTTTGTGAACAGTCATATGCATTTTCAAATGGTTGTATATAGAGAAAGATTTTCCACACACTCCACAGTGAAAGGGCGTCTCATCTGCATGGGTGTCCATGTGTTTATGCAAGTATTCTTTTTTAGCAAAACCTTTTCCACAAAGTTTACAATGGTGAAGGACTTCCTTAGCGTGTGTTCTTATATGTGTCGTCAGTAAAGTTTTTTTAGAAAATGATTCTCCACAAACTTCACATGGAAACTCCATATTTGCAATAAAGATTGTTTGATATTTTTTGTTCAGTTAGGGAAAAAGTTTCCCTTTTTTCTTCCTCTCCTTTGGATGCAATATTCAAATTTTTGCAACCTGAAATAATGAAATAAAAAAATGAAAGTCAGTAAAAGGAAACTGGATGCTAGAAAAATAACTATAATTTGTATGCATTATATATATATATATATATATATAAAGTAAAATAATCCAATTGATTGGTAACTAAGGGATGATTTATTTATATCTCACTGTACATCCATACTGTATGCTCATGTAGGTGCAAACTTATAGATTAATACACAGATCTTTATAAACCCCTAAGAGAGCTCAATGTATAATCTGTACATAACTAATAAATCAATTATATACAGAGCAATATTTAACTTTCAAACAACGAAAAACTTAAACCATCATTTGAATTTTAAAAATTCATTTCGACCAGAGACTCAATATGAGTCTAGTCTCATCAAATTGTATTTAAAAAAGACTGAGAAAATCGAATAGAGAAAATATCCCCAATGAAAATTCTCTCTTCTCATATGCCCACATAAAATATCTTAATTATGATAATAATAACAACTATTCAAATATTAAAAAAAAAACAAAAAAAAAACAATATATATATATATATATATATATATATATATATATATATTATGTATTATTATTTATATATTTTTTTTTGCTTGAAGGCAATTACAATGCGAATATCGTATAAAATTCGATAATTATAGAAAAATAACCATGACAAGTTAATTTTGCAAACGATCATGCGATGCTAGAACATCGTACAGTCTGTTTCAACTTTATTAAGTCTCATCAGCGATGTATACTAACGATTTCCCTCCGACAGAAATCGAAACCGGTAGTCCAGCAGGCAAAGTCTAAACAGCCTTTAACACTTTTCAAATTAATTAAATATATAGGACATATTACATTAGTTAAATATATAGGATCAAGTTCAATTTTGTAAGTGCCTTAGTAAAAAAAAATATTTAATATATAATATATATATATATATATATATATATTAGGCACTGGCAAAAAATCGGCTGCTACAAGTTTTAAAAGTGAATTAAAAATAATTAAATCTATTATTTAAGGTCAAACTTTGTCTAAATTGATAAGTAGTAACATAATGACCATCATTAAAAAAAAAGAAAAAAATATCATTACATATGCAGTTTATTTTTAATACATTTAAAGGGATTTGTTTTGGTCAATTTCGACCTGATCCACCATTCTGTCTCTTTTTCAATGGTGTTAAGTGCATATTTACAATTTTATTGAAACATTCGCGATTTCAAAAAAATTTACCAAAAATCAGATAATTATCCGATTTTAATGAAATTTTCAGTATTGATTCATCAATTAATGAATTTTATAATGCATCAATTATTTTATTTCAAAACTTTAATTTAGTATTTTTGCTATGAAAAATTAATATATAAAATTCATTTAAAATATGAAAAGCCTGATGTTGAGTTTAAAATGTTATATTTTTAGATTCTAGAAATGAATATCTATTTAATGCAAACCTTATTTTAGGTGCAAAAAGTAATAAGTTTTGAAGAAAAACTCTATTGAAAATGTACCCCCCCCCCACACTTTTTAAGCAGAAAAAATATCAATGTATAATTTTTTCTTTTATAAGATAATAGCCAATTAAATACTTATCGAAATGAGTAAAAAAGAAATCTCCAAAAAATTAATTATTTATTATTTTTTTACATTTTATTTTTCGATTTTCAGTACTTATTTTCTCATAGAAAACCCACTGTAAAAATTTTTTTTTTTGTTTCTATTCATAACTTCGGTCTTTTATCTCTTTATTTATACTGTAATTCATATAGAAAATGACCAACTCACAAAAATGTTACGCCCCCAACATAAGAGGGGCGGGGGTCAAAATTAAGTAACCTGAAAAAAATGAGAAAGTTTTGAAATAAAATAAATAATACATTAAAAAGATCATTCATTGATAAATAAACACTGAAAATTTCATTAAAATCCGATAATTCCCTGATTTTGGGTAAATTATTTTCTGAAGTCATTTTGCCAAAAATGCATTTTAGGCTCATTTTGCCAGTACCTAATATATATATATATATATATATATATATATATGTGTGTGTGTGCGTATGTGAAAAGAGATGGAATTGAATCCGACGATATGTGAGAAATTTGAAAAAACACAGGTTTAAATAAAATGATTGGCAAGTTTATTAGCCGATGCAGCAGTGTTTCGATCTGTTAAGTAGATCTTCAAAGCTTTTGTTGGAGGAAGACTGTGATAGTCCTTGTTTATCAATCTGTTTAAAATTTGAAGAGAATGCTGGAAAGGTAGACGGTTTGAAATATGACGTCAAATATTCTTTTATGGTGTGTGTGTGTGTGTGCGCGTGTGTGCATATGTATTGAAAAATGACATTGAGCATTTTTTTAGGTGTTTTGTGTGTACGTGTGTGTGTATATATTTTACGAAATATATATATATATGTGTGTGTGTGTGTGTGTGTATAATCATAATTGGGAAAAAATTGATGGCTAAATGATTTAGTGTAAAACTATCAAATTTAGTATATAGTAAAAAAGAAAGTAAAGTAGGCAGAGTAGCCTATTATGGGTATCAGCTAGGGTGTCTATCCCCTTTTCACTAGTGCTAGATCAGGGATATTGCTTTTGTATCAGAGATGGCATGCCACACCTACCATCAGCTTCCCAATTTACAGCACAGATCATGCTGTGCTAATCATGGGCTGAGATTGCGAGGATCGGTATTGAACCCAGAATCTTGTGGTTCTGAGGTAGACACCCTACAGGCTGAGACTAAATTTGATAGTTTTACACCAAATCATTTAGCCATCAATAGAGGATATACAAATCTTTACAATTATATATATATATATATATATATATATATAATCAATAATAATGATATTATGGATATTATAAACTCATAACTATAAGTTTCATGCTTACGCAATCTTCAGACGAGTCAAATGGTTGAGATTTTAAAAACCAGTAGTTTTTTAGCGTTTATATAAACGTGAAGCGTGTTCACATGATGGAATGTTATAATGCCATTTGACTCATCTGAAGATTGCGTAAGCATAAAACTTATAGTTATGAGTTTATACTATCCATAATACCATTATTATTGATTGTAAATCTGCTCTGCTTTATTAGCATTGAGCACCTTTATATGCCAATACTTTTCTCATTTTTTCTCATTTATTCTCTATTCATTATATATATATATATATATATATATAGGCATGGTCTATATGTTTAATTAATGTAAATAACTAAAAGAAGGTGTTATTAAAGACTGTTTGGAATGATGCATGAGATAAAAATAATAATTTTTGCTGTTATATTTCAGGAAGGTTTGAAAAAAAAATTTAAACATTTAAAAAAGTGTTGTTCCTCATGAAAAATGGGGGTGCTATTATTGAGATTGATTTTAATGGCAGGTCAACTCATCTAGGGTTATTTTATGCTTAGAGGTTAGGGAATTGTGTACACTGGACAGTTATATGTATACATTTGGAGAGAGAGTTTTACACACAGTTATATGATATCGAGTATTCTTATCAAATACAAATAATTTGCACAAAGTTGTATGATCTCAAGGATTCCTAACTAATTATTATATGGTTTCAAGTCATTATTTCTAATTAATGATACTCATTTGTTTGCAGACACTTATATGGTTTCAAGTAACAAATAATAATCCTTAGTAAATAATTATAGCTTTGAGCAACAATTCTGAATTAAAATAATTTACAGTTATATAGCATCAAATATTCCTATTGAATACAAATGATTTTTAAACAGATCTATTTGTCCCATAGATGGGAGTCTAACAGGTACTACAACTCCAGGTCAGAGTGGACCTGGGAGTAATATAAAAAAGAGGTACTCCACATAACCCAGATCTTCATTTCATCAGAGGGATATTCTGAACAAGTACTAATCTTTTATTTTCTTTCAGGGCTTCCGTACATGAAAATTATATACATTTGCATAAATATGTACACAAAAACCAACGTATTTAAATTTACAACATTTAACAACCGTAGTTATAAAGATGAACACAAAGTAAGGGTCTTGTCTGACATTATACGAATAAATCGAAAAAAATCCCAAACAAAATGAAGGTAATTTTCAAACAGACAAGTTAAAACTACATTTTGTTTTTGTTGTTGTAATGTTAAAATAATACATGATTCTACTATGAATGGTCCTTCGTAGTGTACAAAAGTAAATCAATCACAAATTAACCAAAAATAATTCGAATAAGATACAGCAAATGAAAAATAACGAATACAATACGTACAAATGAAAATAAAACTATATAAACAACCATTAAAAGTTAGTATTAGTGACGAATACAAACAACACTAAAGTTTACATTTTTCAACTTGAGCAATTCAGACGACTTAAACGATTATGTTTTTAAGAATAATTAACCTACCAGTACTTTCTTTATTTAACACTAGACTCAAGTTTCTTTAATTTAAAAAAATACACATCCAAATATTATTTACCTTAAAAATTCACAGTGCAACGTAATGGATCGTAGTAGAGAAAATAATCGAGTCAGAAAATTGGCGGTGTTAAAGCTAAAAGTTCCTTACGAATTTTCTTTCATGTATATATCCAAGGCATGGCAAGGGTACGAATAGATTTTTTAGAATTCATTTTAAAACTTTAAAAATCCCATTAAACCCATATTATTAACAGCTTATTGATTTTCATATAAATATTGATTGTTCTACGAATTTTTCGGGTTAACGTAGAGTAGTCAGTTTGATCTTCGTTGGATACTCTTGACAATCACGGCTTTCACCGGAAAAAAAGTTTTTAAAAATAGGGACCATAGCCTTGGCGTCTGGCTAGAAAAGTTTTAAATATTTTTCACATCAGCATTAGCTGATGGTCTTTCATTGGAGTCTGAGTGACAGCAAGTCTTCTCAGGTCTCCGGGACTCTTCTGAGTATTCTGGCAGATTGCAGCAGTGCAGTATTCTGAATGGTTTCAATCCTTCCTCTGATTCCAAACATTCCAGACCCTTTTCCAACCCTTTTGGGACTGTTCCAAGTGCACCAACTACAATTGGTATCACTTTCACTTTCATATTCCATAATTTTTTCAGTTCTCTGGCAAGGTCCAGATATTTGTCCATTTTTTCCTTTTCCTTTAGCTTCACCCTGTGATCTGTTGGCACTGCAAAATCCAATGACAAGTTTACTACTACTATTATTATTATTATTATTATTGTTATTTATGCTCATTATGTTACTACTTTCGAATTTTACCTCAAATAATCGATTTAGTTAATTAGTTAATTTTAATTTCGTTTTCAACATGAAAATGAGCGAAGAAATTTGCAGTGCATAAGTTAGGGTTAAAAACTATAATTGAAAGAAAAGAAAAAACTTGGCTAGGAAAACGTCAATTTCAATTTAAAAAGAAAAAATGAAGATTCGTATGACTGGCGTAAATGCAAGTTTAGTGGAATATATGTTTTTCTTGTGTATCTTTAAGCCTGCTATAGGTGAAAACGATTCTTTTTATTTATTTATTTTCATTTTTGAGAACAATTCTTTTTTGTAAAACTGTGACCGAATTAAGTGGACTTAAAGTGTGGATTCATTTTACAATGTATAATTAGACACAGACTGTGACCGCTTTAATGACAGCTGATTTTTTCCCCGCAATTTCCAATGTATCGGCTTTTTTCAAAAGCTATTTGGCAGGTGCGCATGGGAAAAATAGGTTCCTGATTCAGTTCATCATTCAGAGTGAAATTTATACTGGTTGGAATGGGCGATTTTTATTTTCTATATTTAACCTATTTTGAGAATTTTTTTTAACTTGAAATATGCGTTGAAGGTAGTTCAATGTTTATTTTTAATTTTTTTATGACTAGCGTTAATTTGGGCGAATATACGAATTTATTTTTTTGTAAAGGTTCTATTTTTATCAGGTAACGCCCATAGAATTCTCGGATTCTTCAGTGCCGGTCTGCGATTGGTTGGATTTTTTTAGGGTTTTGAGAAACAAGGCTGGTTTCCTGTTCCCAAAAAAAGGGGCGCGAAATTCGACAGACAAAGGATTGGATTTGAAAGGGTTCGACTTTGAGTCAGCGTAAAATTTTATGCACCGGGGTAAGACGAAGATTGTTAAAACAAGAAAAAGTTTTTTCATAGTCTTTCCCAGAATTATTTATTGTATATTTGGAATACCCAAATATTATATTTTTTGCTCACGGAGTAAGTATTTTCTTTTCCAGAGGAAAAGAAAGAATTTGAATTGTTTTTGTATATTTGGAAAACCAAAATATTACATTTTGGCTCACAGAGTGAGTTTATTTCTTCTCCAGAGGAGAAGATGAATTATTTTAAATTGTATTTGTTATAAGTCAGTATTTAAAACCAATATTTTTTATTGAACTTAAACTTTCATCAGAGAAGAAGGTAAAATTTACTTTTTATTGTCTAGTGTTGGCTTGAAAAACTGACTTTATTTTATGATATTGTACCTTTTATTTGTAAGAAGCAAGAAACTTCATTTGAAGGCATTTGGGCCTTAAACAATTCTTGAGACGCAGCACGTCCAGACGAAATTTCTGCCCCATCATCGTAGCAGTAATCACCCAAGAATGAAGGGACAGCAACCTTGTATCTTCACCCGGACGGAAAGTTCGCCTGCTACTGACTGCCGATAGAAAGAAGTGAACATTTTTTTGTATACCTTTTATTTTAATTTTTTAACTTACAAAACTGTGAGTAGAAACCCTTTGTGTGACCACTTTCTTTTATTGTATTTTCCCTTTTTGTCTCTGTGCCTTAAAATTGTTAATTGCAGCATAAAGTCACTAGTTTTTTTTTTGTTTATTAAATAAATCTTTTGAATTACCATATTGTCTCCTTTTGTAAATTCTCTTTATTTTCTTACCAATTTTTAGTTATTCTGCTGTAATTACCATCGTTTCAATGGGACGGAAAAAAGATGGAAAAATATCTTTTTAAATCCTTTCTATAGATGGAACCCTAACAGGTACTACCACTCCGGGTCAGAGTGGACCTGAGAGTAATGGTGATGAAGCGGTATTTATTATCTGTGTCATATATATTAAGTCATAATAATTATTTATTCATTAATATTCTTATTTTCTCTGTAATAATTATTATTATTTCTATTTTCCGTGTTGTATATTTTAAATTATAATGATACTTACAAAAATATTTTAAGATTTGTTTTATCAAACAAGAATATTCTATTAAGAATGTTTTTAATACAATTTGATCCTGCAACAGGATGTTCAGTTCTTTAAAAAATCTTTAGGGTTTTTAAAACGAATAATTAAGCTTTAAAGATGTGGCTTTGAAGTGGGGGTTCGATTAAAAAATGATGTCAAACCTAACCTTTTTTTTAAAGTGAAAAATACTGCATATCTGCTTGTAAATAAGTAAAAACATATGGTAGTACATACAGCAAAATTATACTGTTTATTTTTGTCAGAGTCAGAAAGGGAGAGAACTTTTTTCAATGTGTTTGGTGATCCATAAAAACAAAAAACAAAAAAAAAAAAACAAAACAATCGTTAGTAATATTTTTTTTAAATATATAAAAAATACTGGAAAATATGTTGTGCAAAATTGTGCATTTTGAAACTTACATTTTTAGATAGGTTAAATAGAGCTTTATTTATGATGAAAATATTTTGTTCAACATGGCACCTTTCCAGACGTTTAAAATTCACTATTAATCTTTTTAGTGAATAAAAATAGGCCAATTGAATCGGAAAAATCCTGTTTTAAATTTTTTTTTTTTACATCAAATCAAAGAAAAATATGTTTTTTAAGATAACGAAAAAAAACAACAAAAAAACAAAAACATGCTGCATAAATTATGTTTTAAGAAAATAACTAATTTTCAAATCACATCATTTTTACTTCAGGATTTGATCTTTCTAGAAATGTAAAAATAATTTTTTTTCTTCAAATAACTAAAGGTTAACCTGAGTTAACTGGACTCCTGATTATGATAATAATAATAATAATAATAATAATAATAATAATAATAATATCTTTTCAGCTAGTATATTAGGTCTGAGACCTGTCAGCTGTTCCTTGCAAATATTCATTTGATGAGAAGGTTCTTGCATTTGACAAGAAACACCTGAAGTAGGTTGGAGAGCACACCAGCCAAAATATAGTATATATAAAAATAAAGATGAGAACATCAGTCCGAAAAACTAACATAATGCAAATTATGGATCTTGTATAGAATTAGAAGGCACACATTGTGTGACAGTTATTGTTGTAGGAAATGGACTTAGTGAGCCAAGTTCAAATCCTGGATGAGGCTCTTTGCATTTCACTTCATTCAAATGTCTATGCAAAAGGCATGGATACACATCTTCTCCTCAACTATGTGTAAGTAGTAGGATAGACTGAGCTTTTGAGCCTTGGTACAGCCACCAATCTAGGAGAAGTTTTGAATTCAAACCAGCTGTAATCTGCTTTAAAAAATAACTTTGCATTTCATCCTGCTCATAGTAGGAGGATTAGGTAAATACATACTTGTTCAGAATACCCACTAAGGAAATATCTAAATATATAGAGAGAGAAATAAGAAAAATATAAATATTTTTCTCTCTTCTCTTTCTCTTTTCCTCACTGTCTATTGTTTTTGTAGATTACTAGAAGAAGTCTTTAATAAATAAAGATGAAATATTAATTGAATCAATCGTTTGTGTTGGTTTATTCACCTTTCCATTTATATTTTTCACACATTGTCAGATTTTTCTAATCTGTTGTTTCTTCATACATAGAAATGTAATACTTACATTCAACATCCAAATGAAAAGAAATTTCATTCATTATCTTTAATATTTTTTTACTGAACATTTATATATTGAAAATATCTTCAACAATTCTCCTACCTGTAAATTTATTTATTTTTCTTTCCAACAACTAAGAAGATGGTGACTTAGAGCTGATTGTCAATATATAATTTGGGGGACTAAAATGCACCTGTTCCATAAAAAAATGTAAGTAATAACTGAAACTTACTTTTATATAGATGGTGAATATAAATATAATAATCTATCCATCATATTTTTTTACATTACTGTAGTGTGATTATTTTTATAGAATAACCTGTTTAAAATATAATTCTTTTTAAATGTTTTCATTTTTGACATGATATGCATTATCAATGGATAAAAGATCTGGATCTTTTTATTCAGAACCATATCTTTAAAAAAAATTGACAGATAAAAAAAAAAGAAATGAATGACTGAAACTTATGGACAGTGAATGTAATTATTACAATTTCTTTATCATATTTTTGTACATTACTGTAGATGTTTCTTTAGTGGGCTATTCTGGACAAAAAACAAAATTATATTTAATGAAGTTCTTAACAGGAATTAATTTCCTTTGGCCACATTAATAAATATATCAAATCTTTTTAGAATAACACCCAGCACAATCCAATGAGATTAAATGTAAGATATGTAAGAGCATTAAAAATTGCAATTTTCAGCAAAAGACGTTATACAATTGGAGGAATTACAATTTATTATGATACATGAACAAAAATGATATGAAAGTTAGTCCATAAAGTGGAAGGGAATGTACAAAAATCACATTAATATAGCTTCTCTCAAGCTAAAGTATACTTGTATATTTTCAGATCTGAGCTACCCAGACATGTTACAGGAACATGTTTTCATCATCTTGACAGTTGTGAAAAAGAAAGGTCCACATACATTACAAAAATAGGATTTCTCTTCAGTATGTGATTGCTCATGTCATATCAAACTTCTGTGAGAAGGAAGAGCTATACATTTCCCAAGAATACGGTTTTACTCCAGTGTGTGTTTACAACTTGTCAAATTAAATTTTTCTTTTGAAAAAGAAAACACTCACAATTCATGAATATTTCACTTCAATATGTGTTTGTGCATGTCGTGTCAGAAAAGACTCTTGTGAAAAAGAAGACCCACAAAGTTCACAAGTATATGGTTTCTCTCACTTTTTTGTTTTATTTTCTTATAACAATTTCTAGAAGTCAAAGGGCACCTGTCCTGGGACTAACACTTGATTTCTTTATAAATAATATTTGTATCCTAAGGGTCGTTTTAGGATGGAGCATGTTCCTTTGATAGCTGCTATTTGTACTTTATAGCAGTTGGTTTCCCTGGTATTGTTTCAAGGTATTTTTTCAAGTTTTGTTTCACCCGCCCTATTGCCCCTATCACGACAGGTATGATATCTATTTCTTTCAATGACCAAGTTGTTTTTGTGATCTTTTCCCGCTCAGCTCTATTTAGGCTATAATCATTTGGGACAGTTACATCAATAATGAGAGCAGCTTTTTTTGTTTATCCCAGATGACAATATCTGGTTTCATGGCTTTGTCTTTTATATATCTGCCTGTCTGGATTATTTTGTCATAGAACACAATCACCTTTCCATTTGATGTTATTGGTGGAGGCTCGTGTTCCCAGATGTACTGTGATCTCTCAAGCTGCATTTCTCCACAGATTTTCCAGTGGGGGTATTTGCATACTTTGTTATGATGGGCAGAGTAGTGGCCATCTGCCAAAAGGATCTGGCAACCAGACATTAGGTGGCTTGGACTTTTGATGGCTGAGTGGCAGAATCTGCATTGATCATTTTTTGTATTCCAGCCATTTTCTTGAATCCTTTTGTGAGTAGGCCCTGGTCTTGTCCAGCTATAATGATTTGTTCCTCATCAAATGGTAGCTTGCCATGCTTAAGCCATTGCAGTGAAGCCTCCTTGTCAATGTATTTCTGGTTAAGTTCTTCCATAAATTTCCTTGCTCTCTTATTTTGTCACCATCCTTCTTTCCTGGTCTCCATTTTCTGCTTTGAATACTCTTCCCTCAGCTTTCTTGCAATTAGGGTTGTCAGGTAGTCATTATCCTCTGTAATGTTCTTTAATGTGTCTCCATTGAAGTTTTCTGCAAGTTTTGTAGTTGAAGTCTGTTGTGATAGACATTTATTTTGATGGTCATTTACCATTGACATTGTTTTATCCATCGAGCTTTTGATATACTGCCCCATGCTTAATATTGTGGCTCGATAAGCATGATTGATTTCAATGAGACCTAAACCGCCCTCTCTTCTTGGTAGGTATATCCTGTCCATGCACTGATGTTAGTAGGTAACCTTATACAGGGTTAGCATTTTCCTAGTTTTGGTATCAAGCCTATTGATGTAGCATTGTGGCCAGTCAATAATACCAAATTCATAGGAAATGACAGGTATTGCAAGTTGGTTGATGGCAGTTATTTTGTTTTATGGTGTTAATCCTGATTTAAGGATCTTTTTAAGGCAGCTAATATATTTCTTTTCTGCCTTTTCTCTCATTTGTCCATGTTCTACCATCACATT
The DNA here is from genome assembly GCA_023376005.1 of Doryteuthis pealeii. Taxonomy (NCBI): domain Eukaryota; kingdom Metazoa; phylum Mollusca; class Cephalopoda; order Myopsida; family Loliginidae; genus Doryteuthis; species Doryteuthis pealeii. The sequence continues at coordinate 78,234,410 of CM042151.1, read as the reverse complement.
CTCTTCAATGCCAAGGTATTTGTATGCAACATCTCCTCCCAAGTCTTCAATATAGCCATTATCCAGCTTAAGATGTTCTGCTGTCACTTTTTTACCTTTTTATATACTGCATTTAGCACATTTTTCACATCCAAACTCCATGCAGATTTCTTCTGTGAAATTTCTTACCGTTTCTATCAGAGGGATGTTGTTTTTCTGATTCTGCATAGAGTTTGAGGTTGCCCATAAAGAGTAGATGGTTCACTTTATTCTCTTCTTTCTTTCTGCCTTTACTGAGGTTGTATTTAGCTTTGCAGCATTTAAGGACTTTGCTAAGTGGATCTATAGTGAGACATAAAAGAAGAGGCTATCTCCCTGAAAAATACCTCATTGGAACCTAATGTTTGGGGTCTGCCATCATGTTGTTTGCCATCTGGCCATTTGCTTCTGGAGGAATAATCTCATGTCTTCATGGACATTGTATAGTTCCAAACATAGGAGTATCCAGGAGTAGGGCACACTGTCAAATCTCTCCAGTGTGTGTTCTCATATGTACCACCAAATTTGATTTCTGGGCAAAAGAAGTGTTCCATACTTTACAAGATTATGGTTTCATACCACTATGTTTTCGCTTATGCACTCTCAAAGTTGACTTATCTGAAAAAGAAGAACCACATTCTTCACAAGAATATGGTTTTTCTCTAGTGTGTACCCGAACATGTTGCATTAAGTTTGACTTAAATGCAAAAGAAGCGCCACACTCTTCACAAGAATATGGTTTCTCCCCAGTATGTTTTTCCTTATTTTGCATTAAAGTTGACTTTTCTGAAAAGGCAGAACTGCACACTTCACATGAATATAGCTTTTCTCCAGTGTGTCTTTGCTCATGCCGTAGCAAAGTAGACTTCTGTGAAAAGGAAGCCTCACATAGTTGACAAGTATATGGTTTCTCTCCAGTGTGTGTTCTCATATGTACCAACAGATTTGATTTCTGAGAAAAGGAAGAGCTGCACACTTTACAAGAATATGGCTTTATTCCAGTATGCTTTTGCTTATGTACTCTTAAAGTTGACTTATCAGAAAAGGAAGAGTCACACTCTTCACAAGTATATGGCTTCTCCCCAGTATGTGTTCGCATATGTTGTATCAAATTTGATGTAAATGAAAAAGAAACGCCACACTCTTCACAAGTATATGGTTTCTCTCCAGTATGTTTTCGCTTATGTCGTGTCAAAGTTGACTTTTCTGAAAAGGCAGAGCCACATACTTCACAAAAATATGGTTTCTCTCCAGTGTGAGTTCGCATATGATTTACTAAATGTGACTTGGTTGAAAAGGATGAGACACACATTTCACAAGAATATTGTTTCTTTCCAGTGTGTGTTTGCATATGCCCCACTAAATATGATTTTTTTGCAAAGGAGAAGCCACACACCTCACATGAATGTAGTTTCTCTGCAGTATGTGTTTGTTTATGTCCCTCAAAGTTGACTTCTGTGAAAAAGAAGACCCACACATTTCACAAGTGTATGGTTTCTCTCCGGTGTGAGTTCGAATATGTTCTATCAAATTAGATTTCTGTTTAAAGGAAAAACTACACATTTTACATGAATATGGTTTCTCTCCAGTATGTGTTCTCATATGGACCTTCAAGATTGTCTCATCTGAAAAGGAAGAGCCACACATTTCACAAGAATATGGTTTCTCACCGGTATGTGTTCGGACATGTGCCACCAGACTTGATTTCTGGGTAAATGAAGAAGCACATACTTCACAAGAATATGGTTTCTCTCCAGTGTGGATTCTCTTATGTACTATCAAAGTTGATTTATCTGAAAAGAATGAATCACACTCTTCACAAGAATATGGCTTTTCTCCGGTGTGTGATCGAATGTGTCGATTCAACTTTGACTTACATGAAAAGGAAAATTCACACACTTCACAGGAATATGGTTTCTCATCAGCATTGATTCTTAAGTGTCTTTTTAAAGTTAAATTATTTGACAATTTATGATCAGAGATTTTAGAAGAATTTATTTTTTCTGCATAGTTTTCCATACTGTCTGTATTTCATGTCATCAGATGGTGTACTCCAGTTCTCCAAATTATGTAATAAGAAATATTTTCAAGCTGGAACATCTATAAAAAAGATATTGAAAATATGTGATAATTCAAGATAATAATTAGATTTTATTAATTCACTTAATATTTCAATGTTTAGGGGTGTCTTTTTTCTTCATGATATATAGACAATAATATTCATCTTTAAGAAATTCCTCACATTCAAAAATTAGTCTTATGCAGATTATTGCATATTAATCCTGTCAATGATATTGCTTTCATTATAAAAAGACCAACAAGTTATCTTTGATAAAAAGATACTTTATAGAAATAAAAAATAGAACTTTTTAAAATTAGTTTTACACAAAATCTATAGTTAGATATCAGATCCTTCAATATGATAAAATACTTACATTGTTTATTTCTAGTCTTATAGGATATCATTTATATGATAAATTCTGTTATTGATTTCTTTATCTGGTTTGATAATTTTGTAATGATGAGTCCATGAATTTTTAAAAGATTTTCAAAAGTGAATAAAAAAAGATTTTTCTCTCATTAAGTTAGTATAAATCTTCATTATATATCTTTGCATAATTTCACACTATACAAATATTCCTATTAAAAATGTATACATATATAAAGTTATTTTAAGGTGATTTTTATTTTTGATTGAAAATCAGAATTTTTTTCTCTTTCACATATGCATTTACCCAACCCCTCCATCACAAGTAGGATATGACACAAGGTAAATTTTTCAGTGGCATACAGTTGGTTTAAATTCAGAGTTTTCCTTCTCCCAAAGAACCCAGTCTGGCCACATATTTACCCATAGCTGGGAGAAAACAATTGGACTCATGCCAAAGTGGATTAAAGCAAACTGAGACATAAACAACCTCGTCCAGTATATGAACTTGTATGTGCATGAATTTCAAATTTGATTGATTTCAACTGCATGTGAACTTTTATAGGATTATTTTATACCTAGAGGTTAGGAAATTGCATTTATTGAATATTCATATTTACAGTTTTGTGTAGTTGTTTCTTAATAGTTTTCCATTTTGCACATGGTCCTATCAAATAAGAATAGTTGTTAATCAGATCTATTTGATACATAGATGGGACACTAACATATACTACCACTCCAGTAAAATAACTGAGAAGTTAAACAGTCTAGAGGAGAAAATGATTTTATGATGTATGCAAAAAAAAAAACTAATCTAGGTAATTGACAAAATCTCTCCACTCCATTATTTAATTATTTAATTTTATTGTTTGAATTATTATTTAACCATAGCTCATAAGAATATTACAGCAACCTTCAAAAAATGTTTTTTTTATTGAAAATTCAATTAAAAAAGCAAGTAAAAGTTTGAAAAAGAATAATATTATGACATTTTTTAGCAGAATTCAGAATCCATGTTTTTTTTTTTACTAAAATAAAGCCTGTATAGAAACTTCTATCTTCTGATATAATTATTCAGACCATTATCTTCATAGAAAAAAATTTAAAAATCGTTTTTTTTTTTTTTTCATCGGTTCGTTTTTTCTGATTTCATAAAATTGAATTATTGGAGGTGGGGGAGACCTCGAAACAAAAATATTTCCCCTAATATATTTTAGGAAAAATCTATCTTAAACACAATTTCATCAACAGGTTAATAAGTATCGAAATTGATTTGTCATAGAATTTTTTTAAAAGCCAGTATTGATAACTTGTTTTTGGTTACGTTAAATTTCAATTGATTCAATGGTGCAAAAATGTATACATTGTTTTCGTTCATAATTTTAATTATTTACGTAAGCTGAAAATTTAAAAAAAAATCAGGAGGTTTTTTTTAAAAAAAAATGTTTCTTCCTTTAAATGGCCCAACATTTTAAAGCTGATATTTTTTTCATTGTATTAAATATGTGGGGTGGGGGGAATTTTACATGGCACATTGGATATCCCTACAAATCATCTAATAAAAAATAGCGAAAAAACATGCTGTTTTTTTTTTTAATTCTATAATGGAACCCTGCTCGTTCAAATGTGTCATGTAAATAATAGGTACCACCAATTTACATGGTGAAATTTACCCCCCTATATTTAACACAATAAAACTTACATAAATGTTACTATTATCTTGAAAATCTTTTGTCCATTCGAAAGAAGAAACATTAAATAAACCCCCGATGATTTAAAAAAATTTTTTAGCTTACGAAAATAATGAAAATTATAAACAAAAAGCAATGTTTACATTTTTGCAAATGAAATTTAATGTAGACAAAAACAAATTATGACTAGAGGCTTTTAAAAAAAGTTATATGAAAAATGAATTGATTTTCCAATTTTCATGAAAATTTCCATAATTTCTTACCTCTTGATGAAAATATGTCTAAAATAGTTTTCATTTGGTGCGTAAAATATTCTGTTTCAAAATATAAGTAAACATAAACAATAAATCTTTATTTTTAGTCTATACGAACCGGAGAAAAAGTTGAATAAATGTCAAATTTAACAACTACAAATCCTGACGAGTCAGTGCGTATTACATACAAGTAAGATACATTTTTTATTTGCTTTTTTTTTTCTAGAATTTCGTAGCCCAAATTCAGGAGTGCGATTTATATACAAATAATTACGGCAAACTTGCTAAATAACAGTTTTAAAAGTAACATGTGATTTTAGATTGAAGTACTGAATTTGTAACTTTTTTTCAAGTTAATTAGTAAAATGATGTTTCAAACACTTACAAAAGGATAAATGTGTAACCTTCGGTGTGTACTGTTAGAAAAAGATGGTATGATTCAGGATTCACAGCGATGTGTTCGATGCTCGGGGCGGTGTCAATTACCTTCTGTTCCTTTTGCTCGAGTGGACTTTCGTGCTTCACTTTTTAAAGAGCGTTGTTAGAAAAACAAACTTAGCTCTATGATTTCCTTATTTTCTTGCTTAAAAAGCTTCACTATCGAGCGGCAGTTATTTCTAAATTTATTTCCAAGTTAAAGAAGTTGTAAAAAAAAAAAAAATCGTCGAAAAATATCACATAAAAGAATTGCCCAAAACAATCGCAGTAGTGAAAACTTGGGAATCCAAAATTTCCGCATTGCGGATATATATAGACCTCCAATTTGACGTGCCAAATTTACCACCACCCATATTTAACATAATTAAACTTGCATAGAGGTTAATATTATCTTGAAAATTTTTTGGTCAATTTAAAAGAAGAAACATTTTTTAAAATCCTGATGAATTTTCAAAAAAGTTTTCAGCTGACGGAAATACTGAAAATTATGAACGAAAACAATAGGTACCACCTAACCGTTTAGGCCATCTTGAATAAAACGGAAATAGATATTTCCGAACTTTGTTTATCAAAAATCTCGTAAAAAAAAAAAAAAAAAAATCGTACAGGGTTGTTACAAAGAAAAATAGTTAATTCAAAGATCAAATTATCCGATTGGGAAAAATTACATCGTTATCTTAAAAAAATAAACAAACCTATCCATATTACATGCGAAAGGGTGATTTTCAGACCACAATTTAGAGAGAAAGAAATACATATTATTACCCTCTTAGGGTTATGCATCTAAGTACGGATGGGTGTAATTTTCAGCCAAATTTTTTCTATTAAAATGAATAAAATCTTTAAAAACTTTAATATTACAATTTAAAATGAATAAAATCTTTAAAAACTTTAATATTACAATTTACTATGAATAAAAACTTGAAAAAATTTAATCTTAAAATTTCGCAGTGAAATTGACGTTAAAAAGTGTCTTCGGTTTTAGTATTAGTTCTTAAAATCGAAAATAAAATGAAAATTTGAATATTTTTTCTAAGAGAAAAACTGATAAAACAATCATTCAATATATTATTTTTATTCTAATTGGTCGTAAAAGTTAAATAAAATAATTTTTTACGCTCAGAAAAACAAACTTTAGTTACCGAGAAGCATCTCGTCTCTTTGTATAAAAACAAAACAAATATGTCAGTTTTGCTCTTCCGTATATTCTAAGAATCACACATTACTATTCAACAATAAAAATTACAAATTCTTTTAAAAATATTAATCGAGCACGGATCGGACCAATGTTTAGTTCACCTGAATTATAAAATTCATATTTTTAAATATCCGTGAAAAATTCGATTTTTTTCCGCAGAAAAAAAAAATTTAATTTGTTTCACGCAGAAAATACAAATATTTAATCACACAAAAGATTGAAAATCTCGTAAAAATTAATTTCTTAAAAAAATTTTTTTTTTGACAATTTAATAGAATATAGTACATACCAATTACATGAGCAAAAAAAGTTTTCAAATATTAATATTATGAAATTTTTTTGCACTTTTTATTTCCGATTTCATTAATTTTTCCTAAAAAAACTATAGTTCGGTACGTTATACAATTTCATTGATATAGTTATTCAGTCTCTTATCTTTATAGAAAAAAAAGTACCAAATTTTTTTTCCACGTCATTTTTTTTTATCTCATAAAATAAAATAGGGGGGGGGGTGATAGACATCGTAAAAAAATATTTCCCCTAATATATTTTAGAAAAAAACTATTTCAGATGTATTTACATTCGTGAAAATTGGACCATTAATTGATTTTTCATAGAATTTTTACAAAATCCTCTTATCGTAACTTGTTTTTAGCTACGTTAAATTTCAGTTCATTTAACAGTGCAAAAATGAAAACATTGTTTTTCAATCATAATTTTCATTATTTTCGTAAGCTGATAAAAAATGTAAAAAATCATCAGGAGTTTGTTTAATGTTTTTTCTTTCGAATGGAAAAATTTTTTCAAGAAAATATTAATTTTTCTGCAAGTTTCATTGTGTTAAATGTAGGGGGGGGGGTAAATTGCACAGGGTTAAATTGGTGGTACCTAGAAAACAATGTTTACATTTTCGCACCGTTAAATCAATTGAAATTTAACGTAGCCAAAAACAAGTTACGACTATAGGCTTTAAAAACAATTCTTTGAAATTCAACTAACAGTCAAATTTTCACAAAAATTACATTTGATGAAATTATGTTTGAAATAGGTTTTTCCTAAAATATATTAGGGGAAATATCTTTTTACGAGGCCTCCTTCCTATTATATTTTATGAAATCTGAAACAAATGAACCGATAAAAAAACGATTTTTAATTTTTTTTCTATAAAGATAAGAGTCTGAATAAGAAGATATTTTATAAGTTTCTATACGGGATTTTTTAGTAGAAGAACCATAACTTCTGAACTCTGCTAAAAAAATGTCATAATATGACATTTTTTGCAGAAATCTGTATTCCTCATCAGGAAATATATTACTCACCACTAACATCATAGTCTTTAGGTCTATAGAAAAATATGATATAATCATTGGCTAATTATATCTTATGTCACCATAGTACATTCCAAGTACACTATCTACTTCCCAGTAATGCTTGATACTTCTTGATATTGGATTACCAAGCAGTAATCATATCAGAAAACAAGGGAAATAAATCATAATGGTTTAAATGTAATATCAATTACAGGCATCCATAGAATTTTAAGCATATCGTTTTTTAGATCAATAAAAATTGATGTAAAATATAATGTCTATAATTTTTAGTTTTAAAATTCATATATTCATATTCTAAAAATATATTTAATAACAAGCTTAGTTTAGTAGGCTGATGTAATAATTGGAGAAATCCCAGTTTAAAAGTTTAGCCTCCACCTTTTTAAACAGAACAAATATCAAAGTATAATTATTTCACTGAAAATTTAAAAGCTAATTATATTTAGCATACAACAGAGAAGTTAAAAAATCCCCCCAAAATAAAATTTTTAATCTAATTTCTAGATTTTGGCTATTTATTTTCTTCAAAAATCTTTCATTAAGATTTTTTTCTATTCACACCATCGGTCTTTTGTATTTTTATTTATTGAGAAATTATTTCCAATTATATATAACCTCATCGATAGTTTGTACCCCAAAACTTATTTTGGGGTGCAAAATATTTTTGCAGATAAAACGTAACTGGCCTGGAAAATCAGTAGGTTTTTAAATGAAATAAGTGATGCACTATAAAATTCCTTCATTGATAAATCAACACTGCAAAGTTCATTAAAATCGAATAATTCCCTGATTTTGGTCTTTTCAGTTAGGGGTCATGATTTCCTTTTGTAAAATATGTCTGTGGTCATAATTGTTAACACCTAACATACACCATTCTCGAAAATTCTAACCATCTTAGATAATACAATATTGTTGTAAGGGAAATTTTATGTTCTTGAGTTACTCTGCAAGCATATAAGAGACGGGAGACTAGCTTAACAGTATATGTCTTTATTCAAGAAAATACTACAAAGGGAGATAACCAGATAATACATTTTCCTTTTTTTAAGATATTGGGTAAGCACTCACTCAGCATATAATGCCTACAATCTTTAGCTCAGTGTGTGTGATGGTGCCATACCTGAAAAAAGATATTCTTAACTTTTATTTTTAGGGAGTGTTTGAGAAGTTCCAGTGATGCTGATAGCTTTTTGATTTAATGTGTCCTGGGACACACATATTTACTTTGAATGACTCCCCGGGAAAATTTACGAGTCCCAACTAAAGCTGTCTAACTCCTACCTTGTAACCTATCCTGTGTAATTTGTTCCTAAGAAACTATTGAAATTTATTTACAGTTGGCTTGAAATGGTGATGGAAGAAAAAAGAAAAACACTGGGACACATGGATATGATTTAACTGCATCCTTTTAGATTTTTGTGTGTCAGGGATGCAGGACACATACCTATCAGCATCTCTGAATTCAGTCTATCTGTTTATTGATTTTTGTTTGAACTGCGTAATGCTGTACCTGACTTTGGGATTTTCATCTTTCTTTTTTTGCTTTTTTTTTTGTTGATTGAAAGAATCTCTGAACTGGTCTCAAAATCAGGAGATGTTAAGTAGTGTTAAGATCAATCAAAGAAAAATACATTATTTCCCAAATAATAGCAAACTCCCAATGTGTGGTTTAGTTTTGCATAATCCTGAAATTTAGGCCGTTACTTGTTGCTCTTTCAGTAACTAACAGATGATGCCCTTTTTTATCTTTTCTTTTTTTTAAATATCATTTGTCATTTGTAAGTATTTTCATATTTACTGTATTTATTGGTCAGAAACTTGTTTTACAAAAACATTAGTATTTCTACTTCAAAAGAATTTTTACTTCAAAAGGAATCCTTGGACTATTTAAAAATGTTCTCATTTTTCAACAGCATTCCTTGTCTATAAGGAAGCTGTACCCATCATCATCATCAAGGTGCTAGAATTGGTAGAATATGAAAATTCAATTGTCAGTTCCCACATGAGATAACGAAAATGTGGTTTCCGCAGAAAACAAAAGAAAAAACAATTTAGATATAAGAATCATCTTTTATACAATATATACAATTTAAATAGTCAATGTTCTTTAAGCGGTGTTGAGAACAGTATATGGCTGTAAGTAATTGTGTGTGAGAGATGCATATGCTTTTGTTTATGTTTACAACTGCTAGTCTCTGTTTCGAGTAATAACATGTATGTGTCAAAATTCTAGCAGTTTTATAAAACTAAAGTATGTGAGGGGGGAATTATCATTTACACACTGTCACACCAGAGAGAGTCACTGTCACAGTGAGAGAGAGAGAGAGAGAGAGAGAGAGAAGCAAAAAGAGATGGGTTTTGACATTTGACGTTTTGACGAAGTATGTTGTGAAGGATGTACATGTTCGAGTCTCCAGATCATTTTATCTCTGTAGCTGTTTGCAAAATTCTAGCAGTTTATAAAACTAAAGTACATGAGGGAGGAAATTATCGTTTACTCATTGTCACACCAGAGAGAGAGAGAGAGAGAGAGAGAGAGAGAGAAGCAAAAAGAGATGGGTTTTGACAAAGTATGTTGAGAAGGATGTACATGTTTGACTCTCCTCTCTGTAGCTGGTTGCAACTGGTCTCTTTGTATGTCTCAGACTTTCTCCCTCTCTATTCTCCAGTGTTCTCTCTCCAACTGAATCTTCCAACGGTTGGCCTTTTTTAATAATCTTTTTTGTCAGCATATGTCAGCATTTAATTAAAATTAGTATCGGCCGATTTCATGATGTATGTAAAAAATTCCAATATTGAATATTTGTATTACTTACATAAGTTTTTCTTTGTCAACAAATCGTTGGCATTGGATTGTTTACATTCTAACTATTGTTCTAAAATATTTATAAAACTATTTTTCTTTCTATTCTCTTTGGTTTAGACAATTCAAAACCCTAATCATAATATACAATTATTAAAATATTGTTTAAAAAAATTATTCGATTCTACATGCTCAGAAAAATATAGGATTTAATCCTATAAGTGTGATACCATTCATGGCTGACTTTAGCTATTGGTTCCTCTTCTTTTCTTTGTTTCTGGACAAAACTGCAGATCGACTATAATGACATTTATAGGATAAATTCCTATGAGTGAAACATAAAAGATGTGCCAAAAAATAAATCCTATCAAAATTCAGTAAAATCTTTCCATGATTTTGGGCAAAAGGTGCTCCAAAGATAATTAATTTCTGGAATCTGATTGGATAGCGTACGTCATGAGGTATTTATACTAATATGTCAATGTTGTAAAATTCCAAGAAGGTTTCTATTTTTACATTTGAGCTACTCAGATATGTCATAGGATCTTGTTTTCACCACACACTTGGCAGTTGGGAATAAGAAAGATCCATACACCTCACAACAAAAGGGTTTCTCTTCAGTATGAGTTTGATCATATTCTAAGTTGACTTCTGTGGGAAGGAAGAGCTACACATTTCACAAGAGCATGGTTGTGTTTTAAAGCACTCTTAATTGATGAATATTTCACTCCTATACGTATTTTCTCATGTCGTATCAGAGTAGACTTCTATGAAAAAGAAGACCCACACAATTCACAAGCATATGGTTTCTCTCCAGTGAGCGTTCTCATATGAACTACCAAATTTGTTGCATACTTTACAAGATTATGGTTTTATTCCAGTATGTTTTTGCATATGTCCCCTCAAAGTTGACTTATCTGAAAAAGAAGAACCACATTCTTCACAAGAATATGGTTTTTCTCCAGTATGTTTTCGCTTATGTCGCTTTAAAGTTGACTTTTCTATGAAGGCAAAACCACACACTTCACATGAATATAATTTCTCTCCAGTATGTCTTCGCTCATGCCGTATCAAAGAGGCCTTCTGTGAAAAGGAAGCCTCACATACTTCACAAGTATATGGTTTCTCTCCAGTGTGTGTTCTCATATGTACCACCAAATTTGATTTCTGAGAAAAGGATGAGCTGCATATTTTACAAGAAAATGGTTGCTCTCCAGTGTGTGTTCGAATATGTTCTATCAAATTAGATTTCTGTTTAAAGGAAGAACTACATATTTGACAGGAAAATGGTTTCTCCCCAGTATGTGTTCTCATATGGACCTTCAAGATTGTCTCGTCTGAAAAGGAAGAGCCACACATTTCACAAGGAAATGGTTTTTCACCAGTATGTGTTCGTACATGTGCCACCAAACTTGATTTCTGGCTAAAGGAAGAAGCACATACTTCACAAGAATATGGTTTCTTTCCAGTGTGGATTCTTTTATGTACTGTCAAAGTTGTTTTATCAGGAAAGGATGAATCACACTCTTCACAAGAATATGGCCTTTCTCCAGTGTGGGTTCGAATATGTCGGTCCAACTTTGATTTATATGAACAGGAAAGTCCACATACTTCACAAGAATATGGTGTCTCATCAGTATTGTTTTTTAAGTCTCTTTTTAGAATTAAATCATCTGACAATTTATGATCAGATGTTTCAGGAGAATATATTTTTTCTGAGAAGTTTTCCATATTTTCTGCATATCAGGTCTCCAAGGTAATGATCGTGTACTCCAGTTCATCAAATTATGTAATAAGAAATATTTTCAAGGTGGAACATCTATAAAAAAGATATTGAAAATATATGATAATTGAAGATATTAATTAGATTTTATTAAATCACTTAACATTACTTTTTTCTTTGAATACATAAATTTCTTCCATTATTACATATAGACAATAATCTTCATCTTTAAGAAATTCCTCATGCTCACATTCAAAATTTAATCTTATGCAGATTATTAGATGGGTTATTCCATGTCAAATCACCCAGAAAAATTTCAATTTTTCTGAATGTTGTCGCTTCCGTTCTGAGCAAAAGACCAAACTATCTTTTTGGTACAAATAATGTTCAATATATATAAAATAATAATAATACAAAATTTTTGTCATTGATGTAGTGCCACATTACAATTTTTTCACCAATTGATCTTGCTATGAACAAATAAGAAATCATTAATAACTTAAGACTGGTTAACTTTAAGACATTTTTGATAGCATTTTTGAGTTCTTTGGGCCAAAAAGCTTTTATAAAGCAATTTTCAGGAGTAGGAAAATTCTAGAATTTATTTTACAGACAAAAATAGATTACAAAAAGTTGCCATTTTTTGTGCACACTCCCAAATTTAGAAAGCAACATAACTCGACCAATTTTGGGAATTGGAGTCTCAAATTTTGGGGATTGTCTAACTTTAACATAATCCACACCTGGAGAAAATTTCAGTAAAATTGAAGTGGGAGGGTGACATGGCCTGGATGATTTAACATGAAATTACCCAGATATTACATCAGTCAATGAAATTGCTTTCATTGCATTTACATTAATGACAATAAAACAGTTTCAAAAGCAATACATCAATTAAGTTGATTGTATTTAATTTCTTTTAAAATATTTTTCTTTCCTGTTTGTATTCACTAAGAAAAACAGAAAATATGGTTCTTCTAACAGCTAAGTTTAAATGAAAAACTTTCTTGGAATAAAATGCGAAGCCTCATTTACCAGTATTAGTTAAACAAAATTTATAAAATAAATATTTTACAGAATACTTGAGTTCAAATGAAACAATAAAGAGAAATACTAGTTATCTTTGATTAAAAAGATACTTGATATAGAAAAAAAAAAAAAAAATAGAACTTTTTCAAATTAATTCTATAGAAAATCTATAGTTAGATATCAGATCCTTCAATATGATAAAATACTTACATTGTTTATTTCCAGTTTTATAGGTTATCATTTATATGATAGATTTTGCTATTGATTTCTTTATCTGATTTGATAATTTTGTGATGATGAGTCCATTAATTTCTAAAAGATTTTCAAAAGAGAGAGAAAAAAGATTTTTCTATCATTAAGTTATTATAAATCTTCATTATATCTCTTTGCATAATTTCACACTATACACATATTCATACTAAAAATATTACATATATTTACCAACCCCTTTGCACAAGCAGGATATAACACAAGGTCAATTTCTTTAGCAGAGTTTAACAGGTTTGAATTCAAAGTTTTCCTTCTCTTAGATTAGTTACCTAGCCATGGTTAACGAGCCCAGTCTGCTCTGCTATTTACCCATTGTGGGAAGGAGAATTGGAGTCATACCTTTCCCAAGGGTATTAGCACCATGTGAAATACAAACAGCTTCGTCCAGGAATTGAACTCAGTTCAAGTAGTTCACTTCTACAACTCTAACGATTAGACCATGTGCCTCCAAATATAAAATATATACATATACAAAGTCATTTTGAGGTGATTTTTACTTTTGATTGAAAATCAGAAAAAGTTTTCTCTTTCACATATGTATTTATCCAATATTTCCACCACAGGCAAGATATGACACATGGTCATTTTTTGAGTGGAGTACAGTTGGCTTCAATTCAAATTTTTCCTTCTCTTAAAGAACACAGTTGGCCCTACTATTTACCCATAGGTTGGGGAGAACAGATGAATTCATGCCAAAGTGCATTAGGGCTAAGTGAGACACAAACAGCCTCGTCCAGTATTTGAACTTGAATCACTGATCTCATTTCCAACAATGATAACTGTTATACTGTTGGAAATGGAATTAGTGATCCAAATTCAAATACTGGACGAAGCTGTTTTGTATCTTATTCCTTCATATAATATTGCACAAAACATGTTTTATTACTTTTAAATTATAATTTTTCACATGATTTTGTACTATCTATTACTAATGGAGACTCGGTCTCTTTTTGTCTGCAACTGAAACTATGTCACTGCTTACATCACAGTAATTAAAAAAAAATTCAATGAAAAATCAAGAGTCAAATTTTTTCTGAACAAAATATATTTTACTTGTACGATTTTAAAATTTTTCTATAAAGATAAGTTTGAATAATTAAATCAGAAATCTTTAGAAACATTTTGAAGGTTTAAAAATATTGATTTTATGTATTTTTAGATGTTTCTATTTACATTATAAATACATTGTCAAACCAATCTCTGACTTTCCAAGATGCATAAACAAGAGTTATTTTTCTCTTGGTTTTATTTTATCATTCCCTAAAAGGAGGATACAGAAAATACTAGGTAGCAACAAAATGAATGACGATTTTCACTTTTAAAACAAAATTAATTAAATTCATTATTCAAGGTCAAATTTTAGTTTAAGTGGAAAAGTAGTAACATAAGTAAAAAAAAGCAACATAATATTATGTATGTAATTAATTCTTAATCCCTTTTAAATATTAAATTAGCTCCAAAATTTTATGAAATATGACATTGAAGTGAACTTAACAAAACATTATAAGAAGTTTTTAAAAGAATTTAAAAAAAATTTATAAAAGTTTCTTCTTAAAAATAAATGAAAAATAAAATCAAATATACATTACAGAAAAAATACTCACAGTTCTTAACATTTTAGCTAAATAATCTCCAGTTTTTCATCAAAAAAGAAAAAAAAAAGTATGGCTTTCAATAGACCAAACAAGGAGGTAAATGATTACATGCCAATTTTCCCAACAAATATTTGTTGTATATGGATTTGCCAAAGCAAAATAATTGGTTTACATTTTTTTTATTTCTATGGTTTGGACTTAAAAATATTATAAGGGAAATAATTCTGTACCAATATTTGTTCAGTTTTTAAATTAGTAAATTCAATTTTATTTTATTTATCTTACAAATTAAATTACTTTTAATTAATTTAATTTAATTTCATTGAATAATTAAAATATTGAAATAAACCTAACCTTTAATTATTTTATATTTCAGCTGGTAATGTACACAAATAATTTACTTAAATCAAAATATTTTATGCTACAGTAAAACAAATCATTTAAACTAAAAACAAACAATATTCATGAATTTGGAAAAAAATGTTTAAAAATTGACTTTTCCTTACATAAAATTAATCTAATGAAAACAATTATATATTACATTCTTTATTCATCTTTAAAAGCTTTTAATAAATTACATATGATTAAAAGTCGTTTAAAGTAATAAGATTCCTTTTAATATTAGAAAAAAAAAAGCATTTCAGGTATCAAGATTCCCTTTAATATTAGAAAAAAAAAAGGCATTTTTTGAAATTTAGAAACAAAAAGAATAAAATGTTTCTTCTTTTGAATGGTCCCAAAATTTTGAAGATAATATTAATTTTTATTCATGTTTCATTGTGTTAGGGGAGGGGGTAAATTTTACACATCAAATTGGACGTCCCTACAAAATCATCAACTAAAATAAATATTTTTCAAAACTGACAAGTTGCCTGAATAACATTAAATGTTCTGTATGTTTAGCAATAAAAAAATAGCGAAAGAACTTTTCGTTTTTTTTTTTTTTAAAGAATTCTATGATGGTACCTGGCTCATTCGGATGTGCTATGTAAACAAAAATGTAATTATTTGAAAGAAACAGATACAGAAATATGTGTTTGTTTATAATTAGCTATACCCAAAATGAGCCTAAAATGCGTTTTTGACCAAATGACTTTAGCCCTACAGAAAATAATTTACCAAAAATCAGGGAATTATCAGATTTTAATGAAATTGTCAGTGTTTATTTATCAATGAATGATCTTTATAATACATTATTTATTTTATTTCAAAACTTTCTCATTTTTTTCAGGTCACTTAATTTTGACCCCCTTATGTTGGGGGCGTAACATTTTTTTCAAGTTGGTCTTATAGTTTTCTAATTACAGTATAAATATAGAGATAAAAGACCGAAGTTATGAATAAAAACAAACAAAAATAATTTTTCTATGAGAAAATAAGTACCGAAAATAAAATGTAAAAATAATAATAAATAATTAATTCTTTTGAGATTTCTTTTTTACTCATTTCGATAATTATTTAATTGGCTATTATCTTATAAAAGAAAAAAATTATACATCGATATTTTTTCTGCTTAAAAAAAGGGGGGGGTACATTTTCAATCAAGTTTTTCTTCAAAAAGTATACTTTGATGTAATAAAATAAAGTTTGCATTAAATAGATATTTATTTTTAGAATCTAAAAATATAACATTTTAAACTTAACATCAGGCTTTTCATATTTTTAAATGAATTTTATATATTAATTTTTCATAGCAAAAATACTAAATTAAAGTTTTGAAATAAAATAACTGATGCATTTATTGAAAAATCAATACTGAAAATTTCATTAAAATCGGATAATTACCTGATTTTTGGTAAATTTTATTTACAATCGCGAATGTTACGTTAAAATTGTAAACAAGCGCCTAAAACCATTGAAAAAGAGACAGAATGGCGGATCGCGTCGAAATTAACCAAAACAAATCGTTTTAAATCTATTAAAAATAAACTGCATATGTAATTATGATATTTTTCTTTTTTTAATGATGGTCATTATGTTACTATTTATCATTTTAGACAAAAGTTTGACCTTAAATAATAGATTTAATTAATTTTAATTTGTTTTTAAAAACCTAGCAGCCGACAAAATTGGGTATGCCTATTTATAATTTTGTTTCTCGTAATGTAAGTTTTTTGTTGTTATAAGCTTGTTTCATTTTTGTGTGAACATGTCCGTGTGTTAGCTCTAAATGCTGCGTAAATATTTTGTTTCAAAACATAAATAAACTTTCAATTTTTATTTTTTAGTTTATACGAACCGAATAAAAAGTTGAATAAATGTTAAATTTAACTGCTACTAATTCTGATGAGTAAGTAATAGAAGTAATAAAAAAAAGATACATTTTTTTATATACTCTTTTTCTAGAATTTCGTAGACCAAATTCAGAGGTGCGTGTTATTTACGAATAAGTACCGCTAAATGGTTAAATGATAATAAATAAATAAATAAATAAATAAATATTACCGTGATTTTAGATTTAAGTACGATCGAATATGAAGCAGTCATCGAAAGAATTGAGTTTGTTACCTTTCTTCAAGTTAATTTGTAAAAGAAAGTTTCAAACACTTACAAGAGGATAAATGTGTAACCTTCGATGTGTACTGTGAGAAAAAAAATTGGATGGTTCAGTATTTACAGCGATAATCAATTCAGTTCTCTAGGCGGTGTTTATTACCTTCTGTTCCCTTTGTTCGAATGGACTTCCGTGCCTCACTGTTTGAAGAGCGTTGTTAGAAAAATAAAAAAAAAAAAAACAAGAAGTAAAATCAGACACAAATTTAGCTCTATGGTTTCCTTATTTACTAGCGTAAACTTTGCTCTATCAAGCGGCAATTAAATTACTTATTCCCAAATTTATTTTTATAAGAATTCGTCGCAAAATTTGCATAAAAAATCACCGAAATCAATCGCAGCAATTAAAACTTGGGAATCCAAAATTTCAGGATTGCGGGTCCGGAATGTTTTTAATTTGCACATGGAGTCGACATGATTCCAAAATGGTATGATATGTTGGGTTACGGCCTCTAGGAATAAAATTGAAAAATGTGACTCACAGACATTAGCATTTATTATTAAAGATTTCCTCAATATTAAAAATATTTTACAAAGAAAAGTATGGCATAAGGTCAGATATTTTTCGAGTGTGACATGTGCTGGTTAACACATTTACAGACCCCAAAATATTTCCTAGATCATTTCACCAAAAATCACACACTTACATCAAATAAGACTTTCGGATCACATCCACCATTGAAAAATTCTAACAATCTTAGATATACAATTTTGTTGGAAGGGAAATTACAGTAAAAATGTAATATAACTTAAAAACTGACCCAATGAAACTATGAATGAAATCAACGTACCAAAAAGAAATTATCAACAATATGGAGAATTGATTGATTGATTTTAACGGCATATCAACCCGTCCGTGGTTATTTCATGCGTAGGAGTTAGGGAATCACGTTCATTGTGCTTCCATATTTACATTTTTGTATAGTTGTTTCTTAAGAGGTTACTTTTTGGCACACACCGAATACGAATAATTTTTAAACAGATCTATTTGACTCATAAATGATATCCTAACAGGTACTACCTCTCCAGGTTATAGTGGACCTGGGAGTAATCGCAATGAAGGGGTACCCCACGCTCCAAAGACCTCCAGAACTTGAGCCATACCATCAAATTCAGTTTCGTCTCATAACCAGACCCCATGTTTTTAGAGTCTTATTCATCTGCAGTGTTTCTAAGATCCTCCAACAATGTGAGGAAGAATGATAAATTCACTAGCAAAATTATATGAATAAATAAATAGATGAATAAATAACAATTACAATTTTAAAAATGCACCAAATAAACGGGATGAAAGACAAGATAAGCTCGTTTACACATATGGGAACATTTAGTACACACATAATAATAAAAAGTATTATAGGGAATACTTAAAAGTGTCCCAATATGTGAAAGGGATACAAAAAACGGCAAGAAATCTTCTCTTCTTTAGTTGCAAGGCCATGTGGGCTTTGTTATATACATCCCACCTTAGCTATTCCTGCTACTACATTCTATCCCTGGTTAACCACTCCTACTTCTGCTGCTGTTACCGCATACTACCAGTACAGAATAAATCCTTGAACCTGACACACGTGTTTATTCGTCTTTCCTTTTCAGCACTACCCATTCTTGGAACATACTTAAGGCTTTACGTTTCAATACCGGGACGAGACAAAATTCATTGCCCGGCTGGAGACAAAGTCTCTCTTCTGTTCAATGAATTTATATAAAAAGGCATATCTTACTCGTTCCAAGAATGTGGACGAAATAGAGATGAGATGTGTTATGTTATTATCACATGACCACGAGGTGACAACTCGACACGTCCACCTTTTAAAGTAGAGAATTGATAATTGTCTCCCTACAAGACTAAGAAGAATTGTAAAATATATTTAATCACCAAAATAATTTTTTGAATAAAAAAATGAAATGAAACTTTTATTAGAATGCTAGGTGATAGGTAAGTCAAGTCTCCTCTCACCAAGGACCAATATTAACATTAGTGTATCCATTATATACTAACACTGAACACAACGAAAGGAAAGACAATATAAGATTTTCACATACAAGAACATTTGATATACACAATGTATATATCAGTCGCATTAAAAAAAGGGGATATGTAAAAATGTCCCAACAGTTAAAACTATACACATATTATTCCATGAACAAACAATATGTGGAAGAGGTACAAACATGGGGAAAAAACTTATTTGATGAGTATAGATAATGTAGCTATGTACCTTTATCCTTCCTTGACGGAGCCAGAGACAAAGAGAGTTCGAAAATGGGTTTCTGTGACCTACTACGGGACCCTTAACGGACATATCGATTATCTAAGGGAGATAATTATTCGTTTGTGGGGATTAAAATGAAATAAAAATGAAAAAATAACAATCTCCCATGAGCCTTCAGACCGGAAGAACCCCCTAAGCATGTGCAGGAAAAGGAACCCACTTCTAACCCCCAAGATAATCCCTTGGTCATTCAGACTTAGGCCTTAGCTGGGATAAGACACTATTTCTGGACGGGAAGAAGTTTCCCCTCCACGTGGTGACTATGACTCGTGAATAAAGCCTGAATCCGAAAACTACACTTTGTCTTGGTCTCTTCCTTTTCATTTCTTTTAATTCCTTTTCGGCGCGACCACCAAATATGCTGGGGTTAAAAACCGAAAACTTTTAAATCCAATACATATAACAACTAAGTAGAATAAAGCTTAGTGTTAAGTTTATTATGGCTTCCTTACAGCAGCCCTCCATTATAACAGTACTTCTGTTGCACTCTAAGTCAAATGTTGTTATGATTAATAACTCTTCATTGCAGCAAAAAATAGAAAGGACACGTAAATCGATTATTTTGCATGTGCCATGTGTTTTGTTTATTGTATGAATCAAAATTTCATATCAGCATCCTCAGTCGTTTTCCTACTTCGCGTTAGCTAGGCGTCTTCTTAATGTTTTGCGATGAATTATCTGATATTGTTTTATAAGTTAAACATTCTAATATACCTCGTTGTAGCGATTATCTTTCCTTATTTGGTTGGGGTAGAGATTTGCAAAGGGTTATCTTCCCTTGTCGCCAGGGTTTGCCACTAGGGATCGTTGCGACCTGGCTATTTAAACACAGAAAAATAACTCTCTTTCGTTGGTGACTCCACAAATATGCACTTGACAAGTTGTGTCTCCATCCACTATGACGTGGGGGACCTTGCTCCCCCAACGACATACTTATACCTGTATATCTATGTACGCAGCCCATTCTACAACTTATGGCTCTACCGAAGTTACACACACCAGTTGTATTTTTGTCGAGTACCTATTTCACGATAGTTTTACTACACAGTAAATGGCTACTCTTATTCTCCATTTAGTAGCCTCAAGATTATCTACAAAGACACTTTCCCTTAGAACCTTCGTCCTAGCTTACTTTGTATGTTGAATGTTGCTCAGACAATAGAGTCTGTATTTGTTATAACTGGTTGTAATTCGTTGTATATGAATATGTAAATTCACCTAAGTTCCGTGGTTTTCTGAGCCCACCTAACGCATTATAAGGAAGTGGTATTAGGGTAATTCCATGTCAAATCTTCCAGGCCATGTCACCTACCCTCTTCCATTTTTCTGAAATTTTGTCCAAGTGTGGATTATGTTAAAGTTAGCTAATCGCTAAGATTTGAGCTTCCAATTCCAAAAATTGGCGGAGTTATGTCACTTTTTAGCTCTCCAAATTTGAGCGGCGTCGCGAAAAATGGCGACTTTTTGTAACCTATTTTATCGGTTCAGCTTATCAGATTTCATACAATGAAATAGGAGGCGGGGGAAACCCCGTAAAGAAATATTTTCCCTAAGACATCTTAGGAAAATCCTATTTTAATCATACTTTTGTGAACAGATGAATAAGTATCGACATTTTCATGAAAGCTTGACCCTTAATTGATTTTTCATAGAATTTTTTTTAGCCGGTAGCCATAACTTTTTTTTCGGCTACTTTAAATTTCAATTGATTTAATGGTGCGAAAATGTAAACATTGTTCTCGTTTATGATTTTCATTATTTTCGTAAACTGAAAAATTTAAAAATATAAATCATTAGTTTTTTTTAAATGTTTCTTCTTTTGAATTGTCCAAACATTTTGAAGATAATATTAACCTTCATGCAAGTTTCATTGAGTTAAATATAGGGGGGTAAATTTGATACGGCAGATTGGACATCCCTAACATACATTATCCGCGATTCCCTAACCTCTTGGTATAAGATAACCCCAGATAGTTTACATGCCGTTAAAACCAATCAATCAATTAATCATGTACAAAACAAAACAAACATGGGCTGAACTTGCACAAAGGTGTCAAAATTAGGGTGACCCAGAAAAAACAGAACCCAAATTATTTATTTATTTTCCCATTAAACTAACCTTAAACCCCAACCCCAACCCCAACCTTAACCGTAACCCCTAAGCCTAAGCCTAACACCTAACCCTAAACTACCCTAGTTAGAATTAACAGTTTTATTACAAAATTTGTGGGTTCTGTTTTTTCTGGGTCACCAGTATACAGGGTGACCCAGAAAAAACAGAACCCAAATTATTTATTCATTTTCCCATTAAACTAACCCTAAACCCTAATCCTAACCCTAACCTAAACCCTAACCCTAGAACCCCATAGTTAAAACTAACAGTTTTATTACAAAATTTGTGGGTTCTGTTTTTTCTGGGTCACCCTAATTTTGACACCTTTGTGCAAGTTCAGCCCAAACATGATAGTTACATAAATAGACAGCAGTAGTGATGAATACGAGATAAACTGAATGGGGGACCCATTTCCAACAAAACACAACCATTACAACAATTTACTGATACTGCAAATTTAAGCAACTTTGAAAATAAATAGTTTCCATCGTGGTCTAATAGTTTGCTGGTTAGTCTCGCAGATCCCTTACAACCGCAAAGCAAGTTCGATCCCCGCTGGAGGTCCCATAGTTGTGACCTTGAAACATTTTTTTATTTTTGTCCCGTGTTGTCTTGTGTGATAATGTAACTTCTTTTTCAAACAACGCTCTTCAAAGAATGAAGTACGAAAGTGCATTCTTTCGAAAGGGACACAATGTAAATACACCGCCTCAAACATTGAACAGATTATCTCAGTAAATCCTAATCCATCCCAACTTTTTCAAATACAGAAACCACCGAAGTTAATGCATTCGATCATCTTGTAAGTGTTGAAACTTTATTTTTACTAATTGATTTGAACAATTACGGACAAACTTATTATATTTAATGATCGCATTTATAGCCGATCGTACTTAAATCGCATTTATACACGCATTCTCTCACTTGATTGTTTAACGATTTATTATTATTTGTGTTCCATCTTCAATAATTGAATATAATTTATAACCTGTCTATTTATTATATTCTTCTTATTAGATGTTTATCTGATATTTGCAAAAACAAACAAACAAACAAAAAAAATGCATTTTTACCGTTTTTGTATTTTAAACAAACAATTTTTTCGTAGTTCAGTTGAATAATCACGAAACTGTTTTCGTTAAATCATCTTCCTATAGCAATTATTTTATTAATTTAGGTACCAACAATTTTGACGTCATAGACGTATTTTACAAAATCAAATCAGTACCCATGATTAACAAAACAAAACAAAAAAAATTAGGGAATTATCCGATTTTAATGAAATTTTCAGTGTTGATCTTTCAATGAATAAATTTTACAATGCATAAATTTTTTTTATTTCCAAACTTTCTGATTTTTTTTCAATTCACTTAACTTTGATTCCTTATTTTTGGGGCACAAAATATCGATGGGGTTATATGTAATCGGAACTAATTACAGCATAAATAAGTAAAAAGTAAAGTTGTCGGGATGGCCTAAAGTCGGTTTCAGACAGCGTGGGAGTCTATCCACTTTTCACTAGTGCTAGACCAATAAGATAATTTTGGCGTCTGAGGTGGAGCGCCACACCTATCATCAGCTCCTCACTTTACTGCACAGATCCCTGTGCTACTCATATGCTGAGTTGGCGAGAGTTGGTATCGAACCCAGAACCTTGTGGTTCCTAGTTGGACGCTCTAACCGACTAAGCTAAAAAAGACAAAATACCAAAGGTGTGAGAAGAAAAAAAAAATTAAAGAGGCAATTTGGTAGAAAATAAATACCAAAAATCTAAAAATTAACTGAAAAAAATGATTTTTGAGATTTGTTTTTACTCTGTTGAGTTGTTTATGAAAATATAATTTACTTTTAGATTATCAGTGAAAAAATTATAAATTGATATTTGTTCTGTTTAAATGTGTGAGGGGTTTTAACATTTAAATTGAGATTTCTCATTGATTATTACATCATCCTACTAAAACAAGCTTGTTATCAAATATATTTTTTAGAATCTAAAAATATTAAAACTTAGAAATTATGCACATCATGTTTTAAATTAATTTTGTCTATTAATTAGGTTATATAAATTGTTGCTCTAAAGGCTCATATGGATGGAACTAACAGTAATATTTATCTTAAAGATTTTGATTTATTGATATTGAATCAGTTTTAACATGTTAATTTTAATATAAAGACCTAGCCCTAAAAATAAATTAGTCCCCAAAAGGTGGGGGTGCAATGAAAGAAATCTGCAATTTTTTAAATAATTTAATTGAGACATTATAAAATTCATTGATTAATAAGTCAACACTAAAAATTTTTATTAAAATCAGATAATTCCCTGATTTTTGATGAAATTTTTTTCATCAATCTCGGTCACTTATCGTCTGTCATAGTTTTTAACATATTTCCCCCTGATTTTTTGTAAACAAAAAAAACCTAGAATTTTATAGTGCACTTAAGTTTTCCTGAATGTTTGGAACAAAAAAAGGTATTTCATTTAAATAGAATATCAATAAGTTAGTAATTTTTCTGTACATACTGTATTTAATTTTTTTATTGATTTCTGAGAAGAAACTTTCATCAGTTTTTTAAAACTTTTAATAACATGTTTGGAGTATGTAAGTTACTTCAAGCTTAGCATCAGATTTTGTAAATTTTGGGGCTAAAATTTAATGTTTAAAATGTATTAAAATTAATCACATATGTGATATTACTTAACTTTTATTTTTTTTTTTTTTACTGATGCTCATTATGTTACTACTTTTTTTTACTAAACCAAAATTTTACCTTAGAATAAACGATTTAATTCATTTTTAAATGAAAATTGGCACCTAAATTGTTGGTGCCTAAATCAATTGATTAATTAAAAACAAGATATTTGGTAGATATATTTTTAATGACACTATAAAGAAAGAGGCCTCCATATAGGATAATTGCATAATATTTGTGATAAATAAAAGCGATTACATTTTTTTTTTAATTATCGGAATAACTCAAATTATTATGTATAATAGTTTAAAACTTTTCATAACTTAGTAGTATTGATTGTAAAGGACTATTTGTTTGTATGTAAGTTAAGTTGTGAAGGCACAGTCATAATGTAATGTTGTCATCATGGGAAATGGATTCAGAGTCCAAAATTCAAATTCATGAACAAGGCTGTTTGCATTTCACATAGTACTAATACCCTTAGGAAAGGTATGAATCCAACTATTCTTGCTCCAGATAGCAGGTAAATAGTAGAAGCAGACTGGAATTTTAACCTTGGTATGGCAACTGGTCCAGGAGAAGAACACTGAATTTAAACCAACTGTAAACCTGGAGAGAGATGGACTTTGCTAGGCTATTCTTGCCCAAAGACAGGCTACATATGTAGTGCTCCCATCTAAACTAAGATACAAACCATGATGATGAAGTCAAGTTATGTTGCATGTTAAAATTCTAGGGTTCCACATCTTGGGGTCAAGTTTCAGGGTTTCCGGTCAAGGAAGTTTCTCCAGAGTTTTGTTTCAAGTAGTATTTTTAATTTTCAACGCATAAAAAAGTTTAATTTTTTTCATACTATAAAAATTTTTCTTTGAATAATTGATTTTTAACAGCATGTTAACTCACTAAGGATTTTATATCTAGAGGTTATGGAATTGTGTTGATTGTACATTTAAATTGATATCTTCTGTGTGTAGTTGTTTCTAAAGAGTTTTATGATATCAGTTATTTCTATTTGATACAAATAATTTGCAAAACTGTTGTACGGTTTCAAGTGTTCTAATCTAATATTGATAATATGAAAAAGTAATCGGGGTGGCCTAAAAAGTCGGTATCAACCAATCAGCGAGGGAGTCTATCCCCTTTTCAATAGCGCTAGACCAAGGAGATTGTTTTTAGCAACTGAGGTGGATGCCAACACCTACCATCACTCCTTACTTTACCACATAGATCCCTGTGCTATTCATACGCTGAGTTGGCGAAGGACCGGTATCGACCTAAGAACCTTGTGTTTCTAGCCGAACGCTCTATCGACTCTAACCCGCCCAATTTTTATTTAATGACAAGGATAAACCCTGTGATATGTGTCAGCTTCTGACATTGTAGCGAGTGAGTTTGCATTCCAGTCACTCTATCATGTTCACTTTCAGACTTGAGAAAGATATGAAAAACCTCATCCCTCCCAGCTATAGGTTAGATAGAACCACTTCAGTTCATTCACAAGGATGGCTCTTGCATTGAATAACCCATGAAATTCAATATGCCATTACACAAAGCTCGGAGTGACATTACCTGTTAGGGCCAAATAGATCTGTTTAAAATTATTTGTATTTGATAGAACAGTGTGCAAAAAAAAAAAAACCCTTAAGAAACATCTACACAAAAATGAAATGTTTGTGATTCCTTAGCCTCTAGGCATAAAATAACCATAGATGGGATGACATGCTGTTAAACAATCATCAATTATTTTATACAAAATTGATAATTTAATCAATGATAGGGAAGAACCCATTTGTAACATCTCATTCACTAAATATGGTATAGTGGATGTTTGCTGTCATAAAAAATGTATATTGTGAGACAAATTCAAATCCCGAATGAGGCTGCTGGCATTTTCCGTGAGTTAATGCCTTGTGAAAGGTATGAATCCAACTATTCTCCTTTCCAGATATAGATGATAAAAGGGCAGATGGGCTCTTTCACCTTGGTTAGGTAACTAGCCTAGATAGGCTACGGGCCCAAAGGCCAAAAAGGCTCTAGTTTTGATTTAAATTGTAATTTGGGGTGGAGAAAAAAAAAGCGCCAAAAATGAATGCTATAAAATCCTGAATATCACACTATTTTTTTTTCGTAAATGTTCACATATTAAAGTTTTCCGTGGGTACCACCAATTTTCCCCGTGAAATTACCCCCGCCCTCTACTATATTTAACATAATAAACTTGCATAAAAGTTAATATTATCTTAAAAATTTTTTATTCACTCGAAAAGAAGAAGCATTAAACAAACTCCTAATGATTTGAAAAAAAATTTTTCGGCTTACAAAAAAAATGCAAATTATAAACGAAAAAAAATGTTTACATTTTTTCACCGTTAAATCAATTGAAATTTAACGTAGCCAAAATAGGCTACGGGCCCAAAGGCCAAAAAGGCTCTAGTTTTTTATTTAATTTGTAATTTGAGGGTGGGAAAATAAAAAGCGGCCAAATGAATGCTTTATAGACTCCTGAATATCATACTTTTTTTATGCGTAAATGTTGCACATATTAAAATTTTCCGTGTTACCACCAATTTTACCCGTGTAATTTACCCCCCCTACTATATTTAACATAAAAACTTGCATAAAAGTTAATATTATCTTAAAATTTTTTTATTCACTCGAAAGAAAGAAGCATTAAGCAAACTCCTAATGATTAAAAAAAAAATTTTCGGCTTACAAAAATAATGCAAATTATAAAGAAAAACAATGTTTACATTTTTTCACCGTTAAATCAATTGAAATTAACGTAGCCAAAAACAAGTTAAAATTAAAATACACATAGAAACATTTATTTCTGGTGTGTTTACATTACACGCTTGAAGCAGACATGTTGAGTGATAACTCATGCTACGGTGATCGTGATTGGTAATTTTTTTCAGCAGTCAATGAAAGATGTATCTGATTGGCTACTTCGTTGTACGCAGCTAACTAAAAATTTTAGCATCTAATTTGTGTATTAAAAATATATATTATTAACTAACATGAAAAAACGGTAACTCAACATAGATACAGATATGTTTTCTCATGATTTTATACATATTTCTCTAAAAAATTAATGCACCGCATATTTTTACAAGTTAAAAGTCATCTTTTTCGCCTTGGAATGAGCCTAAGAGGAAAAACTCTGAATTCAAAACCTGTTAAACTCAGCATAAGAAATTGACCTTGTGCACGTTCTACTCATCCGAAGGGTTTGTAAATATGTATGGATATTGTAGGTTGTTTTATTTTTTGGAACAGTTAAAAAAAATAATACTAGGGTGAGTCAAAAATTTTGCAATATTTTAGTACATGCTTTTTTTATGGAAAAGGAAAAATTTTGGTCACAATTCAATTTAGGTAATATCACCATTTTTTATAGAAACAAAATTCTTGCTGTTTTCAGTTGATGAGACCCTTGATTCCTCCATGATAATTACGAGTCTGGAAAGATATTTTTAATGGTTTTGAGGTTCTGTGTACAATACTAAATATATTCTTTATTTATTAATAATCACTTCAATGTGTATATTTATAAGTTTTTATTTTGTGAGAATAGTTAGTTTTAAAGTGGGGCTCATTTACAATTTAGGCATACATTGGATCTTCCTTATATGATGGTAATTTGTTTTTTCATCGACGATGATTAAAATCTGACGTTTTTATTTTAGAATACCAACGCCAAAAAAAAAAAAAGAAAAGAAATAAAACAAAATGTAATCTTCAACTTTTTACTCGTGAATTTCTACCATAAAATTAGGTTGGGCATTATCTGAGCCAAGCCTAATTTATGGTGGAATTTACGAGTAAATGTTGAAGTGTAAAACGAACCCCAGTTTAAAACTAACCATTCTCACAAATAAAAACTTTTAAATGTATACATTGAAGGAATATTGAAATAGATAAAGAAAAAATTTTTTTTTATCCTTTATTCTTTAACAAATAAAGAAAAATATTAGTATTGTAAAATGAACGGGTGCAAGAAAATAAAACATTTATTGCAAAAATACGGACATAAAACGAGGGTTCAATTTATTTTATAGTAAATTTACGAGGAACAAGTTAAGGATACCTGTGTACAATAACTGCAATAGTAAAATGATTCCTTAATGTCTTTCCATCATATGAAACCGAGACTTAAAGTATTGTTTTACTATTTTACTCTAGTGTTAATGCTGGTTTAGCTCAACTGATAGAACATCTGCTTAGGAACCACAAGATTCTGGATTGATACTGACCCTTGCCAACTCAGCACATGAGTTGCACTGTTTGGATCTGGATGGTAATTGGGAAGTTGATGGTAACTGTGGCATTTCACCTCAAATGCAGAAGCAATATCCCTGGTCTAGCACTAGTGAAAAAATGAAATAGACTCCCTGGCTGTCTGGCTGATATAGACAATAGGCCTTGCCACTGGCTACTTTTTATTAATTATATTTACTTTATTTGTTGGGTTAAGGTCCAATTGAAATATTAATGTTTCATTAATTTTCACCATTTTAAAAACGATTATGTTGTATCTCTCTC
>CM042151.1:78142695-78205357 GCA_023376005.1 Doryteuthis pealeii | reverse complement strand
CAAGAGAGAAGATGGCTAGACATTTCAAAACATATCTCATGTGTGAATGACCGCCTTGTTTTTGAAAGGTGAAAAATTGGTCTTAAAAGGTCATATCAATACATTATTATTATATATTGTTTGCATTTAGTTACATAGTATAAATGGTATTATAATAGCATCTATTTGCTGTAACTTTCTACTAATGTGAATGATGCATGTAGAATGTTGACCTTATTTCAATGGTTCTTTATATACACAATTAGTACAATATGACAGCTGAATTCTTAAGATTCACTAACTTTAAAAAGTATTGGTTGCTTACAAAATCTTTGATTCAGACATTTTTTACCAAGTTCATGATGGAAAGAAAAGATTCTACCTAGCTAGCCTGTTATATTACCTTCTTTCCATTATGTGATTGGATATGTCGTCCTCAAATTGATTCCTGAAAACGAAGTGGCCACATATTTTTACACTATATGGTTTCTCTCCACAGTTGTGTATCGGTAATTGTTCTACCAAATGTTGAATTTATTTGAAAAACAAGTCCTCACACACCTTCACAAGAATATGGCTTCTTCTCCTGTGTGTGTCCGCATATGTCTAAACCAATGTGAATATGGATTGAAAAGAAAAGCTACATATTTTCACAAGTAATATGGTTTCTCCTCCAGTGTTGTGTTCCGCTATATGTGCACTAAACTGTGCTTTCTGGGAACTGACACAGCCACACATTACAAGACTATGGTTTCTTTCCATGGCGTTTGCATATCGTCGGTTGCAAGTTTGACTTTGTTTGAAAAGCAAAGAACGCACACTATTTTACAAGTATAAGGTTTTCACCAGTGTGTGTCCGCATATGGACAGCAAATATGCTTCCTGTGAATGTAAGGCAGCACAAACCTCACAAGAATAATGGCTTCTCTCCATTTGTGTGGTACGCATATGTTCGCAGAAAAATGTGATTTGCTTGAAAGAAGAAGAGCCACAAATATCACAGGGAAAGGGTTTCTCTCCAGTATGTGTTCGCATATTGTCGATTCAATTGATTTAGTAGAAAAGGAGACCCACATACATCAACAAGTATATGGTTTCTCTACATTCTGTGTGTCCGTGTATGTTCCATGAAATGTGCCTCTGAGAAAAGGAAAAGCCACATAACTTAACGATATGGTTTCTCTTTAGTGTGGGTTTATTCTTCTTTTTAAGATGGTACTATTAGATACTTTGGCGTCCATAAGTTTCAAAACTATATTCTTTTTCTGAAATAGTTTTTCCCTGATTTCTTTATTTCGGCCACCAAGAAAATGATAATACTTAAATTGGATCCAGGAAATATTTAACGGAAACATCTGTTAAATAAAAAAAATAGTTGAATAAACTAATACAATTTATCTTAAATAATTTTCAGATGTTGATATAATTAGATGTTTATGGAAAATATATTATTTCCTCATTTGCTGCATCTCATTTCTATCAATAATGTATGCTTTTCAAATATATAATATACAATCAACATGAAAAACAAAAGCCACTATAAAAGCTAATATAGAAATAAAGTTAACTGTATCTAAGTTTATTTTCAATTTCTTTTTAGTAACTAAAGATTATTCCATTCCAGATTGTATTTTTTTTAAATAAAGAATTTGGATTTTTCTAAACTTTAAAAAATAAGTTTTGTTTTCTTGAGTGAAGGACTGAATTATCATTCCTTTTTTCCAAACAAACTTCTACTTAATATTTGTATTTTAAAAAAAAGAGAAGTGCAGTCTTGCACAATAAAGAAATAACTTTCTTCCTGAAGTGAAGGATTGAATTATCATTTAATTTTTCGCAAATAATTTCATCAGTTAGCCTGGAGCAATTAATTCTTTGACATTAAAAACAACATTTTTGAAATAGTAAAGAAATACTGAATTCAAAAAAAAAGAAAAAGAAAACTTCCATAATAATCTAAAAATACTAATACGTAAAAAAAGACAAACTATAAAGTAAAAAAAAAATTGGATTTTTTACAATTAATATTTTCCCATTGAAAATTTACAAGAAATGGTTTCATAGTAATTTTTTTTTACAAGTTTGCATTTTAAAACTCTCTAAAATGAATTAGTTTGGCTTTGCATATGTAACATTGGCTATCTATTGATTTAGTTCCTATTTCAATATCCTCCTCAATAACTACAGTGAGCATCTAGTTAACTGCTTATTGTGGTCTTTCATCCATAATGGTGCTAGAGATAGACTAACTAACTATATCATGTTGTGCTTTGCAAACAATAAAGAGTAAAGTCACAAAAGTGTTAAGAAGTTGTCAATCAAAATCTTTATTGGTTAACCTTCCTTATTGTTCATCTGTTTATTTTGAATCCAAATAAATTCTCTAACCATGCATAATCTGATCAGTAACCATCAATTATGCAATAATTTGATGACGATGCAATAGTTTAAAATGGTAGTTTTTTTGTGAGTTGTAATTTTCTGTTGTAGGTTTAAGAATACTTTAATAATCACCTATAAACGCACAGCTAAAAATTCTGTAACATGAGGGATAAAAAAATATTTTTTCGAAGATATGGTATGTAAATTATACTAGAGAAATCTTCTTTTTTTTTTCTTGGATAAATTTTCGGTTATTTCATCAACAAGATCTTTTTTCTTTCTGAAATAATTTGTTTTTAACACAACATGCTTTTCTGAATTAAGAGGAAATTTTCTATATAGCTAACTTAGCTTAACTCTTACAGACGCATATGTTTCATGAAAGTGAGGGCAGTAAAATTGAAAATTTTTTTTCTCAGTGATTATTTCTTTAATATCTCTTTTTAAAACTTTTTTTTTATGAGATTAAACTATTTTTGAGAACAAAATAAGCTTTACCATGAAGGTATAAACATAATGTTTTAAATGGTGAAGAAAATTAATAAAAACATTAAAATATTTCAATTGAACGCTTACCCACCACAAATAAAGTAAATAATAATTAATGTAAAAGTAAAGCCCAGTGGAAAGGCTATAGTCTCATCTCAGCAGCACAGCCAGGGACGTCCTATTCATTTTTCACTAGTGCTAGACCCCAACGCGGGGTAAATTTTGCTTCTGCATTTGAAGGTGAAAATGCACAGTTACCATCAACTTCCAATTTACCATCCAGATCCAAACAGTGCAACTCATGTGCTGATTTGGCAAAGGGTCAGTATCAATCCGCAGAATCTTGTTGGTTCCTAAGCAGATGTTCTATCAGTTTGAGTAAACCCAGGCATTAACACTAAGAGGTAAAAAAATAGTAAAACAATACTTTAAAGTCTCAGTTTCATATGATGGAAAGACATTAAGGAATCATTTTATATTGAGTTACATTGTACACAGGGAATCCTTATTGTTCCTCTAAATTCCTACTATAAATAATAATGAAGCCTCGTTTTATGTCGTATTTTGCAATAAATGTTTTATTTTTCTTGCCCCGTTATTTTACAATACTAAATATATTTTCTTTTATTGTTAAGCAATAAAGGATAAAAAAAAAATATATTTTTTTTCTTTATCTATTTCAATATTCACTTCAATGTATACATTCTAAAAGTTTTTATTTTGGTGAGAATGGTTAGTTTTAAACTGGGGGTTCGTTTTACAATTTCAACATTTTACTCGTAAAACTTCCAACCATAAACTTAAGGCCTTGGCTCAGAATAATAGCACAAGCCTAATTTTAATGGTACGAAATTCCACGAGTAAAAGTTGAAGACTTACATCTCTTGTTGTATTTCTTTTCTTTTTTTTTTTTTGGCGTTGGTACTCACTAAAATAAAAACGTCAGATTTTAATCATCGTCGATGGAAAAACAAAATTACCATCATATAAGGAAGATCCAATGTATGTAACATTCGTAAAAGAGCCCACTTTTAAAACTAACTATTCTCACACAATAAAAACTTATAAATATACACATTGGAAGTGATTATTAAAATAAAATAAAGAAAATATATTTAGTATTTACAGCAGAACCTCAACAACCATTAAAAATATCTTTCCAGACTCGTAATTTATCATGGAGGAATCAGGGTCTCATCAACTGAAAACAGCATAGAATTTTTGGTTTTCTTATAAAATGGTGATAATTACCGTAAAGTTGAATTGTGACAAATTTTTCCTTTTCCCATAAAAAAAAAGCATGGTACTAAAAATTGCAAAATTTTTGTCACCCTATGTATTATTTTTTTTACTGTTTCCAAAAAAATAAAACAACCTACAATATCCATACATATTTACAAACCCCTTCGGATGAGTAGAACGTGACACAAGGTCAATTTCTTATGCTGAGTTTACAGGTTTTGAATCAGAGTTTTTCCCTCTAGGCTAGTTCCCTAACCGAAATGGGTGAAAGAGCCATTCTGCCCTACTATTTCATCTATATCTGGAAGGAGAATAGATTGGATTCATACCTTTCCACAAAGGCATTAACTCCAGCGGAAAAATGCAGCAGCCTCATTCGGATTTGAATTTGTCTCACAATATACATTTTTTTATGACAGCAAAACATCCATTACCATATTTGTGGAATGAGAAATGTTACAAATGGGTTCTTCCCTACTCATTGATTAAATTATCAATATTTGTATAAAATAATTGAATGAATTTGTTTAACAGCATGTCATCCATCTATGGTTATTTTATGCCTAGAGCTAAGGAATCACAAACTTTACATTTTTTGTTAGTTGTTTTTAGGGTTTTTTTTGCACACTGTTCTATCAATACCAAAATTTTAAACAGATCTATTTGGCCCTAACAGGTAATGTCACTCCGAGCTTTTTACTTTAAATGGCATATTGAATTTCATGGTTATTCAAATGCAAGAGCCATCCTTGTGAAATGAAACGAAGTGGTTCTATCTAACCTATAGCTGGGAGGGAATGAGGTTTTTTCATATCTTTCTCAAGTTTTTCCTTCTTTCTGCAAGTCTGAAAGTGAACATTATAGAGTGACTGGATTCAAACTCACTTGCTACACATGTTCAGAGCTGACACATATACAGGGTTTATCCTTGGTCCATTAATAAAAATTGGCCGGGTTAGCTCAGTCGATGAGCGTTCGCTAGAAAACCACAAGGTTCTTAGTTCGATACGGGTCCTCTCGCCAACTCAGCGTATGAATAGCACAGGGATCTTGTGGTAAAGTAGGAGCTGAATGGTAGGTGTGGCACTCCACCTCAGTTGCTAAAACCAATCTCCCTTGTCTAGCGCTATTGAAAAAGGGGATTAGACCATCCTCGCCTGATTGTTGATACCGCGACTTTAGCCACCCCGATTTACTTTTTCATAATTGATCAAATTAGATTAGAACACTTGAAACCGTACAAACAGTTTGCAAATTATTTGTATCAAATAGAAATAAACTGATATTCATAAAAACTCTTAGAAAACAACTACAAAACAGAAGATATCAATTAGAAAATGTACAATCAACACAATTCATAAACTCTAGATATAAAATAACCTTAGTGAGTTAACATGCTTGTTAAACTCAATTATTCAAGAAAATTTTTATAGTAATGAAAAAATTAACCTTTTTTTTATGCGTATGAATTAAAAACTACTACTTGAAACAAAACTCTGGAGAAACTTCTTGACACGGAAACCCTGAAACTTGACCCAAGATGTGTGAAACCCTAGAATTTTAACATGCACATCCACTTGACTTCATCATCATGGTCCCTGTAATCTAAGTTTAGATGGGAGCACTACATATGTAGCCTGTCCTTTGGGCAAGAATGCCTAGCAAAGTCCATCTCTCTACCAGGTTTACCAGTTGCGCTTTAAATTCAGTGGTTTCTCTTCTCCTGGACCAGTTTGCCATACCAAGGTTATAAATTCCAGTCTGCTCTAACTATTTACCTGCTATCTGGAGAAGAATAGTTTTGGGATTCATATTATACTTTCCTAGGGTATAGTAACTATCGGTGAATGCAAACAGCCTTGTTCAATGATTTGAATTTTGACATCTGAATCCATTTCCCATGATGACCAACCATTACATTAATGATGCCTTCACAACTTAACTTACATACAAACAAATTAGTCCTTTACAATCAATAACTACTAAGTTTTGAAAAAGTTTTAAACTAATTATACATATAATTTGAGTTATTCCGATAATTTAAAAAAAATGTAATCGCTTTATTTTCAGCAAATATTATGCATATTATCCTATATGGAGGCCTCTTTCTTATAGTGTATTAAAAATATATCTACCAAATATCTTGTTTTTAATTATCAATTGTTTAGGCCACCAAATTTAGGTGAATTATTTAAAATATGAATTAAATCGTATCTAAGGTAAAATTTTTGGTTTAGTAAAAAGTAGTAACATAATGAGCATCAGTAAAAAGAAAAAAAAAAGGTGAAGTAATATCACATATTGTGATTAATTTTAATACATTGTTATAACATTAAAATTAGCCCCAAATTCAAAATCTGAATGGCTAGCTTGAAGTAACTTACATACTACCCAAAATGTTATTAAAAGTTTTACAACTCGACTGAAGTTTCTTCTCGAAATCAATAAAAAAATTAAATCAGCAGTATGTAAGAAAATTACTTAACTTTATTGATATTCTATTTAAATGAAATACCTTTTTTCTTGTTTCGCCAACATTGCAGGAAAACTTAAGTGCACTATAAATTATAGTTTTTTTTTGTTTAACAAAAATCAAGGGGAATTGTTAAAACTATGCAGTCGATAATTGACCCAGATGATAAAAAAATTCAATCAAAAATCAAGGGAATTATCTGATTTTAATAAATTTTCAAGTGTTACTCTATTAATCAACTGAATTTTATAATGTCCTCAATTAAATTAATTTTAAAAATTGGGCAGATCTCTTTCATGCCCCACACTTTTGGGACACTAATAATACTCAGACTATTTTTAGAGCTAGGTCTTTAATAATCAAATTACATTTAAAATCTGATTCAATACAATAAATCAAATTTTCTTAAGATAAATATTACCTGTTGTTCCAATCCATATGAGCTTTAGAGCAAACAATTTATATACCTAATTAATAGAATAAAATAATTTAAACAATGATGTGCATAATTCCTACAGTTTTAAATATTTTTAGAATTCCTAAAACAAATATTATTTGATAAACAAACTTGTTTTTAGTAGGATGGATGAAATCATGGAGAAATCTCAATTTAAATGTTAGAAAGCGCCTCAACACATTTAAACAGAACAAATATCAATTTATAATTTTTCACTGATAATCTAAAAAGTAATTATATTTCGATAAACAACTCAACAGAAGTAAAACAAAATCTCAAAAATAAATTTTTTTTTAACAGTTAATTTTTAGAATTTTGGTATTTATTTTTACAATTGCCTTTTAAATTTTTTTTTTCTTCTGCACACCTTTGGTATTTTTGTCTTTTTTAACTCAAGTTGGTAAGAGCGTCCCCAACCCAGGAACCACAAGGTTCGGTCATCGATACCAACACTCGCCACTAAGCATATGAGTAGAGGGCGATTGTCAGTATAAGTGAGTGAGCTGATGATAAGGTGTGGCGCTCCACCTCAGACGCCAAACTATCTTATTGGTCTAGCACTAGTGAAAAGCGGATAGACTCCTCGCCGCACGCTGTCTGAAACCAACTTTAAGGCCATCCAGACAACTTTAGACTTTTTACTTATTTATACTGTAATTAGTTTCGATACATATAAACCCACTTGATATTTTTGGCTGCCCCAAAAATAAGGAGTCAAAGTTAAATGACTTGAAAAAAAATCAGAAAAAGTTTGGAATAAAAAAAATTAATGCTTTGTAAATTTATTCATTGAAAGATCAAACGACTGAAATTCAATTAAAAATCGGATAATTCCCTAAATTTTTTTTGTTTTGTTTCTGTTTAATCATGGGACTGATTTGATTTTGTAAAAATACGTCTATGACGTCAAAATTGTTGGTACCTAAATTATAAAATAATTGCTAGAGGACGATGATTTAAACGAAAACAGTTTCGTGATTACTCACTGAACTATCGAAAATTTGTTTTGTTTAAATAGCAAAAAACGGTAAAAATGCATTCTTTTTTGTTTGTTTGTTTTGTTTTGCAATATCAAGATAAAACATCTAATAAGAAGAATATAATAAATATATAGGTTATAAATTTATATTCAATTATTGAAGATGGGAACACAATAATAATAAATCGTTAAACAATCAAGTGAGAGAATGCGTGTATAAAAGTGTCGATTTAAGTACGATCGGCTAAAATGCGATCATTAAATATACCATATGTATGTCCGTAATTGTTTCAAATCAATTAGTAAAAATAAAGTTTCAAACACTTACAACATGATCGAATGCATTACTTCGTGGTTTCTGTATTTGAAAAAGTTGGGAATGGATTAGGATTTACTGAGATAATCTTGTTCAAATGTTTTGAGGCGGTGTAATTTACATTGTGTCCCTTTCGAAAGAATGCACTTTCGTACTTCATTCTGAAGAGCCGTTGTTTGAAAAGAAGTTACATTATCACACAAGACAACACGGGAACAAAAATAAAAAAAATGTTTCAAGGTCTACAAGTATGGGACATCCAGCGGGGATCGAATTGCTTTGGGCAGTTGTAATGTGATCTCGAGACTAGCTAGCAAACTATTAAGACCACGGACGTAAAAGTCTATTTATTTTCGAAGTTGCTTAAATTTGGGCAGATCAGTAAATTGTTGTAATGAATGTTGTGTTTTCATTGGAAATGGGTCCCCCATTCAGTTTATCCCGTATTCCATTCACTACTGCTGTCTATTTAATGTAACTATCATGTTTGGGCTGAACTTGCACAAAGGTGTCAAATTAGGGTGACCCAGAAAAAACAGAACCACAAATGTTGTAATAAACTGTTAGTTTTAACTTGGGGTCTAGGGTTAGGGTTTGATGGTTAGGGTTAGCGGTTGGGGTTTAGGGTTAGTTTAAATGGAAAATGAATAAATAATTTGGGTTCTTTTTTCCCTCTGGTACCCTGTATACGGAGACCCAGAAAAAACAGAACCCACAAATTTTTGTAATAAAACTGTTATTTCTAACTAGGGGTAAGTTTTAGGGTTAGTGTTAGGCTTTAGGCTTAGGGGTAACGGTTAAGGTTGGGGTTGGGGTTTTGGGTTTAAGGTTAGTTTAATGGGAAAATAATATAATATATTTGGGTTCTGTTTTTTCGGTCACGCCTAATTTTGACACTTTGGTGCAAGTTCAGCCGCAATGTTTGCTTTTGTTTTGTGGTACATATTATTGATTGATTGGTTTTAACTGGCATAAATTATCTGGTGTTTATCTTAATACCGAAGAGGTTACGGAATCGTAGATAATGTATGTTAGCGATGTCAATCCTGCCGTGTCAATTTTACCCCCCCATATTTAACACAATGAAACTTGCATAAAAGGTTAATATTATCTTACAAAATGTTTGGAGCAATTTCAAAAGAAGAAAACATGAAAAAAAAAACTAATGATTTTTTTTTTAATTTTCAGCTTACGAAAATCATGAAATCATAAACGAGAACAATGTTTACATTTCGCACCAGTAAAATCAATTGAAATTTAAAGTTAGCCGAAAAAAAGTTATGGCTACCGGCTAAAAAAAAAATTCTATGAAAATCAATTAGAGTCAACTTTCATGAAAATGTCCGATACTTATTCACGTGTTTCACAAAGTATGTTAAAAATAGGATTTTCCTAAAATGTATTAGGGAAAATATTTTTTTAAGGGGTTTTCCCCGCTAGACTATTTCCATTGTATGAAATCTGATTAAGATGAACCGATAAAATAGGTTACAAAAGTCGCCATTTTTTCGCGACGCCGCTCAAATTTGGAGAGCTAAAAATCGACATATCCATCCATTTTTTTGGAATTGGAACTCAAATTTTTGGCGATTAGCTTAACTTTAAGCAATAACCCGACACTTTGACAAAATGTCAGAAAAATTGAAGAGGTGGGTCCATGGCCTGGATGATTTGACATGGAATTTACCCTAATACCATTCCTTATAATGCGTTAGGTGGGC
Source organism: Doryteuthis pealeii (assembly GCA_023376005.1). Taxonomy (NCBI): domain Eukaryota; kingdom Metazoa; phylum Mollusca; class Cephalopoda; order Myopsida; family Loliginidae; genus Doryteuthis; species Doryteuthis pealeii. The sequence continues at coordinate 78,195,319 of CM042151.1, read as the reverse complement.
TTCAGAAAACCACTGAACGCAAGTAAATTTACATATTCATATACAGAACGAATTACACAAGAGTTATAACAAATACAAACCTGCCTATTTGTCCTGAGCAACATTGCAACATACAAAGTTAAGCTAAGTGAAGGTTCTAAGGAAACCTGTCTTTGTAGATAATCTTGAGGCTACTAAATGGAGAATATAAGTAGCCCACTACTGTTGTATAAAACTATTTGAATAGGTACTCGACCAAAAAATACAACTGTGCGTGTAACTTCGATGGAGCCATAGGTTGCAGAAGGGGCTGCGTCATAGATATACAGGTTAAGTATGTCGTTGGCGGGAGCAAGGTCCCCACGGTCATATAGATGGGACACAACATGTCAAGTGCATATTTTGTGGAGTCAACCAACGAAAGAGAGAGTTATTTTTCTGTGTTTAAAATAGCCAGTTGTTAGATTTTTATAAGTTCCTATTTCCTATTTATTAATAAATAATTTGATATGACATCGCAAGGAGCTCAGACTCCGCCCACTGCCGCCAAGCTATTTCCCCGTTTTTTTTAAAACTTTATTGTAAAATTAATCAGTTCGTAATACCAATTGTTGATATAACTCGTGTGTTAACGTCTCTGACATTATCTACTTTATCTTGTGTGTCCATCTCCTCACCTTAATCTTGGTATCTATCGTAAATTCTGTTTATTTTCACGCATTATTTCCATTTAATGCAACACTCTGATGAATATCCACCTCAAACAGCCAGGTCCGCAACGATCCCTAGTGGCAAACCCTGGCGATAAACAAGGGAGATAACCCTTTGTAAATCCCACCCCAACCAATAAGGAACGATAATCGCTACAGACGAGGTATATTATGATGTTTAACTCATAAAACAATATCAGATAAATTCATAATCGCAAAAACATTAAGAAGACTCCTAGCTAACGCGAAGTAGGAAATACGACTGAGGGTGCTGATATGAATTTTTGATTCATACAAATACACAAACAACTTCGAAACGCTCCAATTTTTTTATGGCACAGTGCAAAATAAATCGATTTACGTGTCCTTTCTATTTTTTTGCTGCATGAAGAGTTATTAAATCATAACAAATTTGACTTAAAAGTGGCAACAGAAGTAAATGTTATAAATGGAGGGCTGCTGTAAAGGAAGCCAGAAATAAACTTAACACTAAAAGCTTTATTCTATTAGTTGTTATATGTAGAGATACACATGGTGTCAATAATCTACTTGGTTCATATAATAGACGTGTGGATTACAAAGTATATTTAATGTTTTGGATTTAAAAGTCTGTGGTGAATTTCTGGTGCGTAATTCAACATTTTTTCGGTTTTTTAACCCCAAACATAGTTGGTGTCACGCCGAAAAGGAATTAAAAGAAATGAAAGAAAAGGAAGAGACCAAGACAAAGGGGTAAGTTTTCGGATTCAGGCTTTATTCATTGAGTCATAGTCCCACCACGTGGAGGGGAAACTTCTTCACTCAGAATAGTGTCTCGTTCGAGCAAGGCTAAGTCCGAATGGCCAAAGGGATTATCTTGGGGGTCAAGAAGTGGGTCCCTTTTTTCCTGCACAGCTTAGGGGGTTCTTCCGGTCTGAAGGCTAATGGGAGATTGTTATTTTTCTAATTCTTCATTTTACATTTTATTTTAATCCCCACAAACGAATAAATCTATCTCCCTTAGAGAATCGATATGTCCTGTTAGGGGTCTCGTAGTAGGTCAACAGAAAACCATTTTCGAACTCTCTTTGGTCTCTGGCTCCCATCAGGAAACGATAAAAGGTACATACCTACATTATTCTATACCCCATCAAATACGTTTTTTTCCTCATGTTTGTACCTCTTCCTGCATATTGTTTAGTTCATGGAATAATATGTTGTATAGTTTAGCTGTTGGGACACTTTTACATATCCCCTTTTTTAATGCGATGCGTATCATATCTGTATATATCAAATGTTTCTTGTATGTGATTTATTTGTCTTCTTTTCGTTGTGTTTCCAGTGTTGTATATAATGGATACACTAATGCTAATATTGGTCCCTTGTGAGAGGGACCTTAACTTACCTATACCTTGGCATTCTATATAAAGTTTCATTTCATTTTTTTTTATTCAAAAAATCTATTTTTGAGATTAAAATATATTTTCATTCTTCGTAGCGGCAGAACTTTCACTTCTCTACTTTAAAAGGTGGACGTGTCGAGTTTGTCACCTCGTGGTCATGTGATATCCCATACCATCTCACCCCTCTTTCGTCCACATTCTTGGAAACGAGTACGAAATGCATTTTTATATAAGTTCATTGAACAGAAAGAGAGACTTTTGTCTCAATCCCGGCGCATGAATTTTTGTCTCGTCCGATATTGAAACGTAACTAAGACATGAAGTAAGTGCTGAAAAGGAAAGACGAACTTAAACATGTATGTCAGGTTCAAATGATTTATTCTGTACTGGTAGCTATGCGTTAACAACAGCAGCAGTAGGTTAACCAGGGATAGAATGTAGTAGCAGCAAATACCTAAGGTGGATGTATATAACACAAACGCCACATGGCTTGCCAACTAAAGAAAAGAAGATTTATTGCCGTTTTTTTTCTTTTGTTTTGTTTTTTTGTATCCTTCACATACAGTTTGTTCACAGAACAATGTGTTAATTTATCTATTGGGACACCTTTTGAGTATTCCTATAATACTTATTATTTATGTCTGTACTAAAGTTCCATATAGTGTAAACGAGCTTAATTTGTCTTTCATCCGTTTATTCAGTGCATTTTTAAATTGTAATTGTTATTTATTCATCTATTTATTTATTCTATAATTTTGCCTAGTGAACTTATCATTCTTCCCTCACATTGTTTGAGGATTCTTCGAAACCCTCAGATGGATACAGACTCTAAAAATATGGGGTCCCGGTTATGAGACGAAACTGAATTTGATGGTTAGGCTAGCTTGCTGGAGGTCTTTTGGAAACGTGTAGTAACCCGCTTCATTGCGATTACTCCCAGGTCCACTATACACCTGGAGAGGTTGTGCGAGCCGGAAGTTTATTGCTCAACAGACAGAGATCGAATTTTGGACAAAAATAAGTAGTTGAGCATGTGGATTGCACACCATAGTAAAAATAAATTTAAATAAAATTCGTAAATTCAACCAATCAGAGGCGTTCCCTGCTTAAAAAGAAAAATTATCGAAGGAGCCCTCGTGGAATCCTAGCCTGGATTCTATAAATACTCAGACCTTTTCATTTCAACAGAAGATTTTGCCTACCTAGAGAATCCTTGTCACATGTTTTTAAGAATTTTATGCAGAAGGTACGAACTATTCTACTCTCTCTCTCTCTCTCTCTCTCTCTCCTCATCTCTACTCTCTCTCATCTCTCTCTCATCTCTCTCTCTCAATAATAATCACCCGCTTTAAGAGACAAACTATATTCAGTAACAAATACAAGCTGAACTGATGATTATTGTGACCTAAAAACTTTAACGTTCTTTCTTATTTTGTGAATTGTAAAATATTATCTTACATTTTACATTTGAACTTTAAAAAAAGAACTTTTGGCGGAACCTCGTCAGTATTCCGATCGATACCTTTTTTGTATAATTTTTGGTTATCACAATTCTCTCGTTTCGTTTAATCAAGAGTTTGTCTTCTATGCATGTGCTCTGATTGTTTTATGGTCTTTAAATGTTTGAAACACTTTTATTAAATATTCGACCATCAAACAGCTATATCAATAGAGGTAAGTACCTCTTTAGGCCATATATTTAATCGAATCAATAGGTCTGTTTAAAATTATTCCGTATTCGTGTGTGCCAAAAAGTAACCTCTTAAGAAACAACTTCACAAAAATGTAAATTGGTAGTACACATGAACGCGATTCACTAACTTCTAGCGCATAACATAACCACATGACGGGTTGATTCTGCCGTTAAGATCAATGAATTAATTCTCCATATTGTTGTATTCTTTTTGGTATGTTGATTTCATTCATATTTCATTGGGGTCAGTTTTTTAAGTTCATATTATATTTTTACTGTAATTTCCTTCCACAAAATTGTAATATCTTAAGGATGGTTAGAAATTTTTTCAATAATGGTGGAATGTGATCCGAAAGTCTTAATTTTGATGTAAGTTGTTGTGATTTTTGGTGAAATGATGTAGGATAATATTTTGGGAATCTGTAATGGTGTTACACAGCCAGCATGTCAACACTCCGAAAATATCTGACTTATGCCTTTGTAAAATATTTTTAATATCGAGGAAATTTTTAATATATAAATGCTATGTCCTGAGAGTCAACATTTTTTCTAATTTTCAACTCCTAGAGCCGTAAACGCCAATTATCATACATTTTGGAATATGTCGCTCCATGGGTAAATTAAAACATTCCAGACCCGCAATCTGAAATTTTGGATTCCCAAGTTTTTACATTGCTGCGATTCGGTGATTTTTTTTTAATGCAAATTTTATGCGACGAAATTCTTATTTAAAAATAAATTTGGGAAATAAGTAAATTGCCGTTGATAGAGCAAAGTTTACGCTAGTAAATAAGGAAACCATCAGAGCTAAATTGTGTCCTGATTTTACTTCTTGTTTTTTTATTTCTTTTATTTTTTCTAAACAACGCTCTTCAACAGTGAGGCACGTAGGAAGTACATTCGAACAAAGGGAAGCAGAAGGTAATAAACAACCGCCTAGAGAACTGATTGAATTATCGGCTGTAAATACTGAACCTCCCAATTTTTTTTCTCAGCAGTACATCGAAGGTTACACATTTATCCTCTTGTAGTGTTTGAAACTTTCTTTACAATTAAACTTGAAGAAAGGTAACAAACTCAATTCTTTCGATGACTGCTTTCATATTCGATCGTATTAAAATCTAAAAATCACGGTAATATTTATTTATTTATTTATTTATCATTTAACACATTTAGCGTACTTATTCGTAAATAACACGCACCCTGATTTGGTCTACGAAATTCTAGAAAGAGTATAACTAAAATGTATCTTTTTTTTTATTACTTTTCTATTACTTACTCATCCAGAATTAGTAGCAGTTTAAATTTAACATTTATTTCAACTTTTTTATTCGTTCGTATAAACTAAAACTAAAAATTGAAAGTCTTATTTATGTTTGAAACAAAATATTTACGCAGCATTTGAGCTAACACACGGACATGTTCACACCAAAAATGAAACAAGCTTATTAACAACAAAAAACTTACATTAAGCGAAAACAAAATTATAAATAGGCATACCAATTTTGCTCGGCTGCTAGGTTTTTTGTTGTTATAAGCTTGTTTCATTTTTGTGTGAACATGTCCGTGTGTTAGCTCTAAATGCTGCGTAAATATTTTGTTTCAAAACATAAATAAACTTTCAATTTTTATTTTTTAGTTATACGAACCGAATAAAAAGTTGAATAAATGTTAAATTTAACTGCTACTAATTCTGATGAGTAAGTAATAGAAGTAATAAAAAAAATACATTTTTTTATATACTCTTTTTCTAGAATTTCGTAGACCAAATTCAGAGGTGCGTGTTATTTACGAATAAGTACCGCTAAATGGTTAAATGATAAATAAATAAATAAATAAATATTACCGTGATTTTAGATTTAAGTACGATCGAATATGAAGCAGTCATCGAAAGAATTGAGTTTGTTACCTTTCTTCAAGTTAATTTGTAAAAGAAAGTTTCAAACACTTACAAGAGGATAAATGTGTAACCTTCGATGTGTACTGTGAGAAAAAAAATTGGATGGTTCAGTATTACAGCGATAATCAATTCAGTTCTCTAGGCGGTGTTTATTACCTTCTGTTCCCTTTGTTCGAATGGACTTCCGTGCCTCACTGTTTGAAGAGCGTTGTTAGAAAAATAAAAAAATAAAAAACAAGAAGTAAAATCAGACACAAATTTAGCTCTATGGTTTCCTTATTTACTAGCGTAAACTTTGCTCTATCAAGCGGCAATTACTTATTCCCAAATTTATTTTTAAATAAGAATTCGTCGCAAAATTTGCATAAAAAAATCACCGAAATCGCAGCAATTAAAACTTGGGAATCCAAAATTTCAGGATTGCGGGTCTGGAATGTTTTTAATTTACCCATGGAGTCGACATGATTCCAAAATGGTATGATATATTGGGTTACGGCCTCTAGGAGTAAAATTAAAAAATGTGACTCTCAGACATTAGCATTTATTATTAAAAATTTCCTCGATATTAAAAATATTTTACAAAGGCATAAGGTCAGATATTTTTCGAGTGTGACATGTGCTGGTTAACACATTTACAGATCCCAAAATATTTCCTACATCATTTCACCAAAAATCACACACTTACATCAAATAAGACTTTCGGATCACATCCACCATTATTGAAAAATTCTAACCATCTTAGATATACAATTTTGTTGGAAGGGAAATTACAGTAAAAATATAATATAACTTAAAAACTGACCCAATGAAATTATGAATGAAATCAACATACCAAAAAGAAATTATCAACAATATGGAGAATTAATTCATTGATCTTAACGGCATATCAACCCGTCTGTGGTTATTTTATGCGTAGAAGTTAGTGAATCGCGTTCATTGTACTACCATATTTACATTTTTGTGAAGTTGTTTCTTAAGAGGTTACTTTTTGGCACACACCGAATACGAATAATTTTTAAACAGACCTATTTGATTCATAAATTATATCCTAAGAGGTACTACCTCTATGGTGATAGGTAGGGCTGTTTGATGTCAATATTTAATAAAAGTGTTCAAACATTTAAAGACCATAAAACAATCAAGCACATGGCATAGAAGACAAAACTCTTGATTAAACAAACAAAATTGTATTAACAAAATGTATACAAAAAGGTATCATCGAATACTGGACGAGGTTCCGCCAAAAGTTCTTTTTTTAAAGTTCAAATGTAAAATGTAAGATAATATTTTACAATTCACAAAATAAGAAAGAACGTTAAAGTTTTTAGGTCACAATAATCATCAGTCAAGCTGTATTTGTACTGATATATAGTTTGTCTCTTAAAGCGGTGATTATTTATTGAGAGAGAGAGAGAGAGAGAGAGAGAGAGAGAGAGAGAGAGAGAGAGAGAGAGAGAGAGAGAGAGAGTAGATAGTTCGTACCTTCTGCATTAAAAATTCTTAAAACATGTGACAAGGATTCTCTTAGGTAGGCAAAATCTTTCTGCTTGAAAATGAAAAGGTCTGAGTATTTATAGAATCCAGGTAGGATCCACGAGGCTCCTTTCGATAATTTTTCTTTTTAAGCGGGAACGCCTCTGATTGGTTGAATTTTACGAATTTTATTTTAAATTTTATTTTTACTATGGTGTGCAATCCACATGCGCAAACTACTTATTTTTGTCATTCGATCTCTGTCTGTTGAAGCAATAACTTCCGGCTCGGCACACCTCTCCAGGTTATAGTGGACCTGGGAGTAATCGCAATGAAGGGGTACTACACGTTCCAAAGACCTCCAGAACTTGAGCCTAACCATCAAATTCAGTTTCGTCTCATAACCAGACCCCATATTTTTAGAGTCTTATCCATCTGCAGGGTTTCTAAGATCCTCCAACAATGTGAGGAAGAATGATAAGTTCACTAGCAAAATTATATGAATAAATAAATAGATGAATAAATAACAATTACAATTTTAAAAATGCACTGAATAAACGGGATGAAAGACAAATTAAGCTCGTTTACACATATGGGAACATTTAGTACAGACATAATAATAAGTATTATAGGGAATACTCAAAAGTGTCCCAATAGATAAAATTAACACATGTTGTTCTGTGAACAAACTGTATGTGAAAGGGATACAAAAAAACAAAACAAAAAAAACGGCAATAAATCTTCTTTTCTTTAGTTGCAAGGCCATGTGGGTTTTGTTATATACATCCCACCTTAGCTATTGCTGCTACTACATTCTATCCCTGGTTAACCTACTTCTGCTGTTGTTACCGCATACTACCAGTACAGAATAAATCATTGAACCTGACATACATGTTTATTCGTCTTTCCTTTTCAGCACTACTCATTCTTAGTTACGTTTCAATATCGGGACGAGACAAAATTCATTGCCGGGATGGAGACAAAGTCTCTCTTCTGTTCAATGAACTTATATAAAAAGGCATTTCGTACTCGTTCCAAGAATGTGGACGAAAGAGGGGTGAGATGGGTTATGTGATTATCACATGACCACGAGGTGACAACTCGACACGTCCACCTTTTAAAGTAGAGAATTGATAATTGTCTCCCTACAAGAATTGTAAAATATATTTAATCTCCAAAATAATTTTTTGAATAAAAAAATGAAATGAAACTTTTATTAGAATGCAAGGTGATAGGTAAGTTAAGTCTCCTCTCACCAAGGACCAATATTAGCATTAGTGTATCCATTATATACTAACACTGAACACAACGAAAAGAAAGACAATATAAGATTTTCACATACAAGAACATTTGATATATACAATATATACCAGTCGCATTAAAAAAGGGGATATGTAAAAGTGTCCCAACAGCTAAAACTATACACATATTATTCCATGAACAAACAATATGAGGAAGAGGTACAAACATGAGGAAAAAACGTATTTGATGGGTATAGATAATGTAGGTATGTACCTTTATCGTTCCTTGATGGAGCCAGAGACAAAGAGAGTTCGAAAATGGTTTTCTGTGACCTACTACGAGACCCCTAACAGACATATCGATTCTCTAAGGGAGATAATTATTCGTTTGTGGGGATTAAAATAAAATTAAAATGAAATGATAAAAAATAACAATCTCCCATTAGCCTTCAGACCGGAAGAACCCCCTAAGCATGTGCAGGAAAAAGGACCCACTTCTGACCCCCAAGATAATCCCTTGGCCATTCGGACTTAGGCCTTAGCTCGAACGAGACACTATTTCTGGATGGGAAGAAGTTTCCCCTCCACGTGGTGACTATGACTCATGAATAAAGCCTGAATCCGAAAACTACCCTTTGTCTTGGTCTCTTCCTTTTCTTTCATTTCTTTTAATTCCTTTTCGGCGTGAGCACCAACTATGTTGGGGTTAAAAACCGAAAAAATGTGAATACGCACCAGAAATCACCACAGACTTTTAAATCCAAAACATTAATATACTTGTAATCCCACACGTCTATTATATAACCAAGTAGATTATGACACCATGTGTATCTCTACATATAACAACTAAGTAGAATAAAGCTTAGTGTTAAGTTTATTCTGGCTTCCTTACAGCAGCCCTCCATTATAACATTACTTCTGTTGCACTTTAAGTCAAATGTTGTTATGATTAATAACTCTTCATTGCAGCAAAAAATAGAAAGGACACGTAAATCGATTATTTTGCATGTGCCATAAAAAATGGAGCGTTTTCGAAGTGTTTTGTTTATTGTATGAATCAAAAATTCATATCAGCACCCTCAGTCGTTTTCCTACTTCGCGTTAGCTAGGAGTCTTCTTAATGTTTTGCGATGAATTATCTGATATTGTTTTATGAGTTAAACATTCTAATATACCTCGTTGTAGCGATTATCGTTCCTTATTTGGTTGGGGTAGGGATTTACAAAGGGTTATCTTCCCTTGTCGCCAGGGTTTGCCACTAGGGATCGTTGCGACCTGGCTGTTGAGGTTGGATATTCATCAGAGTGTTGCATAATGGAAATAATGCGTGAAATAACAGAATTTACGATAGATACAAGATAAGGTGAGGAGATGGACACACAAGATAAAGTAGATAATGTCAGGAGACGTTAACACACGAGGTATATTCAACAATGGTTTATTACGAACTGATTAATTTTACAATAAAGTTTAAAAAGCGGGAAATAGCTTGGGCGGAAGTGGGCGGAGTCTGAGCTCCTGCTGATGTCATATCAAATATATTTATTAATAATAGAAATAGGAACTTATAAAAATCTTAACACTGGCTATTTAAACACAGAAAAATAACTCTCTCTTTCGTTGGTGACTCCACAAATATGCACTTGACATGTTGTGTCTCCATCTACTATGACGTGGGGGACCTTGCTCCCGCAACGACATACTTATACCTGTATATCTATGTACGCAGCCCCTTCTGCAACCTATGGCTCCATCGAAGTTACACGCACCAGTTGTATTTTTGTCGAGTACCTATTTCAAGATAGTTTTACTACACAGTAAGTGGCTACTTATATTCTCCATTTAGTAGCCTCAAGATTATCTACAAAGACAGTTTCCCTTAGAACCTTCATCCTAGCTTACTTTGTATGTTGAATGTTGCTCAGACAATAGAGTCTGTATTTGTTATAACTCTTGTGGTAATTCGTTGTATATGAATATGTAAATTTACTTGCGTTCAGTGGTTTTCTGAGCCCACCTAACGCATTATAAGGAAGTGGTATTAGGGTAATTCCATGTCAAATCATCCAGGCCATGTGACCCACCCTCTTCAATTTTTCTGACATTTTGTCCAAGTGTGGGTTATGTTAAAGTTAGCTAATCGCCAAAATTTGAGCTTCCAATTCCAAAAATTGGTGGAGTTATGTCGATTTTTAGCTCTCCAAATTTGAGCGGCGTCGCGAAAAATGGCGACTTTTTGTAACCTATTTTATCGGTTCATCTTATCAGATTTCATACAATGAAATAGAAGGCGGGGAAAACCCCGTAAAAAAAATATTTTCCCTAATACATTTTAGGAAAATCCTATTTTAAACATACTTTTGTGAACACGTGAATAAGTATCGACATTTTCATGAAAGTTTGACTCTTAATTGATTTTTCATAGAATTTTTTTTTTAGCCGGTAGCCATAACTTTTTTTCGGCTACTTTAAATTTCAAATTGATTTACTGGTGCGAAAATGTAAACATTGTTCTCGTTTATGATTTTCATTATTTTCGTAAGCTGAAAAATTAAAAAAAAATCATTAGTTTTTTTTTCATGTTTCTTCTTTTGAATTGTCCAAACATTTTGAAGATAATATTAACCTTTATGCAAGTTTCATTGTGTTAAATATAGGGGGGGGGGGTAAATTTGACACGGCAGATTGGACATCGCTAACATACATTATCTACGATTCCGTAACCTCTTGGTATAAGATAACCCCAGATAATTATGCCGTTAAAACCAATCAATCAATTAATCATGTACAAAACAAAACAAACATGGGCTGAACTTGCACCAAAGTGTCAAAATTAGCGTGACCCAGAAAAAACAGAACCCAAATTATTTATTTATTTTCCCATTAAACTAACCTTAAACCCCAACCCCAACCCCAACCTTAACCGTAACCCCTAAGCCTAAGCCTAACACCTAACCCTAAACTACCCTAGTTAGAATTAACAGTTTTATTACAAAATTTGTGGGTTCTGTTTTTTCTGGGTCACCGGTATACAGGGTGACCCAGAAAAAACAGAACCCAAATTATTTATTCATTTTCCCATTAAACTAACCCTAAACCCCAACCCTAACCCTAACCATAAACCCTAACCCTAGACCCCCATAGTTAAAACTAACAGTTTTATTACAAACATTTGTGGGTTCTGTTTTTTCTGGGTCACCCTAATTTTGACACCTTTGTGCAAGTTCAGCCCAAACATGATAGTTACATAAATAGACAGCAGTAGTGATGAATACGGGATAAACTGAATGGGGGACCCATTTCCAATAAAACACAATCATTACAACAATTTACTGATACTGCAAATTTAAGCAACTTCGAAAATAAATAGACTTTACGTCGTGGTCTAATAGTTTGCTAGCTAGTCTCGCAGATCCATTACAACTGCAAAGCAAGTTCGATCCCCGCTGGATGTCCCATACTTGTGACCTTGAAACATTTTTTTTATTTTTGTCCCGTGTTGTCTTGTGTGATAATGTAACTTCTTTTTCAAACAACGCTCTTCAAAGAATGAAGTACGAAAGTGCATTCTTTCGAAAGGGACACAATGTAAATTACACCGCCTCAAACATTGAACAGATTATCTCAGTAAATCCTAATCCATCCCAACTTTTTCAAATACAGAAACCACCGAAGTTAATGCATTCGATCATGTTGTAAGTGTTTGAAACTTTATTTTTACTAATTGATTTGAACAATTACGGACAAACTTATTATATTTAATGATCGCATTATAGCCGATCGTACTTAAATCGCATTTTATACACGCATTCTCTCACTTGATTGTTTAACGATTTATTATTATTGTGTTCCATCTTCAATAATTGAATATAATTTATAACCTATCTATTTATTATATTCTTCTTATTAGATGTTTATCTGATATTTGCAAAACAAACAAACAAACAAAAAAAAATGCATTTTTACCGTTTTTGTATTTTAAACAAACAAATTTTTCGTAGTTCAGTTGAGTAATCACGAAACTGTTTTCGTTAAATCATCTTCCTCTAGCAATTATTTTATTAATTTAGGTACCAACAATTTTGACGTCATAGACGTATTTTACAAAATCAAATCAGTACCCATGATTAACAAAACAAAACAAAAAAAATTAGGGAATTATCCGATTTTAATGAAATTTTCAGTGTTGATCTTTCAATGAATAAATTTTACAATGCATAATTTTTTTTTTATTTCCAAACTTTCTGATTTTTTTCAAGTCATTTAACTTTGACTCCTTATTTTTGGGGCACAAAATATCAGTGGGGTTATATGTAATCGAAACTAATTACAGTATAAATAAGTAAAAAGTAAAGTTGTCTGGATGGCCTAAAGTTGGTTTCAGACAGCGTGGGAGTCTATCCGCTTTTCACTAGTGCTAGACCAATAAGATAGTTTTGGCGTCTGAGGTGGAGCGCCACACCTATCATCAGCTCCTCACTTTACTGCACAGATCCCCGTGCTACTCATATGCTGAGTTGGCGAGTGTTGGTATCGAACCCGGAACCTTGTGGTTCCTAGTTGGACGCTCTACCAACTGAGTTAAAAAAGACAAAATACCAAAGGTGTGAGAAGAAAAAAAAAATTTAAAGAGGCAATTTTGGTAGAAAATAAATACCAAAAATCTAAAAATTAACTGTAAAAAAAAAATTTATTTTTGAGATTTGTTTTACTCTGTTGAGTTGTTTATGAAATATAATTTACTTTTAGATTATCAGTGAAAAAATTATAAATTGATATTTGTTCTGTTTAAATGTGTGAGGGTCTAACATTTAAATTGAGATTTCTCCATTGATTATACATCATCCTACTAAAACAAGTTTGTTATCAAATAATATTTGGTTTTAGAATCTAAAAATATTTAAAACTTAGAATTATGCACATCATGTTTTAAATTAATTTTATCTATTAATTAGGTATATAAATTGTTGCTCTAAAGGCTCATATGGATGGAACTAACAGTAATATTTATCTTAAAGATTTTGATTTATTGATATTGAATCAGTTTTAATATGTTAATTTTGATATAAAGACCTAGCTCTAAAAATAGTCTGAGTATTATTAGTTCCCAAAAAGTGTGGGTGCAATGAAAGAGATCTGCAATTTTTAAAATAATTTAATTGAGACATTATAAAATTCATTGATTAATAAGTCAACACTGAAAATTTTTATTAAAATCAGATAATTCCCTGATTTTTGATGAATTTTTTTTTTATCAATCTGGGTCAATTATCGACTGTCATAGTTTTTAACATATTTCCCCCTGATTTTTTGTAAACAAAAAAAAAACTAGAATTTTATAGTGCACTTAAGTTTTCCTGCATGTTTGGAACAAAAAAAGGTATTTCATTTAAATAGAATATCAATAAGTTAGTAATTTTTCTGTACATACTGTATTTAATTTTTTTATTGATTTCTGAGAAGAAACTTTCATCAGTTTTTAAAACTTTTAATAACATGTTTGGTAGTATGTAAGTTACTTCAAGCTTAGCATCAGATTTTGTAAATTTTGGGGCTAATTTAATGTTTAAAATGTATTAAAATTAATCACATATGTGATATTACTTCACCTTTTTTTTTTCTTTTTTTACTGATGCTCATTATGTTACTACTTTTTTACTAAACCAAAATTTTACCTTAGATAAACGATTTAATTCATTTTTAAATGAAAATTGGCACCTAAATTGTTGGTGCCTAAATCAATTGATTAATTAAAAACAAGATATTTGGTAGATATATTTTTAATGACACTATAAGAAAGAGGCCTCCATATAGGATAATTGCATAATATTTGTGATAAATAAAAGCGATTACATTTTTTTTTAATTATCGGAATAACTCAAATTATTATGTATAATAGTTTAAAACTTTTCATAAACTTAGTAGTATTGATTGTAAAGGACTATTTGTTTGTATGTAAGTTAAGTTGTGAAGGCAGTCATAATGTAATGGTTGTCATCATGGGAAATGGATTCAGAGTCCAAAATTCAAATCATGAACAAGGCTGTTTGCATTTCACATAGTACTAATACCCTTAGGAAAGGTATGAATCCAACTATTCTTGCTCCAGATAGCAGGTAAATAGTAGAGCAGACTGGAATTTTTAACCTTGGTATGGCAACTGGTCCAGGAGAAAGAGAACACTGAATTTAAACCAACTGTAAACCTGGAGAGAGATGGACTTTGCTAGGCTATTCTTGCCCAAAGACAGGCTACATATGTAGTGCTCCCATCTAAACTAAGATACAGGACCATGATGATGAAGTCAAGTTATGTTGCATGTTAAAATTCTAGGGTTCCACATCTTGGGGGTCAAGTTTCAGGGTTTCCGGTCAAGGAAGTTTCTCCAGAGTTTTGTTTCAAGTAGTAGTTTTTAATTTTCATACGCATAAAAAAGTTTAATTTTTTTCATACTATAAAAATTTTTCTTTGAATAATTGATTTTTAACAGCATGTTAACTCATCTAAGGTTATTTTATATCTAGAGGTTATGGAATTGTGTTGATTGTACATTTAAATTGATATCTTCTGTGTAGTTGTTTCTAAAGAGTTTTATGATATCAGTTATTTCTATTTGATACAAATAATTTGCAAACTGTTGTACGGTTTCAAGTGTTCTAATCTAATATTGATAATTATGAAAAAGTAATCGGGGTGGCCTAAAGTCGGTATCAACCAATCAGCGAGGGAGTCTATCCCCTTTTCAATAGCGCTAGACCAAGGAGATTGTTTTTAGCAACTGAGGTGGAGTGCCACACCTACCATCAGCTCCTTACTTTACCACATAGATCCCTGTGCTATTCATACGCTGAGTTGGCGAGGACCGGTATCGAACTAAGAACCTTGTGGTTTCTAGCCGAACGCTCTATCGACTGAGCTAACCCGGCCCAATTTTTATTTAATGACAAGGATAAACCCTGTGATATGTGTCAGCTTCTGACATTGTAGCAAGTGAGTTTGAATTCCAGTCACTCTATCATGTTCACTTTCAGACTTGAGAAAGATATGAAAAACTTGAGAAAGATATGAAAAACCTCATCCCTCCCAGCTATAGGTTAGATAGAACCACTTCAGTTCATTCACAAGGATGGCTCTTGCATTGAATAACCCATGAAATTCAATATGCCATTAAATAAAGCTCGGAGTGACATTACCTGTTAGGGCCAAATAGATCTGTTTAAAATTATTTGTATTTGATAGAACAGTGTGCAAAAAAAAACCCCTTAAGAAACAACTACACAAAAATGTAAATGTTTGTGATTCCTTAGCCTCTAGGCATAAAATAACCATAGATGGGATGACATGCTGTTAAACAATTCATCAATTATTTTATACAAATATTGATAATTTAATCAATGATAGGGAAGAACCCATTTGTAACATCTCATTCACTAAATATGGTATATTGGATGTTTGCTGTCATAAAAAATGTATATTGTGAGACAAATTCAAATCCCGAATGAGGCTGCTGGCATTTTCCGTGGAGTTAATGCCTTTGTGAAAGGTATGAATCCAACTATTCTCCTTCCAGATATAGATGAAATAGTAGGGCAGATGGGCTCTTTCACCTTGGTTAGGTAACTAGCCTAGAGGAAAAACTCTGAATTCAAACCTGTTAAACTCAGCATAAGAAATTGACCTTGTGTCACGTTCTACTCATCCGAAGGGGTTTGTAAATATGTATGGATATTGTAGGTTGTTTTATTTTTTGGAACAGTTAAAAAAAATAATACTAGGGTGAGTCAAAAATTTTGCAATATTTTAGTACATGCTTTTTTTATGGAAAAGGAAAAATTTTGGTCACAATTCAATTTAGGTAATATCACCATTTTTATAGAAACAAAATTCTTGCTGTTTTCAGTTGATGAGACCCTTGATTCCTCCATGATAATTACGAGTCTGGAAAGATATTTTTAATGGTTTTGAGGTTCTGTGTACAATACTAAATATATTTTCTTTATTTATTTTAATAATCACTTCAATGTGTATATTTTATAAGTTTTTATTTTGTGAGAATAGTTAGTTTTAAAGTGGGGGCTCGTTTTACAATTTAGGCATACATTGGATCTTCCTTATATGATGGTAATTTTGTTTTTTCATCGACGATGATTAAAATCTGACGTTTTTATTTTAGAGTACCAACGCCAAAAAAAAAAAAAGAAAAGAAATAACAACAAAATGTAATCTTCAACTTTTTACTCGTGAATTTCTACCATAAAATTAGGCTTGGGCATTATCTGAGCCAAGCCTAATTTTATGGTTGGAATTTACGAGTAAATGTTGAAGTGTAAAACGAACCCCCAGTTTAAAACTAACCATTCTCACAAAATAAAAACTTTTAGAATGTATACATTGAAGTGAATATTGAAATAGATAAAGAAAAAATATATTTTTTTTTTATCCTTTATTCTTTAACAAATAAAGAAAATATATTTAGTATTGTAAAATAACGGGTGCAAGAAAAATAAAACATTTATTGCAAAAATACGGACATAAAACGAGGGTTCAATTTATTTTATAGTAGGAATTTACGAGGAACAAGTTAAGGATTACCCTGTGTACAATGTAACTGCAATAGTAAAATGATTCCTTAATGTCTTTCCATCATATGAAACTGAGACTTTAAAGTATTGTTTTACTATTTTTTTACTCTAGTGTTAATGCTGGTTTAGCTCAACTGATAGAACATCTGCTTAGGAACCACAAGATTCTGGGATTGATACTGACCCTTGCCAACTCAGCACATGAGTTGCACTGTTTGGATCTGGATGGTAAATTGGGAAGTTGATGGTAACTGTGGCATTTCACCTCAAATGCAGAAGCAATATCCCTGGTCTAGCACTAGTGAAAAATGAATAGACTCCCTGGCTGTCTGGCTGAGATAGACAATAGGCCTTTCCACTGGCTTTACTTTTTATTAATTATTATTTACTTTATTTGTGGTGGGTTAAGGTTCCAATTGAAATATTTAATGTTTTTATTAATTTTTTCACCATTTTAAAACATTATGTTTATACCTTCATGTAAAGCTTATTTGTTCTCAAAAATGTTTAATCTCATAAAAAAAAGTTTTAAAAAAGAAGATATTTAAAAAAAATATCACTGAGAAAAAAAATTTCAATTTTACTGCCTCACTTTCATAAGACATATGGTCTGTAAGAGTTAAGGCTTATATTAGCTATATAGAAAATTTCCTCTTAATTCAGAAAAGCATTTTTTAAAAACAAATTTTCAGAAGAAACAAAGATCTTGTTGATTAAAATAACCGAAAATTATCCAAGAAAAAAAAAGAAGATTTCTCTGAGTATAATTACATAAACCATATCTTGAAAAAATGTTTTTTTTATCCCTCATGTTACAGAATTTTTAGCTGTGCGTTTATAGGTGATTATAAAGTATCTTAAACCTACAAACAGAAGAATTACAACTCACAAAGAAAACTACCATTAAACTATCATCGTCATCAAATTATTGCATAATTGATAGGTGTACTATCAATTATGCATGGTTAGAGAATTTATTTGGATTCAAAATAACAGATGAACAATAAGAATGGTTAACAATAAAGATTTTGATTGACAACTCTTAACACTTTTGTGACTTCTCTTACTGTTTGCAAAGCAAGCATGATATAGTTTAGTTAGTCTATCTCTAGCTAGCCATTGATGGATGAAGACACAATAGCAGTTAACTAGATGCTCACTGTAGTTGATTGATGGAGGATATTTGAAATAAACTATAATCAATAGATAGCCAATGTTACTGCAAAGCCAAACTAATCATAGAGAGTTTTAAACATGCAAACTTTAAAAAAAATTACTATTTGAAACCATTTCTTGTAAATTTTCAATGGAAAATATGAATTGTAAAAAATCCAATTTTTTTTTACTTTATAGTTTGTCTTTTTTTATGTATTAGTATTTAGATTATATGGAAGTTTTCTTTTTTTTTTTTGAATTCAAGGTATTTCTGATACTATTTCAAAATGTTGTTTTTTAATGTCAAGATTATTGCTCCAGCCTAACTGATGAATTATTTGGAAAAATAAATGATAATTCAATCCTTCACTTAGGAAGAAAGTTATTTTCTTTTTAATTTTTCAAAGATGCACTTCTCTTTTTTTAAAAATACAAATATGAATAGAAGTTTTGTTTGGAAAAAATGAATGATAATTCAGTCCTTCACTCAGAAACAAACTTATTTTTTTAAAGCTTTAGAAAATCCAATTCTTTATTTTAAAAAATACAATCTGAATGGGAATAATTTTTAGTTACATAAAAAGAAATTGAAATAAACTTAGGTACAGTTAACTTTATTTCTATATTAGCTTTTATAGTGGCTTTTGTTTTCATGTGATTGTATATATATATTGAAAGCAATATCATTATTGATAGAAATGAGATGCAGCAAATGAGAATAATATATTTTCCATAACATCTAATTATATCAACATCTGAAAATATTTAAGATAAATTGTATAGTTTTATTCAACTATTTTTTTTTATTTACAGATGTTCCTGTTAAATATTTCCTGATCCAATTTAAATGGATTATCATTTTCTTGGTGGCCTGAAATAAAGAAATCATGGAAAACTATTCAGAAAAAGAATATAGTTTTGAAACTTATGGACCCAAAGTATCTAATAGTACCATCTTAAAAAGAAAATTGAAAGCCCACACTAAAGAGAAACCATATGCTTGTGAAGTATGTGGCTTTTCCTTTTCTCAGAAGGCACATTTCATGGAACATACACGGACACACAGTGGAGAGAAACCATATACTTGTGATGTATGTGGGTCTTCCTTTTCTACTAAATCAAATTTGAATCGACATATGCGAACACATACTGGAGAGAAACCCTTCCCTTGTGATATTTGTGGCTCTTCTCTTTCAAGCAAATCACATTTTCTGGAACATATGCGTACACACAATGGAGAGAAGCCATATTCTTGTGAGGTTTGTGCTGCTACATTTTCACAGGAAGCATATTTGGTGTCTCATATGCGGACACACACTGGTGAGAAACCTTATACTTGTAAAATGTGTGGTTCTTGCTTTTCAACAAAGTCAAACTTGAACCGACATATGCAAACGCACAGTGGAAAGAAACCATATTCTTGTGGAGTGTGTGGCTGTTCATTTTCCCAGAAAGCACATTTAGTGGCACATATGCGAACACACACTGGAGAGAAACCATATACTTGTGAAATATGTAGCTTTTCTTTTTCAATCAATTCACATTTGGTTAGACATATGCGGACACACACAGGAGAGAAGCCATATTCTTGTGAAGTGTGTGGGACTTGTTTTTCAAATAAATCACATTTGGTAGAACATATACGGATACACACTGGAGAGAAACCATATAGTTGTAAAATATGTGGCACTTCGTTTTCAGGAAAATCAAGTTTGAGACGACATATCCAATCACATAATGGAAAGAAGTAATTAACAGCTAGCTAGTAGATTTTTCTTTCCATCAAAATGAACTTTTAAAAAAATGTCTGATCAAAGATTTGTAAGCAACCATACTTTTTAAAGTTAGTGAATCTTAAAGAATTCAGCTGTCATATTGTATATACTTGTGTAATAAATGAACCATTGAAATAAGTCAACATTCTACATTCATTGCATTCACATTAGTAAGAGAGGTTACAGCAAATATGTATTTATAATACCATTATAATATGTAACTAAATGCAAACAATATATATAATAATGTATTGAATGACCTTTTAAGACCAATTTTTCACCTCAAAAACAAGGGGTCATTCACTACATGAGATATGTTTTTGAAATGTCTAGGCCAAACCTTGTTGTAATAACAATCCATATTGTCACTGCATAGCCTATGATTAAGCACACTTATGTTATATACCCCTTTATTCAAGTATATAACGGTGACAGAGAGACCAAGTAGAAGATAGAATGAGATGTTCCTACTTGTTTTCTCTGTCTACTTGTTCCTGCTGCTAATTTGTTGGCCATTTCCTCAGGGCTAAGTCTGTGAGTTGTTTCTCTGGGTTGATTTTACTTCTTGTTTGGCTGGGTATCTGTGCATTCTTATTTTAATCAATAACAAGATTTTGTTATTTTTCTTTAAGTCTTTATTAAACAACCCCAGCCCCAGATTCAGCTGCAGGGTGAGAGCGACATCTCGGTGAGACAAACTTTCAAGTCCGCTCACTCTGAATTTCTGATCACAACTAAACTAAAAACTATCTCATGCCCTACTGATGCACTTTTCTCGGGGTCAAGCTGAGGTCATTACCTGCCAATAACACTCAAGAAAATTTCCCACTCGACTCCTGTTATTTTGAACCTAATGAACTCTGATTCAAAATTTATCTAACTACAGTATGTACATAATTCATAAGCTACCTATGAATTATGTAACACTTAATTATATATATAATTATGTTATCAATACTATTTGTATTAGTGGTGGGGTTTTGGTATGTCTGGAATATCCAAGTAAACATGGTAGGCTACATCAAGGTCTAGACCAGTACTTCTTGAATTATCTTATGTAGCCTACTGGCAGGATATTTTTCCAATATGCTATGGAATGATACTATATTTGTGTCATATTATTATTTAATTTATGATCAAGTTCCAAGTATTTCTATCTGTTGCAGTGTATCACAGCATGTGAAAGGAATAGTATTAAAGAATTCAAAAAGATTTTATGCATTTTTATTTTTAAATTACATCTTATTGTAATAATGTTAAATTGGAAATTCACCACATACTGGCGATCAATGACTTTTGTACCAGCCCTTTGAGTAGTGCTAGTCTAGACTACATTGTCTATTTACAGTATTGCATTGATTTTGATTGTATTACAGAAGTTTTAAAAGTATGAATAAGTGTTTGAATGTTTTCTTTTTATATAATTGAATGTTGAAGAAATATATTTTTAATATATTTTTATAAAAAAATATTTTTAGCATAGCCAAAAGTTAGGGGTTCTTCATTACAGGCATATATGATAAAAAAAACACTTTTTAGTGTCTAAAAATTAGGGGTTGTTCATTACAGGTGTATATATGGTATAAGAACGAATATTGAATTATAAAACAGACAATGATTAATAACTATAGTATTATTTATATATTCACATTTTGAATGGCTAATACCAGTGTATATGACAAAGTAATTTTGTTCAATGTGTAAAGAATTAATATATGGAATAATAAAGAATGTTTACCTAAACTCTGTCACAGATTGAAGGGTTTTATCATTGGGTTACCTTCTAGAATTCTGAGAAGAATCATGATCTTTCCAAGTATTCTTCAGACCATGGATATTTATTTGTTTCTAATTCATAAGGAAAGCAATGAGGCATGTAGTGTACGGCTGTTTGAATTTCACATCGCACTAATACCCTGGAAAAGGTACAAATCAAACTATTCTCCCTCCATCTCTGAGGGAATAGTAGAGCAGACTTGGTATGGCAACTGGTCTAGGAGAATAAAAACTCTGAATTCAGACCAAAGAGGCTTTCTTTTCATTAGTTAAAACTACTTTGAGAGCGGCTCTATCTTTCCCTAGATCTTTTTTTTTTCAAAAGTATGACAAATGTACTGATCAGTTTACTGATAATATTACATCTTTAGTAGCATTACCAGCTGAATTATTGATGAAGTTAGATGATAATTCAACACATCAAAATTTAACAGTAAATTTTTTTTTTTTCAAATTTTTTTCTCAATAAATTAAAAAAAATTCCAACTATCATATATTTGTTTTTTTAAAAATTTTATTTATTTTGGTATCTTATTTATTACTGTTGTGTTTGCAATAAATAATACAAAAACATACAATAACAATCGATAAATAATGTACAAATTCAATAAAAAAAAATTTGTTAAAAGTGGAGTTGTAAAATATCTACATTGTCTTGTCAACAAAAAAGTGACAAAAATACGACTCAGAAAATATCTATGTTGAGCCGGAAATTTGCCTAATGCTGGCTCGCTAAAACATATCGTAAATTAGCCAGGAGGCCGGGACGACATAAGATCAAAATTACCAAAATATCTTCTGTAATTGACAATTTCAATATTAAGAATAAATCAGACTACTTTTTTTTTCAATTTCTTTTAATTTTACATTTGACATTTAAGCGACACAAGGCCATTTGGAATGTTTTAATTTTAAAATTGGGTGAAATAAATAGGACAATTAAAAAATCTGTGATTAAGCAACTCCTGATAATCTGCATTTACATCTTTGCCTTGGACGATTTGGACGGTCTCATTTTTAACCAGAGGTATCATTACAACTAACATTTCTATATAGTAAATAAATTCTGTTTTTTTTTACTGTAAATGAAACCTTCTTTTTAACAAGACAATGGGACTTGAATACCAGTACCTCACCTAACTGTAGACATGCTGGATGAAAAAATACTTGAAAATGATAGAATGGTACATGGCTTATTTTCAGAGAAAGGAAATTAATTTTCATGAAATGTACATAGAAAATCAATAACAATTTAAAAATACTTTTATAAAATGATAATAATAATGATAATGATTGGAATTTTAAAAATATCTCATGTTTACAATTACTTTAAAATGGCACATGGTTTTTGTAGATGATATATATACATATATATTTTTTATAATTGATATTTTTTAATTCATATATAATTTATAATTTATTTATACATAATGTATTTAATGTATCTATATATAATTCATATGGTTTATAATCTATTGATATATACTGTATATAATCTATGATTTATATATATGATATATATATATATAATTTATCTATATATAATTCCTTTTATAATATATGATATAATTTATATATAATATATATAATTCATTATATATGATGTATAATATAATCTAAATACAGTATATTTATATACAATAAATATAATTATATATATATATATATATATATATATATATATATATTCATGATATATATCATTTTATTTGATAATTATCAAATAAAATGATATATATCAATATATATATTCATATATAATATATATATATATATATATATATATATATATAATGAATGAGAAAAGTATTGGCATATAATGGTGCTCAATGCTAAAATAGCAGAGCAGTTTTACAATCAAATATTATATATTATGGATTTAATATCCCGTAACTAAAGTTTCATGCTTACTACAATAATAAGACAGTCAAAATGTTAAGATTTAAAAAACGGTGGCTTGTTTAGCATTTATATAATGTGAAGCATGTTTATGCGATAGAATGTTATACCGGTAACGTTTTTAAAAAATTCTGTGGCATTTTTAGCATTTTACACGATGGAATGTTATAACGCTAAAGTTGTATTGAAAAAATAAATAAACATGCTTAGGTCTTAACATGCTTCGTTTATATATATATATATATATATATATATATAAAACTTATCATACCTAAAAGACATGTTTAGCATGTGTAAAAAATTTAAAAAAAAATCATTGATTCAGAGTAAAGTAAATTCCTTTTTTTTAAAGCATGAAAAAATAATTTTCTGAAATTACTAAATGTAAGTTTTTTCTTTAATTTCATCATTTCAATCCTGAACATTTTGTTAAGTTCCAATAAGAGATTTTCTTTGAAAAAATTAAAAAGTTTTTCATATCAAATTTTAAAAAAATCAAATGCAAATGATCATATCTACTTTAACTTAGCTACAGTTTTTTTGCAGTATCTATTTTCAATATTTATTTAAACTAATAATTTCAATATCAGATTCTACCAATCTTAATGCTAAAATTGTATTTTATTTAGTACTAAATTTTTGTCATCAGATGTCCATTTCCAGTGTGTCAATGCATAAACTCATTCTACAGCACTTTGAATGAAAAAATTTTGATTTTAATTCACTTCATTGATATTTCTGTTTATTTTTATTCAAATGATATTTAAAGTTTGTATGAAATTTAAAGGAACACATGTTACAATGATTTAAATATCATCTTTATTTAGTAAAGGTATTTTCATTGTGAATATATGTTTGGTTGGAATAAACTTCTAGTTTCAATTAATAAAATTCAATTCTTAACTCATTTCATTCATATTTGTGTTCATTTTTGTTTAAATTATGTTCACAATTGGATAAAGTGGAAAGAATAAGTTTGCTGAAAGTCTTTGGTATTAATAATCATCACATTACTGTCCCCTGTCCAAACTTGGTGGCTAGCCAATGTCTCTAGTCCCGCATTGTGATTGTTTCCAAAACAAGATCTATTGGACATCAAGTTCTTGTTGAAACTACATAAGTCCTGGGGGTTAAATCCTACTTAACGGACATAACTTCCACCATCGTATGTCACCCCGCCAAAAGAAAAAAAAAATACTAAAAATCAAGGAATTAACTGAATTTAATGAAATTTTCAGTGTTGATATATTAAGGAATAAAAGATATAATGCACCAGTTATTTTATTTGAAAACTCTTACATATTTTCTGGTTAGTTTATTTTGAAGCACATATCTTTGAGGTGTAACACAGATTCACAAACATAACCGTCATGGGTTAGATCCACAAGGAAAAGAAAGAAACAAGAACAAATTCCAAGAATTCACTTTGTTTATCCTGGCTGGAGATTTGTGAGACTCCGCAATATGAACTTGAGTACTGACACCTCACTATATAGATAACAGACAAAGACTTGATCAGTTTCTTATCCCATTCTGTCTATTAAGATTCGTGTGGCCATTTTTAGGCTGTAGGTGATCCACTGAAAAACATTACTCCAGCAGTGTATGGCATGTTTTGTTTGTCTTACTTGGATTGTTTGTGTAGTAAGAGGTGAGAGGTCATACAACTGTTTTCAAGATTTGTTCAAGACAGCGCACAGCATCCTTGTGTAGTTTTCATCTAAATTTTTCTCTAAACCTTTTTTAGAGTTCAAGTGGTGCAGACACACTAGCACTGGCTACACCTTGAAATAATTTTTACAATCAGATTTCCATATAATTGAAAATCTGTCGATAGTAGTCAGTGCCTTTCAATTATGTATTTCCCTAGTTTATTTGCAAATGTCTAATTGAAGTCAATGAAAAGGCTGACAGAATTAACTTTTCCAATAAAGTTGACATGGAGCTTTTTTTATTATTTACAAAACTGCATATTGATTATTTCGTAGTTACAATTCATGTTGAAATACAGTTTTCATCCTCCACTAATAGATTGCAGGATGTAGTGGTTAATGTGCTGGATATGTGACATCGTAGTAAGCAAGTTCAAACCCCAGTGGCACTATTATGTTCACATTTAAACTAATAAGCTTGGGAAAGGTATGAATCCCATCTTCCTCCCAACTATGGGTTAAATAGTACCATTACTGTTCTTCTATAAGGATAGCTTTGGCATTAAATAACTCATGAAGATTGATGTGTCATTAAACAAACAACCAATGCATAGACAGCTCAAATTTTGAAATTTGAATTTATTTATCAGAAAAATATAAAATTAGATTGTCCTCCAACTCTAACTTAATAAGGTGGAAAAAATCAAAAATCCAAGAAGCTAGATAATGGGAGAAAAACTTTTTGGATGAGTCAGCACAATGCTAAGTGTTCATTTCTTATTAGTCAATAGATGTCATATGGCGAATTGTGGAAGAGGGTAGTGAAAGAGAGAATAAAAAATCAGTTTGGATGAAGTTGTATATGGGAACAGATGTAACATGTGTGTCTGTTCCCCAAGGCATTTTGACTTGGGGATGAAATAAATCAGCTCATGAGGAAAAACAAGAACGTCTTGTGTTGTTATTTAAGAACTATCAACAGCACAAGACAATATATCCTCAAGTGAATCCCTAGTTTTTTCAGACTCAAACAGCAAGAATGCCATCCAGCCCAACATTAGATTCAACAACCAGATCCCAGCCAAAAGAAGAAGATAACTATATTACAATTACAATTGACATCTCATCACTCCTTTCAAATAGACCCGCAGCGTTACACAACTTTTTAGTTCTTAAACACAACCAGTTTGTCTCCTCTCTTCTGGATTTCATGTCCATTTAAGAGTACCTGGCTCAGGTCATCTTCAGTCTTGAAACTGTTGACATTCAACAATTTTGACTGAAAAAAAAGAAAAAAAGCACTAAATTTGAGACAGCAATCTGCTAAAAATTTCGAACCATATTACCTTAAGGCACCCCTTTTCGATTTTGTTTCATTAGGTCATTTTTTTCATTTACACCGTCAATATCCGTTTTTTGTTAGGGGTTAGGGTTAGGGTTAGAACCCTAACCCTAACCCCTAACAAAAAACGGATATTGACGGTGTAAATGATAAAAATGACCTAACGAAACAAAATTGAAAAGGGGTGCCTTACGGTAATATGGTTCAAAATTTCATGTAAGGTTGGCATATTAATATACTGAATGGTGATATCTTTAGCAAATGATAATTTTCTGGTTTGCTGACATTTTTGTTTCATTCATTCTCGTTGGGTATTCAAATTTTTAAAAATACATTTTTAAAGGCAATTTTTTAATCTATTTAACCCACAGAAAGGACCCTAACAGGTACTAGCACTCAAGGTCAGAGTGACCTGAGAGTAATGACAATGAAGGGGTACTCCTCACAACATCATACCCAGGACAAAAAATAAGCGATCATGATTTTACACTCCTATTCAAATATGGCGTCTCATTGTGGTGGAATTGCTAGCAAGCTAGTCTTGCAAATCCTGTTTTTTCTGGGTCACCCTGTATACCGGTGACCCAGAAAAAAACAGAACCCACAAATTTTGTAATAAAACTGTTAATTTTAACTAGGGGGTTAGGATTAGGGGTTAGGGTTAGGGTCGGGTTTGGGGTTTAATGTTAGTTTAATGGGAAAATAAATAAATAATTTGGGTTCTGTTTTTTCTGGGTCAATCTAATTTTGACACCTTTGAGTAAGTTCAGCCGAAAAACGGTAATAAGTCTTACTTGTCTTCTTTGGCTGGCAAAGCTATGTTGGTCTTATATTTCAAAGCCAAGACAAATCAGATTTTTCACCAGGTGGTGAGACAAAGTCTCTCTTCTGTTCAGTGAACAGTGATAAAAAGGAATGTCTACTTTCTTCAAAGAACTGGGATGAGAAGAGGCTGATTTTAATTATGTGATTGCCATGTTGTAACGATGCTCCTCCAAATCCAATTACTTGTGAGTAATTTTATCTTTATAATCAGCACAGCCAAAACATTTATCTGGATTTATCTGTGCCCATTATCTGATTTTAATAAAATTTTCATTGTTGACTTTTTACTCCATGAATTCTCTCTTTGAAATTTCTGAATCATCTCAATCAAATTGATTCAATGGAAATAAATTGAAATTCTTTAAAGGAAACATTACCATTCGTGTCATCCGAGTATTTAGAGCAACAATTTATATAACTAATTCATAGAATTCATTTAGAATATGAAACGCCAAATTCTAAGTTTTAAATTATATATTTTTAGATTCTAAAAACAAATATTTATTTGTAACAAGCCTACTCTAGTATTGTAATCTAATAATTTCTAGAGAAAACTCAATTGAAAAGTTACGCCCACACCCTTTTAAACAAAACAAATATCATTGTATAATTTTTGGCTAAACTTGCAAATCGGTCCGAAAATTAGGGTGATCCAGAAAAAACAGAACCCACAAATTTGGTAATAAAACTGTTAATTTTAACTAGGGGGTTTAGGATTAGGGTTAGGGTTAGGGTTGGGTTTGGGTTTATGGTTAGTTTTATGGGAAAATAAATAAGGAAATTGGGTTCTGTTTTTTCTGGGTAATATGTTTTAATTTTCCGACTGATTCGCAAGTTTAGCATATTTTTTTCACTCATAATCTAAAAGACATACATAGCCGACAAAGTGAACCCCCCCCCCCTTAAATTTTTATTTTTATTTTAAACATTTAATTTTCGTATTTTCGGTACTTACGTTCTACCAAAAGCACACCATTATTTTTTTTTTCTTCTATTCATACCTTCGGTCTTTTGTCTTTTTATTTATACTGTACTTTTCAAATTTATAAACCCACCGATAATTTGCGCCCCCCAAAATAAAGAGACCTGATTAAATAAGGGAACTGAAAAACTCAGAAAGTTTTTACATAAAATAATTAATCCATTATGAAATTCATTCATTGATAAATCAACACTGAAAATTTTCATTAATATCGGATATTTCCCTGATTTTTGGTAATTTTTTTTTTTTTCAATCGGAAGGGTTAAATTTATTCTGTCCCAATTGGTGTTACCTATATAAATTGCTTTTATTTCTGAGTTGCGTGTTCACAACTTCAAAATCAACTGGTCTTGTGTCAAATCCTTATAAAATATTTTATTTAGAAAACAAATAATGAAAACAGTAGGCTCAATTGATTTTCAAATAATGTCCGGGTCTAACGGTGCTCTTCAAACAGTAAGGTACGAATATCCTTTGCTCCAAAAGGGACGCAAAATAAATCGACACCGTTTCAAACATCAAAATGATGATCGCAGTGAATCCTAGTTCGTCCCGTGTTTTTCAAACATAAAACCACCAAACTGTACTCATTAGATCATTTAATTATGTAAGTATTTGAAGTTTTATTTTATTAACTAATGCGAACAAACTCAGTTTTTTTTTCGATAGCTCATATTTTGTATGTACTTTTATTTGTTGTCAATAATTATAAAGATCGTTAATTTTATGTTTAATAAATTGTTGGTGATAGTTTTATAACTGGCTCCGTAAATTTCCTTTTTATCTTATTTATTTATTTATTTTTATTGTGCTAAATTGTTTATTATGGATCAGGATATGCAAAATCAACATCTTAGAGAAAACAATAATACGAAAATATACGAAAGAAGAACATTTTATTTGTTCATGGACTTGTAGGTTTTACACGACCCGTTGGTCACGAGGAATGTGTGACACAAGGTGGCAAGTATGGGCCATTTAGCAAGGATCGAACTCGCTATTACAATACTAATATATCTTCAGGACTAACTTGCTAACCATTACACCACAATGGGATGCACACTGGACTTGTAATAAGAGAAACGAAAGTCAAGAAAATAAGTAATGTCATATAATAATTTCTATATTGTTTTTAAGGTAAATCCTTAACTTTTTCCTCGTAAATTCCCACCATAAAATAAACTGAACCCTCATTTTATGTCCGTGTTTTTACAATAAATGTTTTATATTTCTTGTACCCGTTATTTTACAATATTAAATATATTTTCTTTATTATTTATTCTTTAACAAATAAAGAAAATATGTTTAGTATTGTAAAATAACGGGTGCAAGAAAAATAAAACATTTATTACATAAACACAGACATAAAAATGAGGGTTCAATTTATTTTATGGCAGGAATTTACGAGGAAAAAGTTAAGGATTACCGTTTTTAAGTCCTTTCTTTCAATTTAGATGGTTTGTTAGGATTTCTCTCTCAATTTTTGTGCGTTCATTCAATTTTAAGTTTTGTTGACGTGTTTAACGATAAGATTACGAATACTAATTTTTTTCTTCCTGTGAGTAGATTTTTCTAGGCCAACGTTAACAAGGCAACACGAATTTAGGTAATAATCGCACAGGTAATAAGGGCACAGGTGAAAAGATACGGAAAGATAGTATAATTGAAATAACGAAATAAATATATCGAAATATATATGTCAACATTGTTTAGATACAAGTACACCGTTTTATAAACTTTTAAGAACCTGCTATCTCCAAATAAACTAATTATCGGATTTTAATATAATGTTGGGCATTTAAAGCAATGAAATATAAGGTTTCTTTTAAACGACATTTTTTCGAAAAATTCTGAAGATAATGTGTTTTTTTTAATTGTTTTGTTGCCATGCCCCTCGCTCCAATCAGTTTAAAACGAGTTTCTTCTTTGAAATTACTGATGATCTTGTACTGTGTCCATTTCTTTGTCAGACTTATTTCTTTTTTCGTTAAAAAGCTGGTATTCCAATTTAGAAAATTTATTAACATATAGAAACATTGGATATTTCCTATGAGTCTAACATGATCAAAGGGGAACCACTCTTGACTGATAAATTATTTATTTTCCCATTGAACTAACTATAAACCCTAACCCCGTCTTCTTTTTTCCTAGTAGATCAATAAATAAATAAATAATATATCAGTCAAGAGTGGTTCCCCTTTGATCATGTTAGACTTATAGGAAATAACCGAAACATTTATTATAATGTTTTTGAATCTCCATATTTAGAATAAAAGTTCAGTGATATTGTCAGTTTTAGAGAAAAAACGACTTGAACATAGCTCAAATTATATAGAAATTAATAAAAAAAAAAAAAAAAAGAATTTATTTTGATGTTGATGTTGACGCTTTAACGTTTTTGTTTTTGTTAAACTATCCTCTGAACATTATATTATTGGAAAGAGAAAGAATTTTTTTTTCAAACAGTGATTGATGTTTTTTTTAAATGAAATTAAGCGTCGACGTCAACATCAAAATAACTTCTTTTTATTGGAACACTTTGTAATTTCTTTATATTGTCAGATTCATTTCTATATTTTACTACCATAGCTCAAATTACAGTAATTACTTGAAACAATACTTCATACAACTGTGTGCAAATTATTTGTAATAGATAAGAATACTTGATGTCATATAATTAAAAAAAAAAAAAAAAATCTGAAGAAACAACTATACAAATGTAAGTATAAATGTAGAATGAATGTGATTCCCTAAAAATTATTCATACAATCAAGAATATGAGCCCTCTGGGCATAAGTATTTAAGTTTTAATGTAATAAAATATATTGAATAAGAATGACTAAGGAAATCAAATAAGAACACCTATAAAAATATTACGCTTATTTTAATTGGTTTCTATATATAATCATTCATAGGATTGATTTTAATATGTTGGAGAATAAAACAATATTAGAGATCAATACCACCTAATATTTATTTATTAAACCCGGGTTTATTAAAACCAGTATGCAAATTAACCACACCATATATTATGTAAACCTTTATTTCTTAATGATATATAAGACACATTGCAGCATTTTAAATGCACTAATAACATGGGCTGTTTTGAGGCAAATCTAAGATTTTCTGAGCCATCGTCAATAAATAAGATTTATTTAATGTATTAATGATTTTGACTATAAATGAAAGTCTCATGGTAAAACCTGCACAATTCCTGAGTGTATTGTGACGTAAACAGTGACATAGTTTTGGTTACTGACAGACACTGAATCTCTATTATAACAAGATTAGATAGAAAATACTTTATACTATATAACTGTGTGCAAATAAATGGTTATTATTAAATATGAATAGTTACTTGGAACCATATAATTGTCTCTAGATTATTAGTATTAGATAGGAATACTTAAACCCACATAGCTGCAAATTATTTGTACTAGTACAAAATAAAAAAACACCCTCCGGGCGATGTAAAAATAGATTTTTGAAACATATTGCCTGAGGGGTGGGAGTAAAAAATTCAATGTCAGCGAGTTTGTACCCTAAGTAAGTAAAATCATCAAATTCCTTAAAGGATTAAAGAATAAAACAATTTGAAATGTAAACTTTAAATATGTATTAAAATAAAACAAACTATATATAGATATATAATACCAGTCATGTATTTATTAAAACTTGTTTTAAAAAAACAATGAGGACTATCTAATATTGCATGTTCAAATTTTGAGTGTATTTATTCTATTTTATGATGATTTTGGTTAATGTGACGTAATTTTTGTTACAGACAAAAACCGGAAGCGAATCTCCATTTTTAATAGATTAGATGGGATATTTGATACCATATAACTGTGTGCAAAGAAATGATTATCTGTCCTAGCTTGATGTTCAGTTGGCTATTAACATTTTTTGAGTATTATTATCTGTTATTTTAGGAGGGTTTCCAAGAAGTTTCTTGAAGTGTTCTTTCTGCTTTAGAAGACTATCTTCTTGGTTGGCTGCTTTTAACTTTCATTTTGATGTGCTTTTCCTACCACAAACCTCATTTACTGTCTACTATGCTAATTGTGAAATTAGCAAAAAAAAAAAAGAGAATTTTAATTTTTCTTCAGCTACTCTGAGAGGAAAATATTGCATTATATAATTATTTACTAAGTTTAGCTCAGTTGAGTTTCAAAGCCAGAAATATGGAGCACCCAGTGATAATTGAACTACTTAACAATGGTCTTCTAATCTAGCTTGTTAACCATTACACCACATGATGTGCCCTATTTCATTATATATATATATATATATATCTTATTATAATGGAGATTGTGTGTTTTTCTGTCTGTAACCGAAACTATATTCCTACTCAAGTCACAATTCTCTTAGTTATTGACATCACATTCTCCGTGATTTTATTTTTATCTAAACCTCAATTATTAATAAAATTGTCTTACATTATTAATACTGTTAACTATGTCTACATACTGTCAACATGCAATTATATTTATATATACAACAAAGAAGCGGTTAACAGTGTGAATGGGAAGTCTAATTTGCATATTAATATTAAAAAATCGAATTTAATAATGTGCTTAGTATTATTGATTTCTAACTGTTTGGTTTTATTTTAATGAATATAAGCAAAAATCTCTTCAATGAATCTTAAATGAAATCCATTAACTAGATAAAATAACTGTCATTTTATTCTTTACTTCCTCTTTTAACTAAATACTTAAATTAGAAAAAATAACAATGAAAGACGAGAGTGATGGAAGAGTAAGTTTCAGTTGTTCTATTTTTTATTATACTCCCTCTGTTTCAAATCTTTTATTATACTCCCTCTGTTTTAAATCTTTTTATCTGTATTCTTATTTAGTTTCATTAGCCTTTCTAATTTAATACAATATTTTATTACATTAAAACTTAAATACTTGCACCCGGAGGGTGCATATATTTGCTAGTATATATATATATATATATGTGTGTGTGTGTGTGTGAATAAACAAGGTTTCATTTTTTTTTCTTAAAATAAAGAAAATGCTCTGATATTGGTCAATAGAGCAGGATAAAAGTTCATTTTTTGTTAAGTTGAATTTATTCTTGTAGATTGATTGCCTTATCAAGGGGAGAAAACCAAGTCTGCTCTCATATTTACCCATACTTGGTGGGAGAACAAATGAATTCCTACCTTTCCCAAGGGCATTATTGTAAAGTAAAAAGCAAACAATGAAGTTATAAATGGTAAAATTCGGGCCCACACTCTGACAGTGTAAAAAAAACTCCTGGCACTATAATTTGTAATTACGCAATACAAATTTTCACCTGGAGAAAAAAATACATAAAAAAGAAAAAACCAAATCATATGCACTACCTGAAAATAATCAGTTATATTATAATGTCCAAAAGAAAAAAATACTGTAAGAGTTGCTTAAGTTAAATATATTAAAGTGCTCAATACATTAAGCAGAGCCAATAAATAATAATAATTATTATTATTTGTTATTATATATATATATATATATATATATATATATATAGAGAGAGAGAGAGAGAGGGTATTTGTGTTTGTGAGAAAGAGAGATTTATTAGAAAAGGATATGGAAGTGTAGGTATGGCCAAAATTTCACGTGTTTTTCACCCCCATCAATCAGAATTCAACAAAACTCAGAAAGAATGAATTAAGATTTTTAATTTTTGTAGAATTATGATGAGGAAGGATTACAAAAAAAAATCACATGTGAAAATTATTTCTTTGTGGTTTATCCTATTATTTGACAAATTTGCAATGGCCAGTCCAAATGTTAATGAAATGGTCAATTTAGTCCATTGCAATGTGAAGTTAAGTGAGAGTATTTTTTGAGTACTAGCTAAAAACAAATACCCTCCAAGTGGTATAAAAATAGATTTTTCAAAGAGTTTTCCAGAGGGGGTGGGAAAATTAAATAGATAGAATAAAACATTTAATATCTTTAAAAAAATTAACTACTTACTTAAAAAGCACAATATTCTATCCACTCCACTGAGATGTTTGTTTTGTTTTACAACAGTAGGAACCTCCAAAACATTTCTAAAAAATTCTGATTTAATTATTTAGACACTTATCTTTAAAGAAAAATTAAAAAATCGTACGAGTAAAATATATTTTGTTTGGATTTCATAAAGTGAATGGGAGAGGGAGCGACCTAGTTCAAAAGATATTTCCCCTTATAAATTTTAGGAAAAAACTATTTTAACATAAATTCATCTAAACGTGAATGAGTATCAAAGTTTTTGTGAAAATTTGACAATTATTTGATTTTTATAGAATTCTACTATTTTTATGTAGTAATGATACTGATTATAAATTAAATCTCATTGATAAACTTCTTTTTATCCCTGAAATGACTGTGATATAAGCAGTGATGTAGTTTTAGCTACAGACAAATAGTGACTGAATCTTAATAGATTGTTTGTATTAAGAATTCATTATAAAAAAATGATGCATAAGAGCCAATTGTCATGTAGAGTGAATTAATGTAAACTAATTCTTCTTTTGAATTACTATATCTAAATATCATTATTTTGTCTTACAGATGTTCCAGTCTACAAAATTCTTCTATATTTGAATGTTTCATAATATTTTTGATGACATCAAATGAAATATGGAAAATTACCCAGAAAAAAAATTTTGTTGTGAAACTTGTGGAAGTAAACTGTCTA
Source organism: Doryteuthis pealeii (assembly GCA_023376005.1). Classification (NCBI taxonomy): domain Eukaryota; kingdom Metazoa; phylum Mollusca; class Cephalopoda; order Myopsida; family Loliginidae; genus Doryteuthis; species Doryteuthis pealeii. Next base: position 78,160,269 of record CM042151.1, on the reverse strand, counting down.
ATAGTTCAAACTTAAAAAGACACATGAAAACCCATGCTAAAGAGAAACCCTATTCGTGTGAAGTGTTTGACTCTTCTTTTCCAGAGAAGTCACATCTGAGGCAACACATGCAACCACATTCAAGAAAGAAAACATATTCTTGTGAATTGTGTGGGTCTTCATTTTCACAGAAGTCACATTTGGTGGAACATATACGAACACACACTGGAGAGAAACCTTATACATGTGAAGTGTGCGACTATTCTTTTTCACGGAAGTCGGATTTAACACGACATATGCAAATACACACTGGCAAGAAACCATATTCTTGTGAAGTGTGCAACTCTTCTTTCAAACGAAAGTCAGACTTGAAGCCGCATATGCAAACACACTCTGGAGTGAAACCATATTCTTGTGAAGTGTGTGACTCATCCTTTTTACGGAAGTCACATTTAGTACGTCATATACAGACACACACAGGAGAGAAACCATATTCTTGTGAAGTGTGTGAATCTTCTTTTTCAGAACGGTCTCATTTGAGGCGGCATATGCAAACACACACTGGAAAGAAACGCTATTCTTGTGAAGTATGTGAATCTGCTTTTTCATGGAAGTCACATTTGAGACAACATATGCAAACACACACTGGAGAGAAACCATATACTTGTGAAGTGTGTGGATCATCCTTTTTGCAAAACTCACATTTGAAACAACATATGCAGACACATTCCGGTGAAAAGCCTTATACTTGTGATGTGTGTGACTATGCGTTTTTACGGAAGTCAGATTTGAGGCGACATACGCAAACACATACTGGAGAGAAACCATATTCTTGTGAGGTGTGTAGTTTTTCTTTTTCACAGAAGTCACATTTGGTGCAGCACATACGAACACATACTGGAGAGAGACCATATACTTGTGAAAAGTGTGACTCTTCTTTTTCACGAAAGTCGGACTTGAGGCGACATATGCAAACACATACAGAGAAAAATGATGAAAAATAATGTTATAAAACTTATTTAAAGCATGCTCTTAAAAGTTTGTGAATCTTTATTTTTCAACATTGTGATTATGAATAACCATGTCAAATCATCCAGGCCATGTCACCCACCCCGAAGCTACACCATTTTGCAAAAATTTGTTAAAATTTTACTCTTCAATTTTTTGGAAATTTTTTCCAGGAGTGGGCTATGTTAAAATTAGACAACCCCCAATATTTGAACTTCCAATTCCAAAAATTGGTGGAATTATGTCATTAAAAAAAAAATCAACATAACTCCACCAATTTTTGGAATTGAAAGCTCAAATTTTGGGGATTGTCTAATGTTAACATAGTCCACTTCTGGAAAAAATTGAAGGGGGTGGGTGAGAATTTTACTTTTTTCTGGATGATTTGTCATGAAATTACCAATTGAAGCTATAATTTTTTTTTTTTAAAGAGATGATGGATTATATCTCTTTCTGTTCCCCCCTACCCTCATTCTAATAAAAATAAAATACTCCTGTTAATGAATTCTTTATTGTAGGTAGTTCCACTGAGCAAAAAACAGGGCTTTTATTTTACCAATAAGCTATAGCTTAGGGCCACACATCATCAGGGCCACATTTTTTGAAACCATATAACTAGGTAAAGGCTCTATTGCCTTTTCACTAGTGCTAAATCAGGTAGAATGTTTTTCTGTATGAGGTCAGTACCAAACCTACCATCAGCTTCCCAGTTGCAGGTATGTGGTGTAATGCTTAGAGTCATAGGAAATGGACTCTTCAACCTAAGTTCAAATCCTGGACAATGCTGTTTGCATTTCACATAGCACTAATATTCTTGGGAAAAGAATCTATATAAAAAGAACATATATATATATATATATATATATATATTTTTTTTATATAGATAACAGCACTATGATTGATATTGATAACTCTAATAATAATAACACAAAAAATCTCTGTTTATGACCAAATGAACTATTGATAACCATGTACTATTACAATATTTATATATATATTATATATATATATATATATATATGAAAAAGTATGCATCCAACTAATCTCTCTACAATTATGGGAAAATTATAGGGCAGATTTGTCTCTTTAATCTAGGCTAGGTAACCAGTCTAGGAGAAGGAAAACTCTGAATTCAATCCTGTTAAACTCCACTTAAGAAATTGACCTTGTGTCACATCCTGGTTGTGTGGAGGGGTTGGTATATATATATATATATATATATATATAACTGGGTAAAGGAGAAAGTCCCCATGGTGTAGGGGCTAATGTGCTGGACTGTGACAAGAAAGTGAGTTCAAACTCCAGTTGTCTTCATTTTTCAACTGTACTAAAGTATTAACCCCCTCATCTTCCCAGCTATAGGTTAAATGGTAACACTACTGTTCTTATACAAAGATGGCTTTGGTATTAAATAACCCATGAAGGTTAATATGTTATTAAATTAAAAAAACAAACTATACCCATCCAAAGAAATGATTATTATTAAATAATAATAATTATTTAAAATATAATTGTATATGAATTAGTATAAAATCTGAATACTTAATTCAATATATATAACTGCAAACAAATGATTATTATTAAATAGAAATAATATCTTGAAACCTTATGATTATTAATATTACATAGGAATACTTGAAACCACACAATTGTTTGCAAACCATTTGTATTAGATATAAATACTTGAAACCATATAATTGCTAGCAAAAACAAAATGACTTACTTTAGCATTAAATAAGGAAAATAGTTTCTTGATATAATTGTTTACAATGGGATATGATAATAAGTTACTTAGACAATGTAACCATGTGCAAATAAATGATTATTATTATTAAATAGGAATAGTTACTTGAAACCATATAGTTGCTTTAAAAAAATTAAACAACAAGGTTTGAGATGCTGTAAAACCAAACTACCAGCTGTGGAGAAAGGTCTTAAGATTATGAAAAACTAAGGCATCTTTTCAACATGTTAAATGAAGATATTCTGGAAATTAAGAATATTAGTTGAATTAAATGTCTATGTCAGGTACAAAATGAAGACTTGGATCACAGTTGTTTGTTTTACAATCTGTGTTTAATATACATAATATGTAACTACAAAATAACAATACATGTGTTCTAAACAGGTTAAACAGGTTAATTGTACATAATGTTCCATGAACAAAGTGTAATTAAGTGGTTTCAAAAATGGTTAGAAAAGACTTACTGTGTCTTCCATAATTTTCATGGTGAGGTGTAAAGAATTTTATACAAAAATTGGAGACTAATTCTCTCTATTCTGTCCTATTTATTTTCTTTTCTCTAGTGCTAGACCAGAGAGATTGTTTTTGCATCTGAGGTGGAGCACCACCCTACCATCAAATCCCGATTTTACAACAGAGATCCTAGCTGTGTTACTCATGTGCTGAGTTAACAAAGAGCCAGTATCGAACCCGGAACCTTGTAGTTCCTAGGCTGATGCTTTACCAACTAAGCTAAACCTAGCTATTATTTGTATGGGACATTATACAATCAAATTATCAGGTATTGTTACAAAACTCTACAGTGCTGAAATTCACTTACCAAAAATCAGATTTTGACACCTCTGTGAGCAAAAATGAAATTGCATTAATATAAATAAGGTATGGACTTATCATTTTATATATTCATATTTTCAATGTTGTAGAGTTTGGTAATAAATAATACCTAATAATGTCTATTTTAATTGTATAATAGTTCACTAGAAATAATAAAATCCTAGTTTATTTTGTTTTAGAAGATCCCATGCTAATACCAGTTCTTTTCCTTCAAGGTGAAAAACTCTTACACTGAAAATTCATCTCCTCTTGGTTGTTGAAGTGTGGTGAGTGTATGAAGTGAGTCATGAATCAGAACAGATAATAATCCAGTGCCGCCCTGTTGGCTGGGGTATTAGACTGCACCTCAGCAGAGGGGTAAGACTCCCCCAATGGGGCCACCTGTTGTCCGTGGGTGCAATACTCCACTTTGGCACTTTCTTGGGCTAGACTGGCGGTCGGAGAGGCCCCCTCTGATCAATTGGCTGGTCACGTCAAGCCCCAGCACCTATATGATTGCCCCAACCCTATTTCCCTTATGGCAAGCCCCAATACTTTTTATCATATGGGTGCTAGGAGGCAGTGGCTGAGGGTCTACATGTCCTGGGAAGGATGTTACTCTATCTGATGGTGAAGTTTCAGATTTGGGGAATGTGGAGCACCCCTTCATCACCATTGCTCCCTGGTCCACTCTGACCCAGGATCTGTTAGGGTCCATTCTATGTGTTAAATAGAAAAATATGTTAATGAAAAAAAATGAGTATCCATTAAGAATGAATTAATTTCAAAACTTTGTCGGCATTAAATGACCCACTGAGGTTGATATGCCATAAAATAAACCAAACCAAACCAATAATCCAAGGGAGCTAGGTATAGACTATGTGATAGGTGTGTCATTAATTTGATTCCTTCAACTTCCTGGAGTTTATTCCAGAAACTAGCATGTATGCAAATATTGCAAATCTTTTGAATCACCCTAATATATTTTGCTCAGTCAATAGAGGTGTCTAGTTTGATACCGGCCCTCGCCAACTCAGCATATGAGTAGCATAGGGATCTGTGCGGTAAAGTAAGGAGTTGATGGTAAGTGTGGTGCTCCACCTCAGATGCAAAAACAATCTCCTTGGTCTAGCGCTAGTGAAAAGGGGATAGACTCCCTGGCTGTTACTGACTTTAGGCCATCCTGATGACGTACTTATTACATAATTTGACAACGGGATGTATAAAGAAATCAGGGGGCAAAAGGTTAAGAAAATAGAGAGTTTACAATGTGATTGAAGGAAACAGACTTGAATGGTGTCTCTTCTGAAAGTTTTTCTCCATGCGTGATAATGTTGTGTCTTAGCAAATAAAAGACATCTAGTTAAAAAGAAAAAAAAAATAATAATAGGATGGGGTATCCAGTGAGGATTGAAATTGCTTTTCAGTAGAAATGGATTTGCAAGACTAGCTTGCTAACCATTACATTACAACGGGATGTCTAAAGACGCCACATGAATCTTTGTGTTTGTTAACAAGAGCAAAAAATAGACACTGAGATGCAGTAACTTCATCTCTGACAACTCCAGACGATCCAAGAGGATTGATGGTTTGTTTGTTTTGTTTTATATCATATCAACTCTTTCTGTGTCATTTGATGCTGAATCAAGTCATTTTGATAAATAAAAGACTCATGTTGCTTAAGCAGTCACCCAATTAAATATTGAACAGGAACATCACTGCTTAACTTTGGTGATCTAGCAGGAATCGGTGTTTTCAGCATGACTCAAACTGTAATCCAAGACAAATGAGTAAACCAAAGAGGACTCAACCCAGCTAGAAGAAATATCCAAGTAAGAAAATGATGAGTGTAAGAATAAGAATACAACACAGTGTTTGAATGTTATGTATTTCAAATATGCAATTAAATATTTCTTTATAAAAAAAAATCAACCACAAAAACCACCCATAGCAGTTACAATATTAAAAAATGCACTTGTTAAAATTATTAATTTCAATAATATCAAAATGATAAATAAGATATAAAAAATGAAAAGTTCAAAAATCTTATTTCTTCATGATTACATTAATAAACATTATAAAAGCAAAATGACTGTCTCAGATTTTTTTCTTGTGATTTTTTTCTCTAGTTAGTGACTAAAACTGAAAATGTTTTAGAAACTCTATCTTCTTAATAAAGTCCTGTCATTTAAGGCTTTTGAATATACTGACTGCACCTCTCCCGAGGGGTAGCCCTTTACTAATGGGGCCACCTGTTGGTCCATTAGGTGGTGACCCGTGATGCCTAAGGACAGCATCCTGGTGGCTGAGCTGTCTATGAATTGCAACACTCCACTTTGGCCCTTATTTGGGTTATATGGGTGATTGGAGAGATTGCCTCTGATCAATCAGCTGGTCATGTCAAGCCCTAGCACCTGTATGATTGTCCTGACTGTATTCCTCAATTGCTCTTATAGCAAACTGTCCACACTTTTTATCATATATGTGCATGTAGGTAGTGGCTAAGGTTCTTAGTGTTCTAGGTATGACATTCAACTGTGTCTGGGTGGTGAGGTTCCAGTTCTGGAGCTCTTGTGTAAAGTACCCTTCATTGCCATTACTCCCAGGTCAACTCTGACATGGAGTGATAGTACGTGTTAGTGTCCCATCTATGTGTTAAATAGATAAAAAAAATGATTTAAAAAAAATTCAATACCCAATAAGAATGAATAAAACAAAAAGATCTTCAGCATAAAATAATGTATGGGTTTAAATTCTGTAAAACCATGAGATACAAACAGATATTTTGCCTTGATGGAACCTTGTTGAGAATCAACTAAGCAGCCATGTTTTGCAGACGGATCAGGATAGGCACCCGGCTGTGAGTCAGATTCAAAAGCACAGGTTTTGCTTTTCACCGGTTGTTTGTTAACAGACGATTGTTCTACATTTTAGTTACTTTATTTCTTAATCTGTTGTTGTCATGTTTGTTGTTATTGTATTTTTTCACACAAGAAATGTTAATAACATTTTATTGTCTCCAGTAAGCTCTTGCTGTTGTAGAAATTGTGACCTTTTTGGGGTTTCCCTGTAGATGACACCCGTATGCACTACATCAATTAAGGAAGCAGTTTTGACCTACTGCTGATCTTACCTAATATACATAGTACATAATTGCATACAACATAATAAAAATTGACATACGCATCACATAATTAATATGTAAGTAATAAAAGTAAAGTCGTCGGAGTGGTCTAAAGTTGGTATCAGCCAGACAGTGAGGGAGTCTATCTCCTTTTCACTAGCACTCGACCAAGGAGATTGTTTAGGTATCTGAGATGGAGTGCCACTCCTACCATCAGCTCCTCACTTTGCCACCCATATCCATGTGCTACTCATACGCTGAGTTGGCAAGGGCCAGAATCAAAATAGGAAACTTGAGGTTCCCAGCCAGACACTCTACCGACTAAACTAAATCTATTGATTATGTACAGTAGTATAGAATTCAAAATGTAACTGGTAATTCTGAATCATGGAAAATAACTTAACCTTTTGCTGACCTTCTTAGCTGTTCTCTGATTTGTCAGTCCAATTGTTGTTGGAATTATTGTTGATATAAGATGTGCTCTAATTCTCCACCTGGATTTATAGACTGGCCAGGGTCACGTGATTTACTCCTCCAGCCAATCAACAGGCCATACTGCATGGCTGATATATTACTTAAACACGGATATTTGCCACAGTTCACTTGCAATCATAGAGGAAGGAACTAAGACTCTTTACCAGAGGAACCAAAGGATTCATTATCGAAGGACTCTTTACCAGGAACTGAGGAGGAATCAAAAGATTCATTATCAAAGGACTCTTTACCAAGGATCCAATTCCACTGGACACGCGCTCTTGCTTAAGGATCCACGATGACTCAAAAGATTCTAACAGTTGTGAGAATGGGTTAGTAGAGTTAGTGATTCAGAATTAGCTCAGTGAGCAAAGCAGATGAATGCAAAATGGCGTCACTCCTGAGAGCTTTCTCTCCACATGTGTTGGTTTTTTGGAACTTAGGTTCTGAAATAAAGACATAAAAAATAAGCCATGACTTTGTATTCATCTAAAACAAAAAGAATATGGACATGAAGTCAATCCCAGGAACAAACACCCAAGAAGTCCCACACCAGAAAATAGAGAATATGAAAGCTATCCAACATAAGTAAATTTCAGAATTAAATCTTAAATCATTTAAATCACTGGTTCTCAACTGGGGGATATATGGTGCCTGTGAACCATATATCATTTTTTTTGGTCCAGGCAAGCAAAAAATATTTATTATTATACTAAACAATCTATGATCATTTGCAAAAGGTTTTTTTTTCCTATTTTGTTTATTGACACAAAATACATCTCAAAATATTCCTTAGTTTTGGGATTAAGTTATATTTGAAAAAAAAATCCATTTTATTTTATTCTAATTAGTTGTAATCTATGATTAGATGTAATCATCATAGTGGCTCTGAATGCCGGTAATACTTTTTTGGTACGATCAACTGCCACTCGCTCAAGTTCAGCCTATGACATCAGCTTTAGACATGCCCTCAAATCTTGATGAAAACAAAATAATCTTCACTTACATTACAGCCAGAACCAACTTTTAAAATGTAATATTTTTAGCTTAGAAAATTGAAAGTTTTGAATAAAGAAAACAACTTTGAATCATGTAAATTTAGGGTTCTACAAATGTTTTTTCTTTAATTACGAATTTTATTTTATTTACATTTTTATTTATAAATAAAATAATTCTATATTTTTATATAAATTTTTATTTACAATAATTTTAATATGCACCAATCTTTACATTTTTTTTTTTTAGAAATCAAACAATCATTTCATGTTTCCCCTCACTCGATAACTTTTAAGATCTTTGAGTGAAAACTTTACTAAAAAAACAAACAAAAAATAAATAAATTACGGAAATTTCTACTTCTAAACGCACTATAAAAATGCAAATAAAATAAAATTCGTAACTAAAGAAGAAATATTTGTAGAACCAGAAATTTACATGATTCAAAGTTAATTTTCTAAGCTAAAATATTATGTTTTAGAAGTAAAATAATTGAGGCTGTACTGTAAGCGAAGAGAAATTTGTTATTATCAAGATTTGTGGGTGTGTCTAAAGCTGATGTCATAGGCCAACTCAAGCGAGTGGCAGTTGATCATACCAAAAAAGTATTACCGCTCTGAATGCTGTACAAACTGAATTTTCTAAAAAAAAAAAAAAAAAAAAAAGAAAAAAGGAAAAATAGAGCCAATCTAGCAAAACTGATTCCATGTTTTCAATCAGCATTCTAGAGTTACTCTAAAGACATTCTTATTCTTTTGATAATAAAACTAATTGTTGCTTCATATAAAAATCAAAAAGAAAAAAATACTTGTAAGTTGATAAAGCTTTATTTCCTTGTAAAATAATTGTTCAATATAGTTTGTATAATAATACTTGTGTTTCTACAAAATACAAATGTTATCATGCAACACCCTCTGGTTAAAAATGAAACCGTCCAAATTATCCAAGATGAAATGCAAAAATGTAAATCCTGATTATCTGGTGTTGCTTATTCGCCAAATTCATATTTCACACATTTAAAAATTTGAAGTGTCATCATTCCAGCTAAATAATGGACCATTCTGTTTTTATTATTATAAAAAAAAGAAAGGGAAAAAAGGACATGCTACATAGAAATAATAAGAAGGAAAGAAAGCACAGGAAAGATAGAGAGAGGGGGTGAGTGTGTGGAAGCAATAATGCTAATCTGTTTCAATCAAACATAATGAAAAGATGAAAAGAATGAAAGAAAGAAAAAAATAAAAAATGAAAGGGAAGAAAAAGGACAGACTATACAAAATAAACATATTAGGAAAGAACGAAAGAAAGAAAGAAAGAGAGTAGGGGAAAGGTAGAGTGAGGAGGTATCAGAAGTGATAATGCTAATCTGTTTTAATCAAACATAATAAAAAAAATGAAAAGAAGGAAAGATAGATAGATAGATAGAGAGAGAGAGAGAGAGAGAGTTATATCATGATTATTATACTTTTTGCATATTGAACTATTGCAATAGCTCTTAAGTAAACATATCAAATGTAATGATTAAATTATCATACTGTGGTATATCCACAGGTCCTGCCATTAAAAATAATTGTTGCTTCATATAAAAATTAAAAAGAAAAAAATGCTTGCAAGTTGGTAAAGCTTTATTTCCTTGTGAAATAATTGTTCAATATAGTTTGCATTATTCCTTTCATCTTTTTGTCTTCAAAACTGACTACAGTTTTCTGCAAAAAGATAATCAACCACAATTCATTAAAGCCATTCATCAAAACCATAGTTTTTAGTCCAGGTTAAAAGAAGGGCAAGGGTAACCTTGAAGCCACTTTTTTAGACTTTATTTTTTGATGCAGGTAATCATTTTTTTTGGGGGGTATTGGTGTTAGCATAGCATTTAATTCTAATACTAACAGCAACAAATAAATGAATTAAAACTTAGTTCAATTCTAACAATTCATTTAAGAACAAAACAATGACTAACAATATAAAGTCCTTCCTGTGTATAGAGTTAAGTTTGAGAGACTTACTGGTGTGATGGAAAGGATATCTGGTATCTTCTGATTTAGCAGTTTCTTGGGAAGAATTTCAAGTTGACCAGCACCCTAGAACTGGTTCGGATTTATCTGGTGTTTTTTGGCATTTGCGCCAAAAATCTGGGCACATCATGTGATTGCTATTTTCAATCACATAAAGGCTCTCCCTCACTTAACACCACACACAGGAATGAACAATTTTACTGAACAAACTTGGGCTAGGCTTTGGTTACACTTATGGTGGCTTTTAACCTGGAATGATTTAAAATATTGCTGTATGGCCTGGTTGATTGATTTTGTTGGGTCAGTAAAATGTTGATTCCTGTATATAGAGTGAGTGAGCGAGAGGCTCTTGTGATTGGATATATCAATCACGTGATGAGCCCAGAAGTTTAGGTGCAGTATCCAAAATCCCAGCAGATAGATTCCACCAGCGGTTCCACGAGCTAGCGATTTGAAGGGCTCCAAGAAATCACCCTAAGATACCAGATATCTTCTCCAATGCGCCGGTAAGTCCCTTAAACTCAGCTTTATATACAGGAAGGACTTTTATTGTTATTTGTTGTTTCATGTGCTGGCCAATAAATTGTTTGAATTAAAGGAAATATTAATTCCTTTCTTGTTGTTAGCCTTAGAATTGAATGGTATACTAACACAATACATTTTAACGGCATGTTAACCCAACTTCCATTCATTTTCTTCCTTTCTTTCTTTCTTGTTTTATGTTCCTTGCTGTCTTCTCTTATTTCATCCTATCACTCTCTTTTCTCATTCCTGTTTTCCTTCTTTTCTTTCTTTCTCTTTCTTTATTTTTTCTATCAATTTTCTCTCTTCCTCTCACTCTTTTCTTTCTTACTTACTTTTTATCCTTCCTTCCTACATTCTTTCTTTCTCTCTAGCTTTCTTTTTTCTTTCTTTCTATTCATTTCCACTTTGATTGCGACTGATAGATATAAAGAGACTGGGATATATTGATGAAAACAGGCTTAGATAGATAGGACGAGACTGTGATACACCTTTTTTTTTGTCAGATATAGTCAGCATATCTAAGCCCTGCCAACAAGGCAACTGCATTACTGGGATTTGATATTTCTTTTCTTTGTTTTTTTAAAAACAACTTTTTCTTTGAAAATAAAACAAATGCGATTGATGTATAAACTTATATTTCCTGGGCAAAGATTAATTTCCTTCATATACTGATATTTCTTTTCTTTGTTCAATTTCTGCAAATTGCAGAACTATCTTGGTTACTGAATGTGCAAAAACTGATTTCAACAAAGCAAATATATGAATATATATATATATATATTGTAAATAGGACCCCTACATTAAAACAATAGAAAATCAATACTTTTCAAATCGGACAAATTGTCTGAGTAGAGGAAGGTCTGAATCCTAAGCAACAAAAATCAGTTGCAAAAAAAAAAAAAAGGTTTTTCTTCATTTTTTTTGTTTATATATACAGGGCTCATCTGGTTCAGATTGTCTGAAATTAATAGAAAAACTAAGACATTTTAATTTGAACAACTTCAGTGGTTAAATCGAACTTAACGGACCTAAATTCCACTATGTATGTCACCCTGCCAAAAAAAAAAAATACCAAAAATCAGGGAATTAACCAAATTTAATGAAATTTTCAGTGTTGATACATTAATGAATAAAGATAAAATGTACCAGTTATTTAAATTTTTTTCAGGTCAGTTAACTTTGAACAATGTATCTTTGAGAACCTCAAAGATATGTGGTTCAAAGTTAACTGACCTGGAAAAATGTAAAACTTTTTAAATGAAATAACTGATGCATTATATCTTTTATTCTTTACTAATTTAAATTCGGTTAATTCCCTGATTTTTGCTATTTTTTTTTCTTTCGGCGGAGTGACATATGATGGTGGAATTTAGATCCATTAAGTTCGATTTAACTACTTCATGTTTCTATACTGAAAAATAAATAGTTACTACAAGTTTTAATATTTACTAAGCTTAGCTTAGTATAGCAAAAGGCCATCAAAGAGGGAACTATAGTGGTAATGGTCTTTTTGAATTGTATTTTAACCACTACTCTTCAACAAGTGCATTTTAAGTTGCTAACAATGGCATTAATAAAAAATGCAATAAGATAATGCTTTTCACATTTTTCTTGAAAAATAAGTTTTGCTGTACGAGGGTGGGCTGAAAAATTAAACCAATATCTGCTGTTGATGAATTTTTTGACCAATGGGATCCAAGCACTGCAACACTGATTGAAAAATAAACAGAGGTGTGTTGTGTAATGTGGTTAACATTGTAGGAAATAAACTTGGCATCCCGAGTTCAAATCCTGGACGAGGCTGTTTGTTGTATTTCACAATTGGGGCTATGCATACAACTATCTTCCCTCCAGCTATGAGTAAATAGTTGGTAGACTGGCCTCTTTAACCTTGACTAGGCAACCAGTCCAAGAGAAAAAAAAACTCTGAATTCGAACTTGTTAAACTCTGCTTAAGAAATTGACCATGTGTCACATCTTACAGAGAGGTTGGGTAAATATACATGTTGAAAAATAAATCTCATTTGGTCACATTATATGAGAGTATCTTGGTCAGCCTATGAACTTTTCAGCCTACGCTCATAACAGTACTCTATGGCAAGGTGGATGAAAAGAACATTTTAATTTGCTAACAAAGACATTGATTAAAAATGTGAATCAAAAATGCAATATAAGAATGGTTCTTCATATCTAAAAAAAAAAAAAAAAAGTGTTGCTACAAGGATGGGCTGAAAAGTTCACAGGCAGAAAAGTTCAGCCTATATCTGCTGTTGGTAACTTTTTAAACCAGCATGGGTAAAACTGATGGAAGAATTTATGTACCCACAAAAGGGATTATGTTAAAAAATAAACCTCATTTGGTCACATTCCATGAGAGTATCTTGGTGAGCCATTGAATTTTTCAGCCTACCCTTATAACAGTAATCTATGGCAAGGTGAATGGAAAGTGCATTTTAAGTTGCTAACAAAGGCATTAATTAAAAATACAAGCCAAAAATACAATATGAGAATACTTCTTCAGATTTTTCTGGAAAAATAAGTTTTCCTATAACAGTACATGTGTAGATATATTGGAAAGACTTCATTATAAATTGTTTTGTATTTAAAGTAACAAAAATCAAAAATCAACAATTATCATAGACTGATATACTTGAACTAGTACCTTCAAGTTGATTAGTAATGTTTCAGCCATTTTACCCTCAGATTTTTATTCAGCTATCATGTTTGGTAAACTTATGTTATGTAATGAATGGTTTAGCCTATTCATTTTGTAAGGAAGTGTAATATTTGAATTTTAAAAGTTAATCATTAATTCATTAGAAGAGTCATGAACAATAGCTTATGACCTCTTTGGTATCGCATTCTGATTCATTGAGAATGTCACGTGAGAGCTGAATCTGTGGGAAAAGTTTAGAAAGATAGTGTTCAACTTATGTGACAGAGGCAGACATGAATAATGGGGTCTCTCTAAGTTCCTCTTCCTCCCACAGGAAATGTTGGGCCTTGGAAAAATAAAATAAAAAGTTTAGATAGAGTTCAACTTATGCAATCGACAGAGGCAGACATGAATAATGGGGTCTCTCTAAGTTCCTCTTCCCCCACAGGAAATGTTGGGCCTTGGAAAAATAAAAATAAAGACATTGAAATTGAACTATGTCTTCAAGTTTATTACTAAGTAATAACAAAGATGGACATGAAGATGGACACCCAAGACCAGCCCAGATGGCCCAGAGTAAGAGAACACTAGAGTATTCAACCTGGACAGAACAAGACTAAGTTAAGAAAATAATAATAATACTATTATTACTATCTAATACTTGCAGTGTGGAGATTTTGATTTAACCTTTTATTCAATTCATATGAGTAGATTATACTCGTTCTGCTGTCCATCATTAGAAGATATCTTGTATTAGTTAATTTGGATCAAGTATCTAATAAGCACCCCAGCTGAGACCAGTAGGCAAAAGAAGAGTTTTTGCTTTTCACTGCAAACTTCCAGTTGTTTGTAAACAAAGCCTTAGATAATTTTTTTATTCATTAGAATTTCATTGTAAGATTTTAAAAAAAGATATTTCAAGTTTATTAACAAACCAAATAGGTACTAAGCACTCTGGATTAGAGTGGATCTGGAAATAATAGCAATGAAGGGGTACTCCATATCTTTCAGATCTACATAACTAGAGTTTCACCATTAGATGCAGTTTAGTGATACCCAGTATACCTTTTTTTTTTTTAGGGGTGTCTTACCCTCCCCTCTTCAGGAGATACAATCAGCATATTCTACTGACAGGGTGGAACTTTACATCAGGTAATTAGATATGCTTCAACTAACACTTTTAGCCACTAAGTCACATGACCATCACTACGATGCCTTTTTTTTTTTTTACATAGGGATTTAAATGGGTCATCCCATGAGGATTCAACTCACGATTCAGTAATAATGGATCTGCGGGACTAACTTTAAAAAATCCCCCTCTACACTAGCGCTAGTTATAAGAATAAGAAAAGCTAAGGGTAAACTATTTGTTTAATTATTGATCTACTAGGAAAAAAGAAGACGGGGTTAGGGTTAGGGTATAGGGTTTAGGGTTAGTTTAATGTAACCTGAAGAATATCATTTGTTTGCCTTTTCAACTGAAACAAAGTGTACATTTTTTCAATACTAGTTAAAGTACATCAGTGTATAATATTTCCTTGTATCATAAATTCAAACAAAAAAAGATCAACAAATTTTCAAAGGAATTAATTTCCTTTGATATGCATTTTGAATATAACTTGACCAATTTTTTTTTTCTCTATTTAGCATGTTTTTTGGAATGTCGTTTCAAAAGTGTACGTGTTGAAAATGAAGATTCACAAAGTTGACAAGTGTACGGCTTTTCCCCAGGATGTACCTGCATATGTCTTTTTAATGTCGATCTATCTGAAAACGCTGATCCACATACATCACAGGAATAGGGCTTCTCTCCAGTGTGTGTGAGCATATGCCTCTTTAAACTTGCTGTGACTGAAAATGAAAATCCACAAACATTACAGGAATATGGCCTTTCTCCTGTATGTGTTCGCATGTGTCGTTTCAGACTCGAATTGAGTGCACAGGTATAGCCACAGACATCGCAAGAAAACGGTTTCTGGCCAGTGTGTATATGCATGTGGTTTTTTAAATGTGAACTGTCTGAAAATGCAGCTTCGCATTCCTCACAGGAATAGGGTTTCTCTCCAGTATGTGTCCGTATGTGTCTTTTTAGATTTGAGCTAGCTGAACACGCATATCCACAGAGTTCACAAGAAAATACTTTCCCTTTGGTGTGTGTTTTCTTATGTGTTTTCAAGGTCATACCGTCTGAACATGTATATTCGCAAATGTCGCAGGAAAAGGATTTGTCACCTTCATGTTTTTGCATGTGTATTTTCAAATATAGAGCTTTTGAAAATTCTAATCCACACACTTCACAAGAATATTGTTTTCTTGGAGGATGTGATCCATTGTTTTCCAAAATCTTGTCCACTGTGGAATGAAGTTCCATATTGTTTATTCTTTCAGGATCCAGAAAATCTGTGGGGGGAAAAAACATTGTATCATTTAATAACATATAATTACAAAAAGTTGTAATTGTAGTGACATAACTAAGAAGATATAATAATAAAATGGTCAGATTACAATATAGGTTTGAAAAACCCATTTTAGTACAGTGTAGACAATTGGGCATGAATATATATATATATATATATATATATATATATATATATATATATATGAGGAAAAGGGGGTTGGAATGAATCCGACAGAATGAGCTCAGCTTCTTCTGCTTTATTCAATAAAGCAGAAGAAGCTGAGGTCAACCCTCCAGCGAAATATACTACACATTTTTGTCTGAGTTTTGTTCTTTCATTCCTTATTTACCATATATATATATATATATATGTAGTGTTAAACTGTACAGACAATTCTTGTCGGATGAGTTTTTGTTCAATCCTTTCTAATTTTCGGGCCATCTTTTTGGTGTCAGGGTGGAACTGGTATTGAGATTATGGACCATTTCCACTCATGGGTATCTGGGGCCCACCGAGCTTCATCAGACTACATTTTTATTTTATTAACACCCATGAGTGGAAATGGTCTATAATCACGATACCCATGGTATTTAAGGCCTTTTTATTCACAAATATATATAATATATATATATATATCATCAAAGAGGTAACACCACGGATTTAATATATACATATATATATATATATTTAACATTACAGCATCTACCTTCAAGAAATACTACTTTATTTTTACTTCCTGTAAACAAGAACACAGATGGAAACCTGACTAAAGGTTGGATAGCTATCATTATCATGAATAGACCATGTATATCTAAGTTAGGTTAGTGTGGACATAAAGTCAACTCAGACCATAAACAGCCTTTTTATTCACAAATAAATTTTCTCTGTTTATAAAGATTATAAAAATTAAACATTGAGCTCTCATACGGAACCTGAACTCTACAACAAACTACTGGTAGAGAATAAGACCAGCCTAGAATCAAACTTGGTACCCCAACAAAAAATATCATTGATCAAAGCCTGAAGAAGATACCAGAAGATCTGAAACACGTGTTTCATATGTCAGATAAAAAGAATAAAACAATTTTTTTCTAAAAACATAATACATTTTGTGGACCTTCTTTTTATAATATATATATATATATATATATATATATATATATATATATATGCAAGAATAAGTTTCAGTCATTGTCTTTTTATTCATGAACTTTTATAAGGTATATTCGGGTTTTGTTTTCCTGGTCTCCTGCCCTAAAATACACTAGGCGTTGCTTGGTGAATATATTGACCCACACTAGTTATTAACCAAATAATGGTTTGAAGGTGTTTTTATCAACAAATTAATGTAAGAAGCCCCCTCACATTTTTATCAACAAGGAAGGGTGGGGTTGTTAACCTTTATTCAAAAATTGACCTTATGTCACATCCTGCTCGTGCAGAGGAGTTATTAAATATATACAGTATTATCAGAGAGAGTGCATAGTGTTCAAATCCTGAACAATGTTTTTTATGACATAGTTTAATGAATTTAAAGATTTTGATATTTTTTATTTATTTATTTTAAATATGACTTTTTTATCGACTAGGGAGGAGGAGGGGGCTGTAAAATATTGCTTTCTTGAGTTTCAGTTTTAATTTACCATCAACAGGGCTCAAATGATGATGGTTTAATTAAAACCGAAACGCTTTAGCGTTGGCTATCTAAACGTCAATCTTTGACATATTTTGTTGTTTTTTTTTTTTTTTTTTCCAAACAATTTATACATATCAACATTGTCGGATTTTATATCCATTTCTTTCTTCATATTCTTGGATATGGAACGTTTGTTTAGTAAGAA
>CM042151.1:78060195-78137695 GCA_023376005.1 Doryteuthis pealeii | reverse complement strand
TATCTTTTTAAATAAAATTCGTTGGAACGCACAGAAGTTTTGAAATGTTTGAAAAAAGAACTTAAAAAAAAAATCATGTGAAGAAAGTGTTCAAACTCTTGTTTATATACCCAATGTTCGATGTGGGTTATATAACAATATTGAGCCTCATCTCATAAATACACATATGAATATACTCTAAACATTAGTTTTCATATAATTTTGAAATTATTTTATAGCAAAATAAATACTAAAAAAAGGACACATTTTATGTTGAAGATTATTGAAAAGTATTCAAAACAAAAACATATGAAATATGTAGGGTAACAAGTTTGCTGGAAACAAAAGAACTTTAATAAACTGAGCATGAGTACAAAGTGTAGGTTTGATTTCTTTGTCTAATGGCATATCAATTTACATGGGTTATTTAATGCTGAAGCCATCTTTGTAGAAGAACAATAGTGGTACTATTTAAACCATGGCTGGAGGGTGAGGAGTTTAGTTTCACATCTAAAGACCATACTGAAATTTATCTACCAATGAGGCCACACTTAAAATTTTAGTATATTCACAACAAAATTTTAAGTTCAAACTTTTTAGTCAATATTTACTTAAAATAGATTTTTAGTTAATATTTACTCAAAAGAAATTTAAAAAAAAAGAAGTTTATTAACTTTTTAATGACTTTAAAAAATTTTTTAATTTTTAGTTTTTCCGTTTTTGAGAAAGCATTGTGATAGCCACTTCTACTGTAGAGATTTTTTTAATTGGTCATTTGGAAAAAGTTTGTGGGGGTTTCCTCACCCCTGATCTAACCTTTCTTACAAAATCCAATCATCTCTGATAACCATGTATTATAAATTTCAATTATATCAATATTTGTGTAGCAGTCAATATTTTCGTCTATTGACAAATAAATTTGGGAGTTTTGTTGAGGAAACTAACCTGAACAGCATAATTTGTATTGTCATAGTTATGGCAAATAATTCTATCAATTACACTACAAAGTGTATGCCGCCCTGTCAGCTGGGGCGTTAGAATGCACCGACTGCACCTCTGCAGAGGGGTAAGACTCCCCCAATGGGGCCACCTGTTGGCCGTGGATGGCAACCCGTGATGCTTAAGGATAGAGCTCAGGTGGATGAGCAGTTCATAACATGCAATACTCCACTTTGGCCCTATCTTGGGCTAGACGGGCAGTTGGAGAGGCCCCCTCCGATCAATTGGCTGGTCACGTCAAGCCCTAGCACCTATATGATTACCCCAACCCTATTGCCCTTATGGCAAGCCACAACCCCTTTTTATCATATGGGTGCTAGAAGGCGGTGGCTGCGGGTCTACATGTCCTGGGAATGACGTCAAACTCTATCTGATGGTGAGATTCCAGTTTTGGAGGTTTGGGGAATGTGGAACACCCCATTCATCACCATTGCTCTCTGGTCCACTCTGACCCGGAGTGGTAGTACCTGTTAGGGTCCCATCTATGGGTTAAATAGAAAAATGTATTTATAAAAAAATTGTATTATCCATTAAGAATTGATTTATTTCAAAACTTTATTGGCATTAAATGACCCACTGAGGTTGATATGCCATAAAACAAAACAAACAAACAAACAAACAAAGTGTATGGGTTGACTAGTGGTTACTCGTGAGTAACATAAGAATTTTACGTCTTAGATTAAACATAAAGATTATTTGTTTGTTTACTGATATGTCTTTTATTTATTTACACTAACTTCTAAAGTTTAGTGAGGAGGGTATTTGTCCAAAAGTAAATGTAATAGTGTTGGCTTTTTTGTATATAAGGTGTGTGCTAGATGCCTGCTTCTATTTATAGACTCGCCGAGAACCACTGGCAGCACTCTGCTGCTGAAACAATACTTAAGCTAGGCATACTGGTCATAACTACTCACAGCTACTTTAAACCTTCGTGGACGACAAAACATAGGAGTAAATCACTGGACCTTTAACACTACGCAGGATAGGACTTATACACGTACCAAAGGATTCCATAACTCAGGACTCACTTACTTTAAGTCCTTTTCAACTGGCCAAGGATGGTGTTTAGAAACTTAACAAATAGTACAACTTGTGTTTGAACTCGCTGATAATTTATGAGGAAGTGCGTCCCGGTCTCCTGCCTCAGAAATTGCTACCCGGTGACTATTAAAATAACGTCCCCAGCTATGTTGTTTTGGTGGTTTTACTTGAAAGAAAACAACCAACTTAGGGCGTTAAATGTATTTTAGAGGGGTGGGCTTCTCTTTATAAACAAATGGAGATGGGTGGATAGATATATATAAACAAAGTAAAAAATGAACAAATTGAGGTAGATAGATAGATAGATAGATATCCATCTTCATATGTAAACAAGAATTACGACAAATTTCTATAAATAAATTTCTAAACAAATTACGATAAATAAATAAGAATTACGACAAAAAATACATTTAACGCCCTAAGTTAGTTGTTTTCTTTCAAGTAACACCACCGAGACGACATAGCTGGGGGCGTTATTTTAATAGTCACCGGGTAGCAATTTCTGAGGCAGGAGACCGGGACACACTTCCTCAAAAATTACCAACTCGCTTACTACAATGTTAAAGGCCAGAATGTTATCAACTACACCATGGAAACTCCCCAAAGTGTAAAAAAAAAAGATAGAAAAATTATAATGAAAAATAGTTGAAATCATCATCATCATCATCATCATCATCAAGGCATGCTGACAACACAGATTCCCTTGACTTTTTCTTGCCATCCATCCCTACTGGCCATAACTCTTGGTAAGTCCTGTAGATGGCATCCAGTATCCTCACAGAGCAGATGAATGTAAGTTTTTGCTGGTCAGCCAACACTGGTGTGTACATGTGTTAAGTTTTTATGGGCCATTAAGAGCGCTTGTCCAGTGAAATTGGATCCTTGGTAAAGAGTCCTTTGATAATGAATCCTTTGGTTCCTAAGGTAAGAGTCCTCAGTTCCTGGTAAAGAGTCCTTTGATAATGAATCCTTTGGTTCCTCTGGTAAAGAGTCCTCAGTTCCTGGTAAAGAGTCCTTCGATAATGAATCCTTTGGTTCCTCTGGTAAAGAGTCCTCAGTTCCTGGTAAATAGTCCTTCGATAATGAATCCTTTGGTTCCTCTGGTAATCCTCAGTTCCTGGTAAAGAGTCCTTCAATAATGAATCCTTAGGTTCCTATTGTAAAGAGTTCTCAGTTCCTGGTAAAGAGTCCTTCAATAATGAATCTTGTGGTTCCTCTGGTAAAGAGTCCTCAGTTCCTTTGTCAATGATTGCAAGTGGACTGTGGCAAATATCCATGTTTAAGTAATGTATCAGCCATGCAGTATGGCTTGTTGATTGGCTGGAGGAGTAAATCACGTGAACTTGGGTAGTCTATAAATCCAGGTGGGGAATTAGAGCACATCTTATATCCCAAAATATCCCAACACCATGTGTAGGAGTCCACAGAAGAATGTTGATTTATCCTTACTTCTTCAGCAGTTCCCAATATGTCTTGCTCATCTTACTGAGAGATGGGAGATTAGTGGCCAAACAGCTGTTGTTTTCTAGGTTGCTGCTACCAGGATTGTTCAAAATAGCATGCAGCATCTTTTTTTTTAGGTCCCATCTAGCTTTTGGTAATCTTTAACATTTTCCTTGTAAATTCCTACCATAAAATAAACTGAACCCTCATTTTATGTCCGTGTTTTTGCAATAAATGTTTTATTTTTCTGGCACTCGTTATTTTACAATACTAAATATATTTTTCTTACGAGGAAAAAGTTAAGGATTACCAGAAAATATATTTAGTATTGTAAAATAACGGGTGCAAGAAAAATAAAACATTTATTGCAAAAAATATGGACATAAAATGAGAGTTCAATTTATTTTATGGTAGGAATTTACAAGGAAAAAGTTAAGGATTACCTAGTTTTTATTCAGGCATTTTATTGAAATAATTAAAGTAATTCATTAGATTATATCCAAATATTTTAGTTTTCTTTTTAAAGTATAACATTTTGATATTTAATATTTGAAACTAGCAAGTGTTATTGGCATTGCTTGGGACAAAATACCAGTTGGGCACATGTAAACAATTTGATTTGATTTTTCATTCCCTCATCATTTATTATAAATAATTGATTTTCATTCCCTCATCAATTATTATAAATAATTGATGAGGGAATGAAAAATCAAATCAAATTGTTTACATGTGCCCAACTGGTATTTTGTCCCAAGCAATGCCAATAACACTAAATATATTTCCTCCTTTTTAACTGTTAACACAATCTTTCATTTTAGATTGTAAATATCAGTTCGTTTTGCACCAATCTCATAGGTAAAATAAACATCAGAGATGCATTACTACAAACATTACTTTTATGACGTTATATCTGAACTGGACTAGATAAATCAACAAAAAAAAATTTTTAACGGTTAAAGGGAGTTAATTCATATTTAACTGAAGTTTATTTTTTTTATTCTTTATTTATTTTATTATTTATGAAATTTATTTATTATTTTTTTTATTTATCTAAAAAAAATAAAATTTTGAACGGTTAAAGGGAGTTAATTCATATTTAACTGAAATTTATTTTTTTATTCTTTATTTATTTTATTATTTATGAAATTTATTATTATTTATTTATTATTTTTTATTTATCTAAAAAAAATAAAATTTTGAACGGTTAAAGGGAGTTAATTCATATTTAACTGAAATTTATTTTTTTATTCTTTATTTATTTTATTATTTATGAAATTTATTTATTATTTTTTATTTTTTTTTTTTTATTTATCTAAAAAAAATAAAATTTTGAACGGTTAAAGGGAGTTAATTCATATTTAACTGAAATTTATTTTTTATTCTTTATTTATTATTTTTTATTTTATTATTTATGAAATTTATTTATTATTTTTTATTGATTATTTTTATCTATTATTTTTTATTTATTTATTATTTATTTATTTATTTTTAATTTTTAAAAATTTTTTATCAGTTGATGTAGTTGTTTTATAGAGAATGAAAATTTGATTTTGAAATTTTTTTATTTTATTATTTATGAAATTTTTAAATTTTTTATTTATTGTTTTTTTTTAAATTTATTATTTATTATTTATTTTTTATCAATTTTTAAATTTTTTATCAGTTGATGTAGTTGTTTTATAGAGAATGAAAATTTGATTTTGAAATTTCTCATAAGCTGCAACAAAAGATCTCACACGCCATGTCTTCTTCAGACTTGAATGGTTCCTTTATTATCAAGATTTTCACATGATAAAATGTATTGGATTTTGAAAAAAAAACTATCCTGTTTAGCTAGATTGTACAATATCTGGTTGCCAGAATAATAGAATATAATGACAAATGATTACATAATTAAAGTAATTGATTAATTGATTAGATAATTAAAAAGAACAAGATTATATAGAAAAATGACATACTTTTTTATCCTCAGCTTTTGTGGATGTACTTAAAAAAAACAAGAGAGCTTATCATTTTTGACTCTCCATCATATATTACTATAGAGTTGTAGGAAATGGAATTGTTGACCTGAGTTCAAATCCTGTACGAGGCTGTTTACATTTCACATAGCACTAATACCCTTAGGAAAGGTATGAACCCAACTAATTTCCCTCCATCTATGGGTAAATAGGTTCTTTGAACTTGTTTAGGTAACCAGTCTTGGAGAAGGAAAACTCTGAATTCAAACCTGTTAAACTCCGCTTAATAGACTGACCTGCTCGGGTGGAAGGGTTGGTAAATATATATCACCTCCTGTTTAACAAATAACACCATCTTTAGTTTTAAACTGTAAATATAAGTTCTTTTAGTACCATTTAATGGGTGATATAAACATCAGAGATGCATTATTACAAACATTATTTTTATGACATTAAATCTGAATTGGACTGGACAAGTTAAAAGAAGTTTTGAAGGGTTAAAGGGAGTTAATTCCGCACAACATGTTTAACTGAAATTGAATATTTTTCAAACAAGTTGCATAACTATGACACCTCGTTTGGATAAGGTCTTAACCTTCTGCAGAGGATACAGTATCGCCCCCACCCCACTGAAGAAAAAAAAGAAGCAATTTCAAAAGATTTACAACAGGACAAATAAACCTATAGGTGTATAAGATAGATGACTAATGATAACTCATTTTAATGAATGAGTTATCATTAGTCATTTATCTTATTCTATATATTTTTCATTGAGGCCGTATTTATAAAT
This sequence comes from Doryteuthis pealeii, assembly GCA_023376005.1. Taxonomy (NCBI): domain Eukaryota; kingdom Metazoa; phylum Mollusca; class Cephalopoda; order Myopsida; family Loliginidae; genus Doryteuthis; species Doryteuthis pealeii. Next base: position 78,131,485 of record CM042151.1, on the reverse strand, counting down.
TTGCTATAATGAGAGACAAAGAATGTTATAATTATTGTGATTATAAAAAAAAACCCCAAAAAACCCCAAAAAAACGCCCTCCAGGCGATGCAAAAATTTATTTTTGAAAGATATTGCCTGAGGGGACGGGGTTAAAATCCAATGTCAGAAGGTCTGTATCATAAGTAAGTAAAATCATTGAATTTATAAAAAAAGAGTAAAAAAAAAAAACAAAAAAAATTGAAATGTAAACTAATTCTGTCCCCTAAAATAAAATATTGCATGCATCTATTAATTATTAATTAAATAATTATTTTGAATATTTTGCACATAAATTTTACACAAAATCATAGGTATTTATTTATATGTAAACTTTTTAGTTAACTTCTGGTTATTGAAAAAAGTGTGAGAGCAAAAGATAATTTTTAAAGTTGATTACAAATTTCACAAATAACTTTTCCATTTAAAGTAATAATACAACTTTTTAATCAATTTCATAGTCTATATAGTTTATTTATTTAAATTGTCATTATTACAATGGAAAGGATACAAATGTTGCATTATAAGGAAAAGCTTTTATTCATTTGATCAATATTAATTGTTCTTTATTCTATACTAGCAAAATAAAAAACGCCCTCCTGGCGATGTAGAAATAGATTTTTGAAACATATTGCCTGAGGGGTAGGACTTAAAAATTCAATGTCAGTGAGTTTGTACCCTAAGTAAGTAAAATCATCAAATTCATTAAAGAATTAAAAAATAAAACAATTTGAAATGTAAACTTTAAATATGTATTAAAATAAAACAAACTATATATAGATAGATAATACCAGTCATGTATTTATTAAAACTTGTTTTAAAAAACAATGAGGACTTTCTAATGTTGCATGTTCAAATTTTGAGTGTATTTATTCTGTTATGATGATTTTGGGTAATGGGACGTAAGTAGTGACATAGTTTTTGTTACAGACAAAAACCGGAAGCAAATCTCCATTATTATTAGATATTGATGATTTTGTGTATTGTGACGTAAGCAGTGACATAGTTTTGGTTACAAACAAATAGAAACTAAATCTCCATTATCAATAGACATAAAATTCTTGATTAATATAAATATTCACTGAAGTTTAAATTTGTTAATTAAATAGCCTGTTTTATGTAACTGGCATCATATATGAATAAGTATAATCATTTTAAGATATGTATACTTCAAATTTTATAGGTTGTGCAAACTTAAACATTTATTCTCGTTCTAATTTATGTGGTTTTTGAGTAACTGCACAAATATAAGGAGACAAAAAAATGTTGGCATATAACTCCAGCTATGGGTACATAGTAGAGCTGATTGGTCTCTTTAGCCTTGGTTAGGCAACCAGTCTATGAGAAGGAAAACTCTGAATTCAAACCTGTTAAACTCTGCTTAAGAAATTGACCTTGTGTCACATCCTGCTTTTGTGGAGGGGTTGGTAAATATATATATGTCCATATGAGCTTATCTTCAATATTCCTTCCATTTATTCAGTGTTAGTATATCAGTGGACATACTAATGCTAATATTGGACCTTTAGTGAGTAGGGACATGACTAAATATTACCACTAGCACCAACCATTGCCAATAATTAGTAGCCACTCCAACACATATTTAAAACAAACCTTTTATAAAAAGTTCTTTTTGAATTTTAAATAAAATTATCCTTATTCAATTATGTTAACTAAAAACAGAAAATTAAAAAAAAAATGATATGATTGATTAATTTTAATTGCATATCAACCTGTCTTGGGTAATCTTATGTCTAGAGGTTAGGGAATCGAATACATTTTGCATCTATATTTTTTGTGTAGTTGTTTATTAAGAATTTTTTGTACACTGTTATATATCAAGTATTCCTAATACAAATAATTTGCACACAGCTATATAGTTACAAGTATTCCTATCTAACACTAACATCTTATACAAAATTATAACAAATAACTATTTCTATTTTTGCAAATAGATTGTTTTGTAAATATTTAAATGGTTTCAAGTAACTAATAGTAATAATAATCCTTAGCTAACAATAACAGCTTTAAGTAACTATTCTTAATACAAAAAATTATACTCAGTTATATGGTATCAAGTATTCCTATTGAATAAAAATGATTTTAAACATATTTATTTAACCTGTAGATAGGACCCTGACACTCTGGGTCAGAATATTCCTGAAAGTAATGTCAATGAAGGGATATTCCACATGGATTTAATTAAAAAAAAAAGTATGCTTTAATATTAACAAGAAAGCACGAAATTTGATGGGATTATGTATTCTGAAAATATTTTAGAGAAGAAATTATTCAATCATAAAAAAAACAATACAAATCAATAAAAAATAAATGCTTATCACATTTAAATCAGGATACAAATGAGTTACATAAAGTTCTATATTGAGTGTAAATATTTTAAATGCCATCCTTGGCCAGTTAAAATAGAGCTTAAAGAATGTGGTGGAATCCTTTGGTGATCCTTTGGTAAGCGTATAAGTCCTATCCTGTGTATTGGTAAACATCCAGTGATTTAATCCTATGTCGTCGTCAAAGAATTCTGGTGTAATTATGACCAGTAGGGTCGGTTAAGTAGTGTATCAGCCTCAGAGTACTGCCAGTGATTGGCCAAGGAATAGATCACATGATCTAGCCTAATCTATAAGTAGGAGAAGGGATCCATCACACACCTTATATCCCAAAATTCTCAACAGTTAGTAAAGGCAAATAACCTATTGTAACATGAATACTGTGTGCATTCAAATCAGGATACACAAGCTGCATAAAGTTCTATACTGAATTAGAAAAGGCAATAAAACATCATGTCAAGTGAAAATATTTACACTGGACAGCGGATTATACAAATTATTAAAAAAGATAACCTCAATATCATGAGGATCAATTATATTCAATTAACTTTTTAATTAAAAGTCTCTTTAGACAAAGAATATTAGGAAAAAATGGCTAAAATATGCAATTTAAAGAAAAAGTCACAATTCACAAACTTAAATATGTTTGATTACTTAACAGTGAATTGCTTTTTGCTAGTTAATATCTATCCATTCACATACTTCAAAAGAAAATGTTTTTTCTCCTGTATGTATTTACATGTGTTTTGAATTGGAACTTTATGAAACTGATGATACACACACCTGACAGCCCTGTTGGCTGCGGCTTTGGAATACACTGACTTCACCTCTGCAGAGCGGTAAGACCCCCCCCCCAATGAGGCCACCTGTTTGTTGTATTGCGGGCGACCTTGAGGTTTAAGGATGAATCCTGGTGGATGAGCAGTCCATTACATGCAACACTCCACTTTGGCCTTACTTACGCTAGCTGGGCGGTTGAAGAATCCCCCTTTTGACCAGTCAGCTGGCCATGTCAAGCACCTATATGAATGTCCCATCTCAATTCCTCTAATGGCAAGACTCAACTCTTTTTATCATATATATGCAAGAAGGCGATGGCTGAGGGTCTTCATGTCTTGGGTATAACATTAAACTCTGATAGTGAGGTTCTAGTTTGGAGGTCTGGGGAATAATGAGCACTCCTTCATCACCATTGCTGCCTGGTCGAACCTGTTAGGGCCCCATCTACGGGATAAATAGAAAAGAATGTGTTTAAAACAAATTGAGTTCCCATCAAGAATGAATAAAACAAAAATGTCTTCGGCATAAAATGACCCAATGTGTTGACATGTCGTAAACCCCAACAAATTGATAAGAAAATGTTTTCTCTATGACTTTGCATGCAGCATTTTAAATATTCATTCCCTAAAAATGATAATCCAAAAACTTTACAAGAAAATGGTTTTTATAATGCTTGTATTCATACATGGGTTTTGAAACTAAAACTCACAGCAAATGTAGATCTGTGCAGTTGAAAAAAAGAAGAGATATTTTTACTTGAGTGCTTTTAAGTTTGAAATGCTTGAAAATGCTAACAAGCACTTTTAACAATAAATTGTTTTCTGCTTTTTTAAAATTTTCTTTTAACAATTTTTAGAAGCAAAGGGGCCTTGCCCAGGGCTAACACTTGATTCCTTTATAAATGGTATTTGTATCCTAAGGATTGTTTTAGGATGGAGCATGTTCTTTGATAGCTGCTATTTGTACTTCATAGCAGCTTGGTTTACCTGGTATTGTTTCAAGTTTTGCTTCACCAGCCCAGTTGCCCACCACAACAGGTATGATATTGATTTCTTTCAATGACCAAGTTGTTTTTAGGTCATTCTTGAGGTTTGATATTTAAAAAAATTTTTCCTGCTTAACTCTATTGAGGCCATAATCATTTGGGACAGCTACATCAATAATGAGAGCAGTTTTTCATATTTATTCCAGAAGACAATATCTGGTTTAATGGCTTAGTTATTTATAAATCTGCCTGTCTGTATAACTTTATCATAGAACACAGTCAAATTTCTATTTGATATTATCAGTAGAGGTTTATGTTTCCAGATGTACTGTGTCTCTCAAGCTGCATTTCTCTGCAGATTTTTCATGGAGATATTTACATATTTTGTTACGGCTGGTAGTGTAGTGGCCACTGGCCATCTGCCAAAAGGATCTGGCATCCAGACATTAGCTGGCTTGGACTTTTGATGGCTGAGTGGCAGAATCTGCACTGATCATTTTTTGTATTCCAGCCATTTTCCTGAAATGTGTATTTGCATATGTCTTTTTAAGCTGGAATTCATTGTAAATGCTGAATCACATAAATGACAAGAAAATGGTTTTTCCCCTGTATGTATTCGCATGTGGTTTTTTAATTTTGAATTCTCTGAAAATGCAGTTCCACACACTTGACACGAAAATGGTTTCTCTCCTGTGTGTATTCGCATGTGCCTCTTTAAATTGCAACTTTCTGAAAATGCTGATCCGCACACCATACAAGAAAATGGTTTTTCTCCTGTGTGTTTTCGTTTGTGTCTTTTTAGATGTTCATGATCTGAAAATCTTGATTCACACACTTGACAAGTAAATGGTTTCTCTCCTGTGTGTGTTTGCATGTGTTTTTTTAAACTGGAATTCTCTGAAAATGCAGATCTACATATATCACAAGAAAATGGTTTCTCTCCTGTGTGTATTCGCATATGGCTTTTTAAGTTGCAATTTTTTGAAAATGCTGATCCACACACTTGACAAGAAAATGGTTTTTCTCCTGTGTGTATTTGCATGTGCTTTTTTAAACAGGAATTATCTGAAAATACAGATCCACACACTTGACAAGAAAATGGTTTCTCTCCTGTGTGTATTCGCATATGTGTTTTTAAATTGGAACTCACTGAAAATGTTGATCCACACACTTGACAAGCAAACGGTTTCTCTCCTGTATGTGTTCGCATGTGTATTTTTAAAGAGGAACTCCGTGCAAATGTTGATCCACACACTTGACAAGAAAATGGTTTCTCTCCTGTGTGCATTCGCATGTGGCTTCTTAAATTGCCACTCTGTGAAAATGCTGATCCACACACTTGACAGGAGTAAAGTTGTTTTTCAGTATCTGCTTCCATGGTTATACATGTAGAAACTTGGAAAGAATAAATAATTTATCCTGTGTGTTTGAACATGGCTATTTAAGGATGAAATCTATCAAAGTGCAGATCCACACACTTTGGAAAAATACGTTTTCTCATTGGTATACTTTGTTTGATACTTTTTCTTCATTCTCCTCTATAATTGATATCTGTAAATAAAGAAGAAATATTCAAGATGACAAGATAACTAATGCTTTATTTGCAGTTATATCTATCAATAATAGAGATTTGGTCTCTATTTGTCTTTAACCAAAACTATGTCACTGCTTAACGTCACAGTCATTTAAGGAATTAAGTAAGTTTATCAATGAGTATTTAATTTATAGTCAGTATCATTACAACATGAAAATATCAAAATTCTATGAAAAATCAATTGTCAAATTTTCACGAAAATTTCGATACTTAATCACCTTTAGGTGAATTTATGTTTAAAATAGTTTTTTCCTAATATATAATAAGGGAAATTTTTTTTTACTAGGTCAATCCCCTCCTATTTAATTTTATGGAATCAGAACAAAATATATACAGTATTTAAAAAAAAATTCTATGAAAAATCAATTAAAAATTTTGCTACTTATTCGCCTTTAGATGAATTTATGTTTAACATATTTTTTTCCTAAAATACATCAGGGGAAATATGTTTTTACAAGGTAAAATACCCCCAAAAAGTGATTTGAAAATTTAAAAGTTTTTTTCTTAAAACTCAAAAAATAATTAGTGTAGCATTTTTTTTGTCGTAGTTTTAAGAACAATATTTTTCTTTGAATTGATGCAAAAAATATTTTTTTATGATTCAACTAGTGTATTTTTATTCACTTAAGAATCTAATATTGAATTTTAAAACGTCTGGAAGCATGCATATTGAAGTTGATATTTAAACTGTATAACAAGTTTTAATTTATCTATCTAAAAATATAGGTTTAAAAATGCAGAAGTTTGCACAATATATTTTCCAAGGTTTATTTTTATATATTCAAAAATAATAATACTAAGGATATCATTTCCGTCTACAGAAGACTAAAAAGGACATAAGTTATCCGCCTTTTTATCGTCAAACATATTAAAAAGTTATTCCCCCTGATGACCCAGTTCAATAAAATTTTACTTTATGGCCAACCATAGATTTTTACCTATTTATACAAAACATCAATATAATTTTTAAAACTATATTTATGCATTCATCTCCTTTACACCCGAAAAATGCCCATATATATATATATATATATATATATATATATATATATATATATATAATACTGAAGAAGTGAAATAGGTAAATAATAATTGCTACTTGACACACCTAGATATACTCAAATATTACTAAATATGAAAATTTACATAAATTCTGTTCTCAACATATTTGTTTCCCTTAACCTAAATTATTTTGTATCATTTTGCTTTCCTTGGATATCGGTTTATTATCATTTAGCTATTTTGATTTTTACATTGTTGGCCATCCATAGCAACAAAATGTATCGCTGGTGTGCTCCTGTATTATGGTAAAAATTATCGCCCCTGAATTCACGGTATACCTATAATTTTAACAGGATTGGTTGTCCCTACAGACAAAACAGTAACAAGTAATAAGTCTAAAGGGCGATAATTAATTTATGACTGGTTCAAATATCACAATAACAAGCATCACAATAAAAGTGTCATTGTAGTAACTACAATTTATTTAACTACAATGTAGTTAAATAAATAAATAAAGAACACTTACTTCTCTATCTTTTCAGTTGAAAAAAGAAAGGCATTTTACTACGATAAACCAATCTCTATTTCGACGACACAAAATATTACTCAGTCTTTGTGGCCACAAGAAAAGGACAAAGTTCGATATATGGTCTAAAAACAAATACTCCGTATCGACACGTGCTCAGGAAGTAAATAATGGTGTCACTTCCGTTTCCTTCGACGTTTCGATGCATGCGCTGTTCACTATTTGTTTCTGTCCATAAAAACGTAGAGTAAAATGAATCGTAAGCAATTTTATTTACCGTCTTATCTAGGTAGTCCCAAAATTGACCTAAAATCCGTTTTTGACAAAATTAATTTAGCCCCCCACCCCGCTACAGAAAATAATTTACCAAAAATCAGGCAATTATCGGATTTTAATGAAATTTTCAGTGTTGATTTATCAATGAATGAACTTTATAATGCATTATTTAATTTATTTTAAAATTTTCTGATTTTTTTCAGGTCACTTAATTTTGACCCCCCCCCCTTATTTTGGCGAGTTGGTCAGTGTATGATACTAATTACAGCAGAAATAAAAAAGATAAAAGACCGAAGTTGTGAATAAAAAAATTAAAAGGAATATTCTATGAGAAAATAAGTACCGAAAATCGGAAAATAAAATGAAAAAAAAAATATAAAAATTTTTTTTTTTGAGATTTCTTTTTTACTCATTTTGATAATTATTTAATTGACTATTATCTTATAAAAGAAAAAAAAATATACATCGATATTTTTTCTTAAGCAGAAAGGGTGGGGGGCTAAATTTTCAATAGAGTTTTTCTTCAAAACTTATTTCTTTTTGCACGTAAATAAGGTTTGCATTAAATAGATATCTATTTCTAGATTCTAAAAACATAACATTTTAAATTTAACATCAGGATTTTCATATTTTAGATGAATTTTATATATTAATTTTTTATAGCAGAAATACTTAATTAAAATTTTGAAATAAAATAACTGATGCATTACAAAATTCATTAATTGATAAATATATACTGAAAATTTCATTAAAATCGGATAATTCTCTGATTTTTTGTATTTTTTAAAAATCGCTAATGTTACATTAATTTTGTAAACAGGCCATTTTAAAACAGCGTTTCAGACCATACGCGATCGAAATTGACCACAATATCGTTTTTAAATGTATTAAAAATGAATTAAATGTGTAATATTATTTTGCTTTTTTATTGATGGTCATTATGTTCTAGTTTCCGATTTAGACAAAAGCCTGACCTTAAATAATCGATTTAATTAATTTTTATTCGTTTTTTAAAAAACATTAGCAGACGATTTTTGGGTAACTCTAGTCTTATCTTATATATTCTTTGCTATTCGTAAATAAATTTAGGGATATCCAGAAATCGCAAAGGGAAGTAATTGTCCGATTTTAATGAAATTTTTACCACTTTATTCATTAACGACTTAATTTATAAGGAATAGCTTATTTTATGACCCCCCCCCTCCAACAAAAACATGAAAATGTTGTCTTTTTTAAATTCAGATTGTATGGGGGTTAATTTGAATAAAAAAATCCCAGTCCCTAATTTCTACATTTCTAGAAAGTTCAAATCCTGCAAACCACACTAAAGAATAAAATTAAAAAAAGAATCACCACCAGAAAGTTATTTTCTGTAGATTTAATACAATATTTTTCTTGAATTGATGCAAAAAAAGTATTTTCTCTTATTCAATTCGCCCATTTTTATTCACTTAAAAATTTGATAGTGAATTTTAAACGTCTGGAGGCAGCCATGTTGAACTCAATATTTTTACCATAGATAAATAACATATTTTCGAGATTTTTATATATTTAAAAATTATTACTAACGATTATTTTTTCGTTTATGGATCAGCAACAGTATCAAAAGTTATCTCCCTTGATAACCCGGGCTGATGAAATTCACAAAGATTTTCCGTTATTTACACGCTAACATCTTGTCTACTTGTGTTGATTTTTTTTTACGTATTTATCTCCCTTACATCGGTCTCCGTGCACATAAGTAAATAATAGGGATTTACAAATTCGCGCACCTGTCAATAAGGGGTATCACAGGAAATTCCTGAAAGATCAACCAAGATAAACTAATAATACGATTTTGATAAAATTTTCGGTATACGAAGTAATAAAAGAAGAGCTTTTGTTTTAGATAACTATTTACTCTAAATTAAAAAGGCTAAGTATTTTTCCTTAGTTTTTATTTCACGCATTGTCCACCCCCTATAATGAACAATAACTTTCTTCATAATTTTTGGAGGCTGAAAATAAATTTACATTTTGGGGAAGAGAATTCAATAAGACATATGAAAAAAAATATCGATGTTTTTATAAAGTCGGAAGTAGGACTTCTTTGAAACCTAAGTCTCGTGAATAAAAAATATTTATTCTTTTTTGTTTTTGTTTAATTTTTAGCTTATTTCTTAAGGAATGTGATATTAAAAGTTTAACCTATCAACCTTTTATTTTTCATTTTAGAGATATTTTAAAATTTATAAATGTAAAATAAATTATCGCATTCATTTTCTGACAAAGGCCTTTCTATAAGAAAAGATTGTATTAAAAATATAGAGCTAAAAATAATGAGATTCCATTATAATAGTCTCTATGCAAAAAATAAAAGTTTTTTTTAATCTTTTAAAATTAAACATTTTCTTTTAATGAGAGCCGTTTACTTAAAAAAAATTGTATCTAAAACTGTCATCTAATGCTGACGACTACTGCTGCTGCTCCTATGTACTAAAAATTACACTTATGGCCTGTCATAGAAAATAATCATACCTTATATTTTAGCACGAAATATATGGGAAAAAAAAGTAAACATTCATTGAAAAAGAATTTAAAACAATAAAATGTACGTTGTGTGTTACAGAAATAAGTTTTTTTTTCTTTTAACAAATAATCTTGGAATTGGTCTTTATTTACGTAAAAGAAAACAGTAAAAAGATAATTATCAACTTTTATTAACGTTTTAAAATATAATTTTAAAGAGTTGCACACTTTTTGTCCGTTTTTGCTTTTACATCCCATATAAATAATCATACAATAATACATTCAGATTTACATTTGAATTAACTTAGAAGTAAAAAATGAAAGTTGCAAGGTAAATAAAAACAATTTTTATCAGCAGAATGATATAGGTTTTTATAAATATGTGCATTTACTAAAGCACCGTTTGTTACGATATTTGTGACCATCCTTTGGCTTCAAGCAAGAACACTATCCAGCTGAGTTCCTTTGTGTTAAGCAGAGCGCAATCCTTAGTGAAGAATCCTTTAGTTACTCTTTGGTTTCCCTTAATATTGGGTATGATCTTTGGTTGTTCCTTGATGCTCCTCGGTGTTGCAGGTCATTCGCCAAGGAGTGTAAAAAAGAACGCCTGTCAATATCAGCGATTAAATAGTTAACTAACCACGTATTCGGGCTGTTGATTGGCTGAGGTTTAAACCACGTGACCTCGCTTAATCTATAAATTTAAGTGGTGGATTGCAGCACGGCTTATATATACCAAAAATAATACACCGCTGTTTTTTTAAAGACACCCAAATCAGCTAATTATAGAATTTTAAGAAGGTTTTTGGTATTTAAAGTAATAAAAGATGAAGCTTCTTTTAAAAGTAATTTTTCCTCAATATTTTGATCACGTTTTTTTTATTGTTTTTGTTTCCATCTTCAATGATCTGTGTCCTTACAACTACATCATTAGAATTGCAGGACTTTATCGTAAAATTACCATCCTGCATAATTTCTACAGTTTGTTCAAAGACATCAAGATGTTGGGTTCAAGGTTATAATAAGTTGAACAAAAGAACTCCGACACGAGTGTTAAACATAACAAAATGGACTTTAATACATACAGCACATGGAGAAACATATAAGACATGAAATACATATACGTTACAAAGATACATAATGTACATGTGAATGACACATAAAAAGAAGGGTACAGAGTAGATATATCTAGAATATAGCAGTAATGAGGGGTTATGGAGAGTCCATAAGAAAGTCACTTACTAATGCCTGTGTTGGGGGCTGAAACCTCCCACACAAGAAGGGTGTAGACAAGTGTCTAACCCTGGTGGTCAAAAACAGGAACCCAGAGGGAAGATAACTCTTCCAGGCAAAGGGAAAACAACCCAACAAAGGCATCAGCAGACATGAGGAAGCACCATCCACACATTCATATAAGGACAATTACTCCTTATAATTTAGAACACTACAATATTCTGTAATTTAAAAAAAATCAAATCTTACATCATTAAATTATTATTTTGTTAGTGGAAAGTTGTGAATGTACCAAAAGATTATTTGAAGAGAATGCAATCTGGCTTTCCTACAATGTGATAATAAAGCAATAAAGTCTGGTGGTATTATACGATACTGTTGAAGCACACTGGGTTAGATTTTTCGCCAGCTTCTCTTTGGCGTCCACATCGGGATTGAACCAGGGACCTTTAGATAGCACACTCGCTTTTGCGTGTTGTTTTCACCCTCCTCCTTCCATCTGCTAATCGCCCGTCTTCTCTTTCTCCCTTCCTCACAGACGCACTGTCACTGAAGAGAAATACGATTCAGTCGTTCAGGCAAAAATGGGTCGCTTTTATTGCCAAACTGACTACCCATAATGTATTGCAACTTTTATAAAAGTTTACTCTGCCCTCTCCAACTTTTTGATACATCAAATTTCTTATTCAGTGGGTACAGTGGCGTACCGCTCCAACTACATTACTTCTTCTACCATGGCTCAATTTGCAGGCAAGGCATCGAGGACGCTTTGAGTCAGGTAAGTTCGACCCTTGACTACAGGGTAATGATGCTTTGGCCTTGAAAACATGCCTGACCCCAGAGTATCTTGACTAAATTATTAACATAAAATAAGTAAATAGCATATCTGTCCAGGAATTAACACCATAACTCTGCAACTGGTATTTACTGATGAAATTAAGTATTGGAATATCTCTTGGTATAATATGTACATAAAAACGTCACTTCTATTTATGAACTTTCCCAACATCAGCTGGCACTTCCGGTAAAAAATTGGTAAACGAGAAACGACTAAAATCGACAGGAGAGATACATTTCCTTTTGATAATGCCTTCATACACCTGATCGAGAAATACATTACAATAGGCGTCATATCAATTCTGTTTTTCAAATTTGGCCACAACACGATCCAAAACATTCAGACCCACTTGTTCTCATTCCAAAGCAAACCAACAAAGTAAAAAACGTAACATAACAGAACTGGCGATGAAGATACTTCGAACATACTGAAATAATACTGTTATATACTGTATCAATTGACAGCGCTGGTGTGTAGTACACTGGATTAAAACCCAACGCAGGTATACAAAAGAAAGCTGGACTTTATTTTCTTCCTCGGTTGGCGTGGATGAAAGGAGGTGTGCGCCGGCTTGGATGAGTGGTGGAAATGAACCGTAGTTATAACAAGTCTCTCCTTCGGAGAGTCGACGGGAGTGACTGAAGTTAGTGGCTACCAACTCTCAACTCCGAACTCCTTGTCTAACCGTCACTTTTTCAATTTTACCCAGCATGCCCTGGTCTATTCAAATTACACCGGAACTGTACTGCGTGACCTGCAATCCTAGATTTGTCACCAGTCAATAGGAAGTCCTTTGTCATCCTGCTATTGTTGTTTTTCCGGACAGATCGTTTGACCCGGTCAGCAGTAAGCCTCCGATCTTACTCACTCTTCCTCTTTGTTCGATCCAGACTTCTGTCTGGAACATCCTTTGTTTCTCAATTCCTTTGTCTATTTGATTCAACCGGAAATTCCTATTTCCGTTTGTACAATATCCAACAATACACCACGTGGGGCCTTGCAACATTGAAATATTTACCAACAGAACAAATTGGCTAGGATATAGATTTTAAAGAAAAAAACGGAGGACTAGAAGGTGAGGCTCCAGTTACGGAAGATTGATCCAGCTGAACAAGTAAAATATGTCAGTCGCATTTTACCAAAACACCCATGGGATTGTAGTTTTGCAGAAACAGTGGATACATTAAACACATTTTCGGTGAACACTCCTCACATTTTAATACAAGGTTTAAATGCGTAAACGCTACAAAAGTTGATACAGTCGATTTCATGACTTACTCAACCATCGTCACCAAAGAATGTGAACGGTTTAAAATCTCTTCTATCCCAGACGAACAATTTAAGTGCTTGATATTTGTATGTGGGTTGAGATCTGCACAATACATGGATATCCGCACAAGTATTCTAAGATAGAACAAAATCCGGAGATTACTATGGATCAAGTCACAGAGGAATCTTATCGGCTGGTGAATCTTAAACATGATTCACGTATGATACAACAGTAAGTACCTGCAACAACAACATTTACGATCAACACCGTTTAAGGACAACAGTTCTCGACATCACCTAACTCAACACAAAAGAAACCTCAATTTGCTTGCTGGAATTGTGGCGGCTGGCGCTCCGCTCGGAAATGTCCATTCAAAACATACTGCTGTAAGAGGATTTACGGGATTCGTAGGGAGTTCTTATTCTCCCGGTGGTCGGCAATTATTTCGGATGAAAGAAGAAAAACATCACAATGGAATTAAAACACTTGTATTATAAAGGTACAAAAATTGCTGCAAATTTGATGGCTTTGCTACAGGACTTATCTTCAGAGGTGAAATAACAGTTCGTTGGTGAATTAGCGCTAGAAAGGGATTTCTACTCACTGTGGTTGTAGAGTGCTGTAGAGACGAGTCCGTCTTGGTCGGTTCCCGTCCGATAAATAAAAGTGTTGGGGTGTGCTTTTTTTAGCGACTCTCCTAGTTAACTGTCATTTTAAGTAGGCGGTGGATGGAGCTCTTGTTAAGGTGACTACTCAGATCGACAGCCTTCAGATAAGTGATGGGGTTTGGTTTTGCCGCCAACATCGTATGTTGGCGATTCGCCCCTAGCGACAAGGGAAGATAATTCTACTATCGGTTTTCCGATAGCTGTCGCGAACGCAACCATCAAGGGCACGAAGAAGGATTCTGTATCCCACAGGTACGCAAAATAACACACAAGCGACCACAAAACAAACACAGACTGAAAAGAAAAACACACACCAACAGTCTGATAACAACCTTCCTCTCCAACCGAAAATCAAATTGAAAATATGTGTTAGTAGAACTGAACGCCCATCCTGTTCGTTTGCAAATTGACACTGCCTCGGACATAACCCTCACCTCACAGAGACTATGGAAAACCATAGGCCAGCCTTCATTAACACCCACAAGACGAGCGCTTCCGAAGATTGTTATACATAATGGGTGAATTACCAGCAACAATCAGGATTGAGGATAAAATAGTATCTGGCAAGATATACAAAGCGAATTCGAAGCACAACCTTTTGGGACTTGATTTTATCGAGTCACTGGGTCTTCAACATCCCACCCAATTCTGTTTGCAATGCAGTATCTAAATCTTCAGCTCAGAGTGCCATTACGGACCAGATCGGAGATATTATTGTAGGAATAGCTGTCTACAGTCTAAAGAGAACAAAATATACGTTTCCAGAATGTAAAGACAAAGGGAAAGTACATGTACCTTTAACCTATTTTATTTACATACAAACTCAACGACAGTCAATAAAACAAGTACTTAGGGGCAGTACTTACAATTCAGAATATCTCCCTCATTGAGGGGAGTGTCAGGTCGAGTCTTCAGTCATTACTCCCTTCAGCTTCTTGGAGAAAAAAGAAATTGGTCTCCATCCCGACTGACACTCTTGTTGCAGGACGGCTCCGATCCCGACTGCTGAAGCATCCACTGCCAGGCACAATTCACGGTTAGGCTGGATATGGGACAGCCTGGTGGCATCAGATAAAATCTCCTTCACCCTCCTGAATGCTGCCTCCGTCTCTTCCGACATTGTTATACTGACATTTTTCTCATTGGTTAGCATGTTAGTCAATGGTAAAAGTACATGTGCACAATGGGGAAGGAACCTACGGTAAAAATTTACTATGCCAAGAAATGCGCGCAGTTGTCTCATACTTTTGGGAACAGGAAACTCCTGAATAGATTTTACCTTGTCCGCTGACGGGGCAATGCCGTCAGCTGAGATATGGTGTCCTAGGAATGTCACCTCCGGTTGACCAAACACACACTTTACCGGGTTTATCACCACCCCATGCTGTTTGAAGCGTTCGAACACCTGCCTGACGTGACTGATGTGCTCTTGTTCATTTGTGCTGGCAATCAGGACGTCTTCAATATATGCACAGACGAATGGTAAATCCTGTAGTACCTGATCTATGAATCTTTGAAATGTCTGTGCAGCATTTCGCAGGCCAAATGGGATACGCACAAACTCAAACAGTCCAAACGGTGTAATAATTGCCGTTTTGGGGACGTGTTCTGGCTCCACCGGTATTTGGTGGTATGCACGAATCAGGTCTAATTTTGTGAATATTTTATTTTATTTTGGGCCACTGCTGTTATGTCCTGTATGTGCGGTACTGGGTACCTATCAGGTTTAGTAACAACGTTCAGTGCCCTGTAATCCCCACATGCACACCATATGTTGGATTTTTTTTCTACCAGGTTCAGGGGGTGAGAACCACTTACTCTTAGAAGGCCGAATGATTCCTAACCTTGACATTTGTTGGAATTCTTCTTTATCCGCCTTAAGTTTGTCGGGGGCTAAACGCCTGGCTCTGCTGGGGACAGGGGGGCCTACAGTCTCTATATAATGTGTGATAGAGTGCGGTAGTACCTCCTTATGAAAGGAGGGGATAGTGATTTGTGGGTGGCTTCTAAGCATTTTGGCAAAAATATTATCCTCACTTGCGTGTGCCACCGTGGGACGCAAGGAAGTGCCTGCCTTAACCACCCCACCCACCCTAAGGTGTCTCTCCTGGTCTCTCAGGCAACGGCCATGTAAGTCGACAATGAACCCAAATGTCTGTAAAAAGTCAGCACTAAAATGGCGCCGTTTACAGCCGCGACTATAAAAACGTGGGTGTACGTTCTATGCAGACCCAAGTCAATCTCCATACACCTCTCTCCATAAGTGTGTATCAACGACCCATTTACGGCACGCAGGGTAAACTTGCCGGGGCAAAAGCGTTTATCCCCACTCGTTGGGAGGAGTGACACCTGTGCCCCGCTGTCCACTAAGAAGGACGTTTTTGACCTTTTGTCGATTACATACAGTAGGCGGCCGGAGTTAGGGACGCCGACAGGTGAGGCCGCTCTACTCTGTCGGGTTACTCTTTTCCCTGTCCCTTATATGCGCAAGGGGGAATACAAGCGTCAGCTTTGTCGCCGAATCTCTTGTGTTTCCAGCATAATTTTTCTTTTACACGCCTTTGGGCCGTGTCTTGGGGGAGTTACTCCGACCGCGGTTGGCCTTTTTTTCGACGGACAATTTTGCCACGTCCTCAGCCAACTGGTCCAACCTCGCCATAATTTGCCTCTGTTTTCTCCTTTATAGCCTCGATTTCGCTATTTTTAGTGTCCTGTACGTGGGACACTGTGTGCGAATCGTTTGGCAATAATTCGGCCATGTGGTCTGCCACAGCTGCCACTTCTTCTATGGGGGTGGACTCGCTTAGTGCTTCTAGTCCCACCTTGTACCTGTCTGGCATTCGTTCGAAAAAACACATGCCTGACAACTCCCTTGTCCACAGTCCCCTCTGCCAGAACCCGCAACCGTCTCAAAAACTGTGACGGTGAACTCTCTCCCAGATGCTCCTGTTCCAAATGCTGCTTATATCGCGTGTGTTTGGACACCTCGGAACGTGCTAAAATTCGTTGTCATAGTATTTCATACGAATTTTCGGCTGGGTGGGGGGTGGGGTTACGAGGATATCCCTTACTTCGGCCTTTATATCTGCCGGCATGGACGAGGCTGCACAGCTCAGTTTATCCTCTGCGTGAGAAAAATATGTCCATTTGGGCGAAAAATTGCAGGGTCCTCTCTATGAAAAGAGGTAATAGGCAAAATAAACATAGGTTCCGCCATCTTGTTTCTACGACCAAGCAGTAGTAGCTGCTGATTTTCCTGCAACAAAATGGGTGGGGCTTCGTGACGTCAGCGTGTGAAATACCCACTAGCGTGCTACAGCGCGACTTACAAGTCAGGGAAGACGGAAGCTGCTATTAAGGTAATTAAAGGTACTAGGACAAGCAAAACTCTTAATTTCACGGAAAAGGGAAAAAGAAACGAAACCAATAACCAAAAAAAAAACAAAGAATATACTGACAAGGATGAGAAACGAAAACACAAGACAACAGTATACGCGCACTTCAATTTACCAAGGGACCATTCAATAAAAACGAGATACTGGTAGTTATTTAAAAAAACACACAAAAAACAAGTAAACTACGTATGAATATATATGGGGAAGTTATTATTATTATTATTATTATTTTATATCGCATTAGGGTCACCAGTATAGGAATAGCTGTCTACAGTCTAAAGAACCAAAATATACGTTTTCAGAATGTAAAGACAAAGGGAAAGCACATGTACCTTTAACCTATTTTATTTACATACAAACTCAACGACAGTCAATAAAACAAGTACTTAGAGGCAGTACTTACAATTCAGAATATCTCCCTCGTTGAGGTGGGTGTCAGGTAGAGTCTTCAGTTATCACTTTGAGGGGGAAGTTCATTCAGCCACAAAGTCTGAGATGAGCGCTCGTTTCTACGAGGCTTCCTGGTTGGAGCCAACCCGTAAAAGAGGGCTCTTCACCCGACCTGACAAGGGACGTTACCTTTACTACTTCCTGTCCCTGAAGGCACAGGAGAGTTCTAGTCCCTACATTATCAAGCAGTTTTCTCCGAGTTTTACAAGTAACCTGGGATGCTGAACTCAAGCCAAAGCCACACTGACTCTTAAACCCTCTGGTGAACCTGTTTTCCGACCCAAACGACCAGTACTATACGCAGCGATAACACTAGGGGAGAGGGAACTGAAACTCAGCGATGAAATAAAACGTCATTCTGTCACTTCTGCAGTTCAAGTTGCACCATACATGTTCGACCACCACCCTACCAACCACAACCCAATGGCCAAGTAAAATGTTTCGTGGACACATTTAAACACAATCTGCTCAAAACAAATGTGGAGGGAACAGCAGCAGAGGAGATGCTCTAAACAATTCTTCACTCACATCGGACAACACCAAATGGCGCAGTAAAGAACCGGTATGTCATGAGCAGAGGCACTTATGGGAAGAAAGCTCCTACCACAGTGGATGCATTACATCCACTAAAACAACAGAGAAGACACTTTAACAGAAATAAAGTAAACAAATATTAACGTTACAATATGACTGCTGTGAAGGAAAGGTACAAGGCAAATATAGCGTGTATATTTGGGTTAACAGTTTATTCTGGGTTAGTAGTAATATGTTAGAGTGTATACATTTCTTTTGTAAATGTCTTTAAGAGTAGTGTAATTGTCTTTCAGAGTTGCCAGAGGATTTCTCTGGCGGGGATATATTTTGGTAATACAAGGAGTTTCAATTTACACTTATCTTAATTATATTGGTCTTTGCAATGTCTCTATGGTGTCCGGTAAAGTCGCTGTGTTTCTGTTGTTCTGCTAGTTTCAGCTATTACTGCCCCTGTTGCCTGTCGGGTCTGTTCTGTGGAATTTTAGGGGTCTGCCCCTGGCGTCTGATTCCAGGAACTCACAGGGGCAGATAACCCAATTTCCGAAAACTTGTCATAAAAATGGACACATTTGACCTACCAGCTCCATCACCTTCCGTACAGACAAATGCAAATGGGAAAAAAGCAGAACCTTGCAGGAACTGGTCAAAGTGAAATAGCACAAAAGTGAAGTACCTACAAATTAACCTAAGTATGCTCGCTACAGTTAATTATTAAAAAAAAAGGGAAGGTGTTAGGTACAGACCTAACGAAAACTGAAGTCACTCCCCTTGACCAGTAGGGTTTAATGGGAACCTGGAAGTGGGGTTTCCGCCATGACACTTCTGGATTGGGGTTCGTACGGTCAGGACGTACATGCACAACACGGTCGAGCTAAGTAATTTACTTTTAGGTAGGAGCATTCTCTACCTTGTGTTAAATAAAACCTTGTTAACTTCCAACAACCTGGTCTTGCATTTTCATTCAGTTTTCCGTACTTTATCTGTATGTAAAAACATAAGTATTTTAAATCTACCTATTATTCCCGATGCAACAAATAAAAGAAAGACATTTTTGCATTATAGACGATGTTTGTTTGCTTTTTTATGGTGTTTTAGCGGGGACTCATAATTTCCCAGGTTATAGGCAATAAAAAAAAACAATATATTTAAAAAGGTACTAAAAGTTGCAAACTTAATGGCGTTTGCGACAGACTTATCTGCTGAGGGTTCGGAAGGTATTGGGAGCACTGGAAAAAACGCGTCGCGGTGGACTGCTCTACACTATAGGTAACTTTTGTCATGGAATTTAATTTAGGCGCCGATATCAGATATAGGCGATTTGCCCCTGGTGCCAAGTGCAGATAATTTATCTATAATTTTTTCCGATATTTTTAATTCATAAAATTATCTAAATTATTTGTCATTATTATTTACATTAGAATCAAACAAGACAAATAAAAACTAAGTCAAAGGAAAAAAGTATATAATATTTTTACATGCCGTCATGTAGACATTTACAGTTGATTAAATTATTTCTAAAATAAAAAATGATTTTATAATTGCAAGATTAACAAGGTCTTGCTGATACATACTGGAATTTTAAGAGAGAAAAAAAAAAAAAAAAAAAAAAAAGAAAAAAGAAGCAAATACAATTGTTTAAAATAGATTCGTTTCCTTAAAAAATTATTTTTCATTTTTATCAGTTTTCCTTTTTGAAAATACATTAAAAGATACATAAAAAAAATGAAAGCGGTATCTCCACACACAAAAATACCTTATATACGTCATCATTTTGGCAGATATGCAATTTTGACGGGATTTCAATTCATTAGAAACAAAATAACAAATTAATTCATTTGAAAATCCACAATTTTTTGGTAGATCAATCAGTTAATTCCTATCCAATCATTTTTGAATGATTTACATTTGGTAAATAAAAATTACAGAAAATACGTTTGTAATTGTTAAGCTTAAAAATATTACGTTTTTTTCATAATTTTGGAATAGTTGATTAAGTGTCATGAGTCCAATTTGTTCGAGTGGGGATCAATATTTCTTTATTTCTCTCAATTATAGTCACCGGTAATGAAAATTCACTTTTAATTTGTTTGAACCAGAGAATGATGGGGATATTATTTTTTCACACATTCTGTGGTTGATGTTGCCTTTATGGTTCCACTAGGGCTATATGTTAACTTATGCAAATATGTCGGGCAGTGAGGACACATATATGTTTTTTCATTAACGTGCGATATCAGATGCTTGTCAAGATGTTCTTTTCTTTTATAACCCTGATCGCATACCCAGCATATATACGGCCTTTTCATACTGTGCTTAACCATATGACTACGGAGCCCTTTCTTTGTCAGAAAAGACATCTCGCATTCACTACATTGAAATGACTTTTCCGTGTTATGTATGAACACGTGTTGAGTGAGAGTACCTTTGGTTTTAAAAGCCATATTACAATGAGTGCATACAAATGGTCTCTCCTCCGAGTGTACGCTAAAGTGCGCGAGTAGTTTAGAATGATATGGAAAACATTTGCCACATTTGTGGCATTTATGACTTTTTGGCTCACTTGAACTGTCCATCACTTTGAATTCGGATACGTTTTGATGAAAATTGACTCTAATTAGGACTAGTTTATTTTTCAGGCGAGAAAAGATCTATTTTCAGAAGTGTTAATTTCAACTGCCCTGCATAGATAATAAGACCTTGTTTCCTTGCCCCCACGGAAAAACTGTTGCACGTCTGTAGATCTGTTGATGCGGAAAGACAACTGGACACTATTTCTTCAAGTCAACCCTGAAAGAAATCAAATTTCAATATGTATTACAAATCGAGGTTTTTTAAATACACTTTTTGGATTAGGTCACCAATAGGCACCCTAACCGAGATCAGATTTGAAAGGAACTGAATTTACTAACAACCGATGAAAAGCAAAATTCCGTTTCATTCAAATCTGATCTCAGCTGGGGTGCCTATTGGTGACCCAATCCCATTTTTTGTATAATTTTAATTCATATACATATTTTCTTAAATTCTGATTCTTAAACTTGACCATTACCCGACAAGGAAGCAGCTGTACGGCCACCTACCCCCTATCTCACAAACCACCAGAGTAAGACGGACAAGACATGCTGGCCACTGTTTGAGAAGCAAGGACGAACTCATAAGCGATGTTCTCCTGTGGAAGCCAACACATGGACATGCTAGTGTAGACCGCCCGGCAAGAACCTACATTGACCAGCTTTGCGAGGATACTGGATGCTACACAGAAGACCTCCTTGGGACAATGAATAATAGAGAAGGTTGGCGAGACATTGCGCGACATGATGATGATAATGATGATGATGATGAACATTAATGGGTATGACTGAGGAGTCTTATGCGACTAGAAATTGTTTAACCTCTTCACGCCGCTGGTGACTATTGTATTTTTAAAAATATTATAAAGATTCCATTTCATTTCCAACCTCCGTTTTGGTTATTTCTCATTTAGTAACCTTTGTTAGGTTACAACAATAACCCAACCGGAAGTGTTCACTTCGACAGACATCGCTCAAATGACAAAGACAACACGAATCTCGACCGGCTCCATGCATCCACTTCCGGGATGAACGCTAGAAAACAAAAGAGGGTAATACAATATTTTCCGACAATCGGCAACAGTTACTCGACTTTCAAGTAAATCAGTTTCTGAACTAATTTCAGTCATCCTATTAGATATACCCAACATTGACTTAAAATCCGTTTTTGACAAAATAAATTTAGACCCCCCCCCAAAAAAAAAAAAAAAAAAAAAAAAATTACCAAAAATCAGGGAATTATAAGATTTTGATGAAATTTTCAGTGTTGATTTATCGATTTTACGACCGTGTTGATTAAATGAAATAGAAAATTATTCTATTATTATTTATTACAATTAATGACATTATTAAAACAAAACATAATGAAAGTTTAAACAATACGTACTGGTGACAAGACTTTTGGACCACTTTAAACATGGTGGTAAGATGACATTTCTACAATGAAAAATGAATAGTAACAGAAAAACTTGAATTAGATAAACCTGAAAATTTATCTTTTGAATGAGTCACTATTGAAATGACGTTGAAATATTGAGAAAATACATTTATATCATGTCTTCGTTTTACTATCATCATATTTTACTAATAGTGAATACCATTAATAAATTCTACCTCTTCTTTGCTCAAGCGTGTCAATTGTTGGTATTATTGGACTTTTATGATAAGACATTTTAAATGTAAGTATTATATTCTTTACTTGTCACAGTTCTCTTATTTGATGCTAGGGGACACGAGAGGTAATTACCTTCCAGAATGTTCATCTTCACCAATAGAAATAACTGCTTCAGATACCTTTTTGCGGTCTTTCAGGGAATTGAATATGCTATTACTTCTCGTGAAAAAGTCTTAGTAAACAAAATCAGAAATTGGAACATACATCTTATTATAATGGAGATTGTGTGTTTTTCTGTCTGTAACCGAAACTATATTACTAATCAAGTCACAATTAACATAGTTATTTTCATCACATTCTTCATGATTTTATTTATATTTAAACCTCAATTATTAATAAAATTGCTTCACCTTTTTATTAGTGTTGTCCATATCTACATACTAATAACATGCTATTGTATTTATATATACAAAAATAGCGGTTTGCAGTGTGAACGGGAAGGCTAATTTGCATATTGATATTAAAAATGTGATTTTATTAAATATGCGCTTAGTATTATTGATTTCTAACTGTTTGGTTTTATTTTAATGAATATAAGCAACAATCTCTCCAATGAATCTTAAATGAAATCCATTAACAAGAAAAAATAAGTGTAATTTTATTCTTTATTTCCTAATTTAACTAAATAGTTAAATAAGTAAAATTCAGCAATGAAAGACGGCAGTGATGGAAGAGTAAGTTTCATTTCTATTTTTCTATTATACCCCCACTCTGTTTTAAATCTTTTTATCTGTATTCTTATTAGACTTTCTAATTTAATACGATATTTCATTACATTAAAACTTAAATACTTGCACCCGGAGGGTGCATATATTTGCTAGTGAAAATAATAGCATTATAAATGGTCAAGATGTAACGAGTGGTCTGAAAGTCTTGTCATCCCCTACCAAAATATAACTCCTGATTAATCGAATATAATCAGGGTCACAGCAAACGATGGGGGTCCCCACACCACCAATTTTTTTATATTGTTTTTTTTTTTTTTTACTTGCAATATTTTATATTTAGACATCAAAAAGGGATGTAAAGATCTTTCATTTATAACGCAGGCGGTTCTCGATTATTTTTTTCTTCCAATCTAGAGGTACTAAATTCTAAATTTAGTTCCTCCCCCCACTAATAAAAGACACTTCTCTGTTATGACGGTGATAATTACTAGAAATAAACAAGGGACACCTTTATGAAATAAGTTAAAGAAGATTGGACCATATGACCTTTAGGCACCCCTTTTTTATCTCGATTCAGAAGGACATGTTTTTCATTTACACCGTCAATATCCGGTTGTTTGTTAGGGGTTAGGGTTAGGGGTTCGTTTTATAATTTAAAACAAAAACTAAAAATCGTCTGTTAACAATATGGTCCGAAAGATTTTATAATCAGTTGATATATATGGATTAGCTGTCATCGCATAATGTATTCTGGTTGTCTGGTTTTTGTTGAGGTTGCTGCTGCTTAATGGCCATTTGGTATATCCCTGAGGTCGCTGCTGCTGTTTTTTTAATGATTGTTTGGTATCTCTTCTAGAGTGGCTGATACACTTTAGTGATTGTTTGAGATTTCTGCTACTGCTACTCAATTATCGTTTGCCGTCTCTTTGAAGTGGCTGCTACCAGAGTCCATTTCGATCTTCTTATATACATATAGGCTAGGGATACCCAAAAATCGTCTGCTACAGCTTTTCAAAAACGAATTAAAATGAATTAAATCGATTATTTAAGGTCAAACTTTTGTCTAAATCGATAAGTAGTAACATGAATGACCATCAATAAAAAAGTAACATGAATGACCATCAATAAAAAAAACAAAATAATATTACACATTTAATCCATTTTTAATTCATTTAAAACGATTTTTGGTCAATTTCAATAGCGTTCGGTCATAAACGGCCTTTATAAATGGCGTGTTTACAAAATATAACATTAGCGATTTAAAAAAAAATTAATATATAAAATTCATTTAAAATATGAAAATGCTGATGTTAAGTTTAAAATGTTATATTTTTATATTCTAGAAATAAATATCTATTTAATGCAAAACTTATTTTAGTCAAACAAAGTATACGTTTTGAAGAAAAAACTCCATTGAAAATATGCCCCCCCCCTTTTTAAGCAGAAAAAATATCGATGTATAATTTTTTCTTTTATAAGATAATAGCCAATTAAATAATTATCGAAATGAATAAAAAAGAAATCTCTAAAAAATTAATCATGTATTATTTTTTTTACATTTTATTTTCCGATTTTCGGTACTTATTTTCTTATAAAATATTCCACTTAATTTTTTTTCTTCTATTTACAACTTTTATCTTTTTATTTATACTGTAATTAGTATCAAACAAGTAAACACTCGCCAATAATTTACCTCCCCAAAGTAAGGGGGGTCAAAATTAAGTGACCTGAGAAAAATGAGAAAGTTTTGAAATAAAATAAATAATGCATTATAAAGATTATTCACTGAAAAGTTTATTAAAATCCGATAATTCCCTGATGTTTGGTAAATTATTTTCTGTAGGGCAGGGGGGGGGGGTCTAAAGTTATTTTGTCAAAAACGGATTTTAGGCCAATTTTGGGTATACCTAGACTTTAAGTTATCAAAAGCCGCCAACATGGTAAGCGGCAAGTACATTTTAAATTGCCAGTACATCTAGATTGGAAGAAAAACAAAACAATCGAGAACGCCTGTGTATAAATGAAAGATCTTTACATCCCTTTTTAATGTCTAAATAACCCTGTAAAGATATTGCAAGTAATAAAATAATTATTACGTATGTGTGTGTGGGGGGGGATAGGGCCCCATCGGTTGCTGCGACCCTGATTATATTTGATTAATTCGGAGTTATAGTTTGGTATGAGGGTACAGGGCCGGGTTAGCTCAGTCGGTATAGCGTTCGGCCAGAAACCACGAGGTTCCTAGTTCGATACCGGCTCTCACCAACTCAGCGTATGAGTAGCACAGGGATCTGTGCGGTAAAGTAAGGAGCTGGTGGTAGGTGTGGCGCTCTACCCCAGACGCTAAAAACAATCTCCTTGGTCTAGCGCTAGTGAAAAGAGGATAGACTCCCTCGCTGATAGGCTGATACCGACTTTAGGTCACCTCGACGACTTTACTTACTTTTTTTATGAGGGTGAAAAGACCTTCGGACCACCCGTTACATCTTGACCATTTTTAATGCTATTATTTTGATATTTGTACCAATTTCTAATTTCGTTTACTAAGGCGTTTCCATGAAAAGTAATATCATATTCAATTTCTTGAAAGACCGCAAAAAGGTATCAAAATCAATTATTTCTATTTGTAAAGATGAACATTCTGGAAGGTAATTACCTCTGGTGTCCCCTAGCATCAAATAAAAGAACCATGGTAAGTAAAGAATGTAATCCCTACATATAAAAAATAAGTGTCTTATTTATAATTAAAGTCCAATAATACTAACTATTGACATGCCGAAAGAGACGGGATTTACGAATGGTATTTACTATTAGGAAAATAAGATTATAGTAAAATCAAGAAATACGATATAAATGTGTATTTTCTCAATATTTTCTCAAATTATTGAAGATAGTAAAATACGTATACATATTTGTAGAAGGTAGTAAAAGAAAGTAAATATGTTGTTCAATAAAGTTAATGTTGACGATAAATCCTTTGTCTTATTTTTAATTAATCAAATTAAAGAAAATTAGTATCACTCAAAGTATATTCGTTCGTATGATTCTGCTTTTTTTTTTTAATAAATAAGAGGTTACGAACTGGAAATATTTGATTCATGTTTTGTGTTGAGAGGGGTTATAAATAAATGTGGTTAGCATAGTTCGAAGTGAAATCAAATGTTATGATAATTGGTTAAATTAAAAAGTAATGGAATAAACCATGATCGTCAAAGAGAGAGAGAGAGAGAGAGAGAGAGAGAGAGAGAGAGAGAGAGAGAGAGAGAGAGAGCATAGGTTTTTCGAACAATCGCAAAGCAAGGCGTATTTATTGATTTGTCTTATGGCATGTCAACACATACTGGGTTATTTAATGCCGAAGTCTTTTTTACAGTTATATGTAACTTCCGATTTAATATTGATTTGCAAACAATTATATATCTCCAATTAACTATTCCTATCTTATTTGGGAGACTTTAAACAGCTTTGAGTATTTATAATGGTTATTTCCTATAACTCCAACATAAACAAAGGGGAACCACCCTTGACTGATAAATTATTTATTTATTGATCTACTAGGAAAAAGACGGGGTTAGGGTTAGGGTTAGTTTAATGGGAAGATAAATAAATAATTGATCAGTCAAGAGTGGTTCCCCTTTGTTTATGCTGGAGTTATAGGAAATAACCAATAAAATTGTGTACAATTATATAGTTTCAAGTATTCCTATCCAATACTGATACCGCCCTGTCGGCTGGGGCTGTAGAATACACCGGCTGCACCTCTGCAGAGGGGTAAAATCCCCCCCCCCCAATGGGACAACTTGTTGGCTGGGAGATCGACCCATGATGTTTAAGGACGGAATCCTGGTGGCTGAGCAGTCCATGACTTGCAAGACTCCACTTTGATCCTTACTTAGGCTAGTCAGGTGGTCGGAGAGCCCCACCCCCTCCGATCACTCGGTTGGTTGGTCAAGCCAAGCTCTAGTGTCTATATGATTGTCCCAACCCTATTGCCCTTTTTAAAATTCTTCGATCATACATAATTTCAAAATGGGTTAAAATAATCTATCCAATAAAGTGTTATGTATTTGGAGTTTGTATGGTTTTATTAGATTCGTGGATTTTCTTTTGGTCAAAAGTAAAAAGCAATGCTTTTCCTCCTGTCTAAAGCAGCACTTGTCAAAGAGATCCATATAGACGCCTGGTTGAGAATAACATTTTGGCAGGGTGAATAAATTTATAAGGGTTTAAAAGAGATGACTTTATTAGTTTATTATTGATTTAATCGTGCGAAATTGTAAACATTGTTTTAGTTCATTTTCATTATTTCCGTAAGTTGAAAGATTTACAAAAAAAAAAAAAAAAAAAAAAAAAAAAAGAAAAGAAAAAAAATCACAGGAGTTTTTTTTTTTTAGGTTTCTTTTTTTTGAATGGTTTTTTGAAGATAATATTAACCTTTTTTGAAGTTTCCTTGTGTTAAATATAGGGGGCGGTGTAAATTTTACACGTCAAATTGGACATCATTTTGGTCCAACTTCCAAGATTTATCAAACCGAAATTAATAGAAAGGGAATGATAATAATAATTTCTAAAACATTAATTATATTAAACGTCTGATCTCAAAACGAGCTACCATAATAAATACCTTTAAAAATAGTAAAAAGAACATTTAAAATAGTTCGTATTTTAAGGTCACGCAAAAAAAGAAAAAGAAAAACTGAACATATCTTTATCGTAAGTTAGATATTAGTCCTCTTTTCTGGAAACTGCAAAGTTTGTCTTTCACATGTGCACATCTATATCATAAGTAAAATTACCCCCTCCAAAAATATTGCAACTCATTTATTAAATATTTTACAACTCTAACATCATTATAAAGAATTAGAGAAAAAGATAACAAAAAGAATAGATTCTAGGTACTTGCAAAAAAAATGTATTTTCCGATTTTCGGTACTTATTTTCTTATAAAATATTCCACTTAATTTTTTTTCTATTTACAACTTCGGTCTTTTATCTTTTTATTTATACTGTAATTAGTATCAAACAAGGAAAAACTCGCTAATAATTTACACCCCCAAAGTAAAGAGGTAAAAAATAAGTGACCTGAAAAAAATGAGAAAGTTTTGAAAGAAAATAAACAATGCATTATAAAGATAATTCATTGATAAATAAACACTGAAAATTTATTAAAATCCGATAATTCCCCGATTTTTGGTAAATTATTTTCTGTAGGGGGGGGGGGCTAAATTCATTTTGTCAAAAACGCATTTTAGGTTCGTTTTGCCAGTACCTAATTGAATAGATTCTTTGACTATCGGTGCGGCTTAGAATACGCTGATTGCATCCCCTAATAGGGGTAAGAATTCTCCCAAGGGGTGTCTTGGGTATAAATATTAAACTCACTGGTCCACTGGGACCCGGGGTAGTAATATCCGTTTCCGTATCCCCATCTATGAGTGAAATATATCAGTTTAAAAGTATCCGTATTCGATAAGATTGTGTTAAAAATATACCAGTTTTTAAACTAATATATATATATATATATATATATATATACACCAGTTTTTAACATATTCTTGAACACAGTCATATTCGTATTTAAAAAAAAGTCAACAGCCCCTTAAAAAACGACCACAGAAAAATATGTGATTCCCTAATCTAATGGGCATAACATAAGTCTAGATGGGTCGATATGTCGTTAAAATTAATGAACATTGTAAAATGAAACATTCGCTTTTTAATAGAATTTGAATTGTCACTATGTAATATTAAAGACTAGTTTTCTAGTTTTATAATCGTCTAAATTTTTTTTTGAAGTATTTATATTCTTTAATGTTGTATACTACCGTCAAATTTAAGTAACATTCGGGCCAAAACTCCGCATTTAGGCGTAAATCTAATTTTCCTTAAAAAACTTTCAACTCGAGTAAAATCTATGAATCTAATAAAATATTGCAAAGACCTAACATTTTATTGGTTAGATTATTTAAACCCGTTTTTATATAATGTATGATACAACTTCCAACTAGGTAAAGATTCATCAAACTGTGAATTACCAGAAAGAGAATAACAATTTCTAAAACATTCATTATTCTAAACTTTTAATTTTGAAATGAGCTGCCGTAATAGATACCTTTTAAAACAGTAAAAAGGAGCATTGAAAAATATTACCTATTACATTTATGTTATACATGTGTTTTATCTCACACACACACAAAAAGAATTAAAACGGAAGTAGAACTCACTTTTCCTGGTAACCGCAAAACTCGTCGATCGTCCTTTCATAGGAATTTATGCCCACAGTAGAACCAAAGTGACTTCTGATTTATAAGCAAGCTAAAATACAGAACATTTCACTGGTTGTGTGTTAACAGGAGGGGAGGGAAAATGTATTTATTAGACGGTCCTATTTTCTTGAAGATTCATTTCAAGACCTACATTCATTGATATCTTAATTCATATTACCAAAAAAAAAAAAAAAAAGGGTTAGTTTAATGGGAAAATTAATAAATAATTTTGGCTCTATTTTTCTGGGTCAGCCTGTGCCGAATTCGGATCGAATTCACTACCCAGGAGTTATTGATTTGCGAGACTAGATTGCTAAATATTGTACCACTGTGAGATTCTCTTCCTCGGTACTTCTTTTCGTACTCTTCACGGAGAACTCCTGCCTGAAAAACCGTTAGCCGGTGGCTGCTGAAAAATAAATAAATCCCACAGCTACGATTTAAGTCCGTAGCCGAAGCAGTGTCACTTGACCCCCCCCTCCAAAAAAAACAAAAAAAAAAAAAAAAAAAAAAACCCCAACCCACTTAGGGCGTTTTTCCCAAAAAAGTATCAAACTAGAGGGAATTAAATTTTATTTTAAAAGAGGACAGGAAACTCAATGATATGAAAAATATTAGACAATTGTTTTTAAAAAGCCGATGGTGGGCTGAAAATATTCTGACATGTTAAGGAGAGAATTCAATGATTCTTTTCTTTCCTTTATTTTTTAAAATGATTGTTTGCAGGATTTACGTCAAAATATACTCCTAAGTTAATTTTCAACTTCATCAGATCTGTGTAGCGATTGTCTGCCCTTGCTGAGATGGACTAGAGTTCAAAAGGGTTATCTTTCCTTACCGCGAGGGTTTCGCAACTAGGTGGCTCTACTTGCTGAGTGTTTAAAATGTGTTGTCATAATAAATCGGTAATACTTTTTTGGTACGACCAACTGCCACTCGCTCGAGTTCGGCCTATGACATCAGCTTTAGACACGCCCACAAATTTTTATGAAAACAAAATTCTATTTGCTTACACGAAGTACAGCCTAAAGAAGAACGATTTAAAAAAATGTAAAGATTTGTGCATATTAAAAAAAAAAAATTATATAAGAATATAGAATCGTTTTATTTATAAATAAGAATGTAAATAAAATAAAATTCGTAACAAAAAAAAAAAAAAAACATTTGTAGAACCAGAAATTTACATGATTCAAAGTTGTTGTTTTTTTATTTAAAACTTTCAATTTTCTAAGCTAAAAATATTACGTTTTAAAGGTAAAATAATTTAAGCGATGGCTGTACTTCGTGTAAGCAAAGAGAATTTTGTTTTCATAAAAAATTGTGGGCGTGTCTAAAGCTGATGTCATAGGCCGAACTCGAGCGAGTGGCAGTTGGTCGTACCAAAAAAGTATTACCCATAATAAATACATTTTTAGCCGTAAAAAGGACATTTAGTCGACTACATTTGCTATGGAAGATTTATATTATTGAATCTTTGTTAAATGATGCAGTCAAATTTACATTATATAACATCTCTGCTTTTAGACGTAAAGCACATTGCCCTTAATTACACTTAAGGCATTTAATTAAAAAGATAAAATCTATAAATCTAATAAAATCTTGCAAAAAGGGAATACATAACATTGATTATGATCTAATTTCCAATTGGGCAAAGATTTATCGAACAGAAATTAACAGGATTTTACAATACATATTCGACGTTTTTATTTGCTTTTAGATTCTTTCTAGGTTTATTCATTTTTATTTAATTCAACTAGCAAATATATGCAAAGTATTTAATTTTAAGTAATGAAATATGAAATTTGAAATACTTAAACTAAAAATTTGTATTATAGGATTATGAAAAATTAGAAAATAATTAATGTATATACATTTAATGCTGATTCTTGAGTAGTGATTTAGTTTTTCAGAATAATAAATATTACCAAAAGAAGTATAGGTTAAGAGTATGTCATCCAGATAAAATTGTTAACAAGCTAGTCTCGTAAATAGATTACTGCTGAATAGAGAGTTCGATCCTTTTTAGGTATCACATACTTTCGCCATTCCTGTAAGCCCTGGTTATTTTTTGTTACACTGTTACAACCTGAGGCCAGAATTTCTGCAATCTTAGTAAATAGCAAGAAATATCTGGGAGGCAATAATCAATAGAAGAGTGTGTCGACCCAGATTGTTTTTTTTTAAAGAAAAGCAAATACAATTAATTCGAGCAAAATATTAATCTTAGAGTGTCTTAAAATATATTTTACTTTTTTACAGAAACTATTTGATCTTATAATAATTTATGAAGTAATTATAATCTTTTTGACTTATAGGGGTTCACAGAGTATTAACTCTGGTTCTTATAGAACATTGGGTTACTTAAAGGATAAGTACCCAATGCGGAACACTTCAGTTAGGAAAACGACAAACACGTTAGTTACCTTTATATGACTTTATTACAACATGTATAGGGGAACGAAGTTCCCCAGACTATAGAATGTCACAAGTGTCCAAACATACACAATAGTATTCATAGACAAAATAGATGGAAACCACTTACTGTGAGCAGTGTCGTGTCTGTGGCGTCTGGCATGCACCATAGGTGTCTGCTGGAGAGAGGTGACAAGCACGTCCAGGCTTGTTCAGTGGCATCAGAAGAAGAGGCTTCCTGTGTCACGTGACCAAAATAGGGTCCCAGACACAGGAGATTTACCAAAACCCTCAGACAAGAGAGACTGCCCTTACAGACTTTTTACACAAGTAGTAACACCTGGCTTTCATTAAAACCCGAATGATAGCTAGTGTCTTCAATTCTCTTTCTTCAGTATCTGATCTGAACCATATGACCTTTAAGCACCCCTTTTGCTTTGCTGATTCATAAGTACATTTATTTCATTTACACTGTCAACATCCGGTTGTTTATTGGGGAGTTAGGGTTAGGGGTTAGTTTTATAATTAAAAAAAACCCTCTAAAATCGTCTGTTAACAAACAACAACAAATGAAAAAAATGTACTTATGAATCTGCAAAGCAAAAGGGGTGCCTAAAGATTATATGATCCTTTGATCTTACCAGTACTGTGGGTAGAACGATCACAAACCTTGTCAAGATATCAAATTCCAGCAGTATCTTATCCACTTGCTTCGTGATTGTCTCAATGCCTCCGAATATATTTGGTACCATAGTTACCTTCATATTGTGTTGTTAACAATGTTCTCTAGCAAGGTATAGGTATTTATAGGCACAAGGCTGCAAGTATGGGGTGTCTAGTGAAGATCGAAATCGCTATTATATTATTTGTGAGGCTAGCTTGGCAAACATTGCATCCTAACGGGGTTCTCATGTTAAGTATTTGCTTTGTTAATATTAGTTAAATTATGATAACAGAAAATAGAACCGTCCAATAAATATCGCTTCCTCTAATTATTCCATTGAGAAATATTCTATATAATATTTCAGATTTATATCGACAGTCAGTCACTACATTTCTCCAGTCGATATAAATTCCCGTTACAAAAGAAAGAAGAATTTTGCAGTTTCCAGAAAAAGTGAGTACTACCAAACATCTTAGAAATATCTTAAGTTTTGATTATTTTTATTTTCATAGGTGACTTCTATCTTAAAGTATGAAATAAATTTCATTGTCCTTTTTACAATTTCCAAAGGTATTTCTTATGGCAGCTCGTTTCGAGATTCAAGGTATAATGTATTACATATTTTAGAACTTATTATTCTCTTTCTGTTAATTTCAGTTTGCTAAATATTACCCAGGTAGAAGTTGAGACATACTTTATAAACAAATGAGTTAAAATACTTCAACGAATAAAATGTTATGTCTTTGTATTTTGCAAGACTTTATTTGAATCATAGATTATTTTTAATTAAACGTCTTAAAAGCAGTAAAGTTCAGCATATAATAAACCATAAAGACGATAAATGCTTTAAAAATGAATCTAGACGATAATAAAACCAAGAAGACATTTATATTACTTAATGACAATTTTAAATACTATCAGTTAGAAGTTCTATTGACCATTCTTTTGAATTAGTTATTTAAATTTTTTTTTTGTAGGGAGTCTATTTCTTTTATTCATAACTAGCAGCGGTTACCAAGCGTTGCCTGGGTAGAGGGGGATTTTTAAAAAAGTTAGTCCCACAGATCCATTATTACTGAATCGTGAGTTGAATCCTCGCGGGATGCCCCATTTAAATCCCTATGTAAAAAAACCCATAGACCTTGCATTGATCCAGCTACTCTGAAAATAAATGTTAATGTCTACTATCTAAAATATTAAATGAAAAAAAAATCCATGCTGTTATCATTAAATTTCATTTTTTTAAATATCTTCACGAATATATAAACCAAGCCCTGGGGATATCTAATGTGTTTATATATTTACTTTGTCGTTAATTGTTTTATTTTTAAAGTTTCCTCCAGACATACAGATTCACACAACTGCCCTTTATATATGTATAGAGGACGTTAAACGTTCGTTTATATTGCAAAATCTTTCGAAAATGAGTTGTAATATTTTTGGAGGGGGTAAATTTCATTGCTAATATTTCTACATACTAGCAAAGGAAATTAGTTTGCATGAAGTCATGAATATTTTGCAGCAATCAATTTCTTTTGTAAGAAATAAGAATATAAAATTTGTAAACTGAATATTAACATTGTGTTAAATATAATTCTTAATGTTTCAGTAATATTTTTAATGAGGGGGATAAACATATTAATACGGAAATTGAGCATTAAATTCCTACCGCTTTCAGGGTTTGAACATAAAACCTTATTGTAAAACATAAAAATATCTCTTCTACCAAAACAACTCTGAAAAATAATTCTTAATGGTTCACTGATATTTTTAATGAGGGAGAGAAACGTCACATGTACAATAAGAAAACAATCTAAAATTCCACCAAGTGTGACTTTTGATAAATATTTAAGTAAATATATTTAATTGTTAAATATTTACTTGGCGAAGTAGCTATAAACATTGTGTTAAATATGATTCTTAATGGTTCACTGGTATATTTTTAATGGGGACGAGAAACGTCTCGCGTACAATGTTCAGTTAGATGCTTCTTATTCATTTTGTTAAATACGTTGTTCGTTTTCTTTTTTGGGTGGGTCCTATTTTTCTTTTTTTTTTCATAATGACATTAAACGTTCGTTAAAACTAATAAAATCTTTCGAAAACGCATTTCAATATTTTTGGAAGGGGTAAATTTATTTCTGATATATCTACCTGCTGGTTGTTTTTTTTAAAGTAAATCTAAAAGCTATTTGTTAAATATCCACTTGGTGAAGTAGCAGTTAACATTGTGTTAAATATAACCTTAAAGGGTTCACTAATATACATATAACATACTTATACGGAAACTGAGCATAACATGTTCCTGACTTTTGCTGGTTTTGAATATGAAACCTTACTGAAAA
This sequence comes from Doryteuthis pealeii, assembly GCA_023376005.1. Taxonomy (NCBI): domain Eukaryota; kingdom Metazoa; phylum Mollusca; class Cephalopoda; order Myopsida; family Loliginidae; genus Doryteuthis; species Doryteuthis pealeii. The sequence continues at coordinate 78,096,460 of CM042151.1, read as the reverse complement.
ACATAAAAACATCTGTTCTACCAAAGAAGCTACATTCTTCCAGAAATTATTAATTATCAATGATTATTAATTGAGATGATTAATTCTTTGTTTATTATTATTGATTTTATTGAAGAACATAGTTAAAATAATTTGTTATGATCTTTTGAAATCCTTTAAAGCAACTTGATAATTGTAGAGTTTTAAAAGTTGAATCTGAAATTAAAATGTTATGATTATTTATATATATATATATATATATATATATATATATATATATATATTATATATATATATATATATATATATATATAATATATTATATATTATATAATATAATGTATGTATGTATGTATGTATTAAAGACATTTTTCTGAGAAATAATTTTCTCAATTTGATTTAGTAAATGAGAAGATTAATGCTTTTATTATTATTATTACTAGCAAATATATGCACCCTCCGGGTGCAAGTATTTAAGTTTTAATGTAATAAAATATTGTATTAAATTAGAAAGGCTAATGAAACTAAATAAGAATACAGATAAAAAAATTTGAAACAGAGGGAGTATAATAAAAGATTTGAAACAGAGGGAGTATAATAAAAAATGGAACAACTGAAACTTACTCTTCCATCACTCTCGTCTTTCATTGTTATTTTTTCTAATTTAAGTATTTAGTTTAAGAGGAAGTAAAGAATAAAATGACAGTTTATTTTTTCTTGTTAATGGATTTCATTTTAGATTCATTGAAGAGATTGTTGCTTATATTCATTAAAATAAAACAATTAGAAATCATAATACTAAGCACATATTTATTAAAATTCGATTTTTTTAATATTAATATGCAAATTAGCCTTCCCGTTACACTGTAAACCGCTATTTTGTTGTATATATAAATATAATTGCATGTTGTCACTATGTAGATATGGTTAACAGTATTAATAATGTAAAACAATTTTATTAATAATTGAGGTTCAAATAAAAATAAAATCATTGAGAATGTTATATAAATAACTAAGGGAATTGTGACTTGAGTTGTAATATAGTTTCGGTTACAGACGGAAAAACACACTATCTCCATTATAATAAGATTTTACTTTATTTACAATTTTGTTTTACAATCTTCTGCAATCGTTTCGGGAATTTCATAATGAAGTCCTCCCATAACCTTTTCAGATTTTAAATAACTGCTTTACATGCGTATTACATACGTTCAGAGAATTTGATAACCTATCATTTCTAATGGAAACCACAACTTTGTTTTACAATGTTCTGCAATCGTTTAGGGAATTTCATAATTCAGTCTTCTCAGAAAATTTCAAGATTTTAAATAACTGCTTTACATGCGTATTGCATACGTTCAAAGAATTGTATGACCTATTCAAATAAAAACCACTTAGGAAATAAAATTAGATCTTAGAATAAACATGAAGATCATGACGGTAAATATAATTAAGTTGTATATCATGTTCAGGGCACTTTTCTCTAATGGAGATCGTTTAGAAAAAATGAATTGAATAAACACAAAACGTTTTTATTTTCCTCAGTAAAGATCAGGATTTTAATTTTTCACTATTGAAATGTCGATAAAATCTTCAGTAATTATCATTATACACCTTTTAATTATTAATGTCGTTTATAAATTCTGCCTCCTCATTTCTCGGGCATTTCAATTGTTGATAAAAAGATCTTAAATAGAAGGGGTTATGTAGTGAAGTCAACTCAGGTTTAATGTTTTATAGAACGGTTTATTTCGGGAACATATACATTCGAGATCCTTGTGGCTGTATACTCCACGTTAGTAGTCAACTACCTATTTCCGTGATCTCGCCCCTATCGAGATTCCCCTAATCCCTCCAGGTCGAGAATCTCAAAGATACTACACTTCCCCCCGTTATTCTTTTGTTCTTCCTTTTTGATTAAAGGTTTCCCGGACATTATAAAGTCTTTCTGCCAAGCTGTGCTTGTTTAACTCTGGATGATTTGTCCGTGTTTGGGTTTGGTGTGGTTGTGCTGTTTGGGATGTGGTGTTGTAGGAGAATGGTAGTGGAGATGGATCAGGAATAGGATTGGTCGGTGGTTGGCACGCTGTGGTTTGTCAGTATCATGAGGTGTGTCGCATCAAACTTTTTCACATGGGCTGCATTTCTCATTTTTGTTTACCTGAGGTTGTTTGTACATTACAGCATTACCCTTGTTTCCAATAACTTTGTAAGGCTGCATCTCAAAAGTAGGGTCAATTTTGTTGGCTCTATAGGTTTTTGCACCAGCACTTGGTCTTCCTTTCTTTATCATCTGTCTTTAAGATCTTCTTTTTTGATTGGCACTTATAGTTGCGTTTCAAATTTGTGTTGAGAGCATCTTTGTCATGTACGTTTCTTCGTGTACATCAGATGCTTCTGTAATTTCGGTGGTATTATTTTCCTCGTAGTTCTTCCTGATTCATTCAGTTTAGCTTGCTGGCGTATCACTCGCTGGACCAAATTTTGGATTGCTCTTAATAGGTGAATAAAGTCTGTTGAACCGCTCTATACTCTCCGGGTTTGGATTTGGAGGGCGCTAGTGGGGATGGGTATACGGTATCCTTTATGGAGAGTAAAAGGTCAAATGTCATATGCAATATTTCACTCTTGTTGCCAGCTCTTTTTTCTACTTCTTTTTGCAGAGTTATAGTGATTGCTTTAGAATAGGCGCTTATGTATGAAGCCGTCTGTCCTACTCCTGTCTCTCACGTGTGATTGAGCTCAGCCGATGATAATTGCGTATGGTGGATATCCGTCCTTTTATTTTGGTTATAGAGTACATGAATGTCTATATGTATTTCCACGCTTGCGCAGTAATTTAACGCTGTGAGGCAAATAAGTCTCTCTCATTGTACCGACCTATTCTCAGGTTTATGCTGCTTGTTGACTCTCCGTATTGTTTGAGAGAGGTCCTAATTCTCCAGGTCATTTAGTGCATACCACTCTTTCTAGGAGAGCTAATTTGTTAACTTTTCACTGTAATGCTATTCCGACGATCCTGGGCCATGCAGATGGAGTGTAGTAGTCTTTCTCTCTTACTCGAAGATCAGAGAGCCAGACATGATAGATCTCTCCACGAGACAGAGCTCCGCCAGATACATAGAAGTTCTAACCAGGGCTTCTATTGCTATTACTATCCTGGTAGCCCTGTGAGTGTGCTTTCAGTGCTGGTTTATATTCTCTTTGGTAGCAGCTGTGTGGGGTGCTTGTAATGTCCGCTTTACAGTTTTTCGTCTCGGTGACTGCAAGCTTTTTTTGTTTACACGTGAGCTAAGCTGCTCATTTTTTTATTTTACTTTCTAGACATGCCGGTACATTTTTTTATTGTGAGTCTCTCTACTCAACCACGAGTTTCCACTCTGCTACCAAAGCAGGCCACCATACGTTTGATCTTAGGCGCGTTTTTTGTTCGGTTAACTTGGACCCTGATGTCCTTCGATGGGCTAGTTGTTCGGTTACTCTGTTCTTTGACAAGTAACGGATATCCGAGAATAAACATGTCTATTCCCACCAAACCCATCTGTCCGGCTGTCCAAAGTTCATCTTTTACCTGCTTGAATACAGTACTTTGAACAAAGGTCCAGTCAATTGATGGGTTGATAATTGCTTGACAGATTTTGGAGAGAGTGGGGTCATCCTTTGAAGCTTCTTCCACTTCTCCGAGGGGATAATGCTTGTGGCACAGAATCCTTGATAAATGCTGAGCTACAGATGTACTCTGTTGTTTCTTTTTCTTCGGCCTGCATCAGAATCATCAAAACTTGGCTGTCTGCTTCAAAGGATCCGCTTTGTTGGTTTTGCCAGATATGTGTATGTTTCATATTTGAACTGCTGTAGGTATAAACGCCATCTCTCCATTCTGTGAGGTGGTTTTTGAGGAAGTGATAGCACTTTTTACTGTGACATACATGTGGTCTGTAAGGATTTTAAACACATCCCAGCAGGTAATGAACTGGAACTTTTTTACTGCCAAAATACTCCCAGGCTTCTCGTTCGAATTGAGAATAAACGAAGATTCTGTGGCTGTGAGTTCTGCTAGCATATATAGATTGGCTTTCACGTCCTTGTCAGGTTGTTGTTGTTCCAAATTGCACCTAGACTATGGGGACGGCATCGGTTGTGACTCTGGTGGCAGGCTGAGGTCGTAATATGCCATTACTGGAGCTTCAACCAGTGCTTTTTTGACTTGATCAAAAGCATTTTGTTCTTCTTCCTTCCATCTCCATTCAGTGTCTTGTCTTGTAAGATTCCAGAGAGGGGAGGTTATTGTGGCAAAATTGGCACAATTTTGCGCAAATTGGGCCAATCCGAGAAAACTGCGTACTGCGATGCATTTTTGGTGGAGGAGCGCTAACCACGCCTTTACTTTTTCGTCAGAGATTTTTAGGCCATCTTCTGATAGGATATGTCCATGTATTTTATCGAGTCATCTTTATTTTACATTTCTTCTCATTGATGGTCAGTCCCGTTCTGCAAAGCGTTGAATTACTTGGGTCAGCCTCATATCATGCTCCTCATTCTGTACTGCCGACTATTAATGTCATCTGTCATGTTGTAGGCACCAGGGCAGTCCTTAATGATTTGGCTCATTATTTGTTGAAATTTTTCTGATGCCATGTTTGCTCCAAATAAAAGTCTTTTATACCTAAGAGTCCTCCGGGTGCAGCAAATGTAGTGATTTCTCTAGAATCAGGGTGTAATTCTATTTTGGTGATAAGCCATGTTTGAATCAATTTTGAGAAATATTTTCCTCCTGACATTTCCTGAATTGTTTCGTCAATTGTTGGCACAGGGATGCGTTCACGGATGATGGTGTAGGAAGGCTGTCTACATTCTAAGAAATAGAATATATGTTTTCAGAAAGTAAAGACAAGGGGAAAGCACATGTACCTTTAACCTATTTTATTTCATACAAAACTCAACGAAGTAATAAACAAGCATGAAGGGCAGTACTTACAATTCAGAATATCTCCCTAGTTGAGGGGGGTGTCAGGTTGAGTCTTCAGTTATTTCTCCCTCACTGAGGGTAGTAGTTCTTTCAGCCACAAGGTCTGAGATGGACGCTCGTTTCTACGAGGCTTACAGTTCGGTGCCAAACCCGTCAAAGAGAATTATTCACTCAACCTGACAGGGGACGTTACCTTTATACTTCTGTCCCTAAAGGCTCAGGAGAGTTCTAGTCCTACATGGCTTCATTAGCTCTCCTCATGTCGATGCATATCCGGATATCATGTTCTCCTTCCTTTGTTTTCTTTTCACTGTCACTAATGGATTAACCCACTGGGAAGGTTCTGTGACTCTTTCAATAACATCCAGGTCCACTAGTTCTTGAAGTTTCTTAAGAACATGCTGCCATCTGTTAAATGGGATTCTGCGCACCGGCTGAACAACTGGAGTGGCATTTGGGTCCATCTTCAGTTTTAACTGGTAGTCTTTTGAGCTTGCCCAATCCTTTGAATACTTTCGGAAATTTCTCCGTATTTCTGTCCATATGTCTGTTTCGGAGCACTGCAATATATCGGCATTTATTCCAATTTTTAAGATTCCTAGGGCTTTTGCTTGTACTGCCACTAAGGAGTGATGTCTGTGCTTGAGGGATGACATAAAATGAAGCCGTGACTGATCGTCCAGTGCTGGGTATCTGGACTTTCAGTGTAGATTTCCCTAAAATTCTAAGAGATTCCTTACTGGCATAAGGATACAGCTTTTTGGGTTGATGCTGAGTTCAATCTCGGGTCTGGCCTTTTTTAGGTTTTGGAAGTCTAGCACTGAAAGTCCAGATACCCAGCACTGGCCGATAGTCACGGCTTCAATTTTCTGTCATCCTCAAGCACAGACATCATCCTTAGTGGCAGTACAAGCAAAGCCCTAGGAATCTTAAAAATTGGAATAAATGCCGATATATTGCAGTGCTCCGAAACAGACATATGGACAGAAATCGGGAGAAATTTCCGAAAGTATTCAAAGGATTGGGCAAGCTCAAAGACTACAGTTAAACTGAAGATGGACCCAAATGCCACTCCAGTTGTTCAGCCGGTGCGCAGAATCCCATTTAACAGATGGCAGCATGTTTTAGAAACTTCAAGAACTGTGGACCTGGATGTTATTGAACAGAGTCAGCGAATTCCCAGTGGGTTAATCCATTAGTGACAGTTGAAAAGAAAACAAGGAAGGAGAACATGATATCCGGATATGCATCGACATGAGGAGAGCTAATGAAGCATTGTAGGGACTAGAACTCTCCTGAGCCTTTAGGGACAGGAAGTAGTAAAGGTAACGTCCCCTGTCAGATTGAGTGAATAATTCTCTTTGACGGTTTGGACCGAACTGTAAGCCTCGTAGAAACGAGCGTCCATCTAGACCTTGTGGTGAAAGATACTACCGCCTCAGTGAGGGAGAAATAACTGAAGACTCAACCTGACACCCCCTCAACTAGGGGAGATATTCTGAATTGTAAGTACTGCCCTTCAGTGCTTGTTTTTATTGACTTCGTTGAGTTTTGTATGTAATAAAATAGGTTAAAGGTACATGTGCTTTCCCCCTTGTCTTTTACTTTCTGAAAACATATATTCTATTTTCTTTAGAATGTAGACACCTTTCCTACACCATCATCCGTGAACGCCATCCTGTGCCAACAATTGCAAACAATTCAGGAAATGTCAGGAGGAAAATATTTCTCTAAAATTGATTCAAACATGGCTTATCACCAAATAGAATTACACCCTGATTCTAGAGAAATCACTACATTTGCTGCACCCGGAGGACTCTTTAGGTATAAAAGACTTTTATTTGGAGCAAACATGGCATCAGAAAAATTTCAACAAATAATGAGCCAAATCATTAAGGACTGCCTACAACATGACAGATGACATTATAATAGTCGGCAGTACAGAAGAGGAGAATGATATGAGGCTGACCAAAGTAATTCAACGCTTTGCAGAACGGGGACTGACCATCAATGAGAAGAAATGTAAAATAAATATGACTTCGATAAATACATGGGACATATCCTATCAGAAGATGGCCTAAAAATCTCTGACGAAAAAGTAAAGGCGGTGGTTAGCGCTCCTCCACCAAAAGATGCATCGCGGGTACGCAGTTTTCTCGGATTGGACCAATTTTGCCACAATAATCCTCCCCTCTCTGGAATCTTACAAGACACTGAATGGAGATGAAGGAAGAAGAACAAAATGCTTTTGACCAAAATCAAAAAAGCACTGGTTGAAGTTCCAGTGATGGCATATTATGACCTCAACTTGCCCACCAGAGTCACAACCGATGCCTCCCCCCATAGGTCTAGGTGCAATTTTGGAACAACAACCTAACAAGACGTGGAAGCCAATCTACTATGCTAGCAGGAAAACTCACAGCCACAGAATCTCGTTATTCTCAATTCGAACGAGAAGCCTTGGGAGTATTTTGGCATGTTAAAAAGTTCCAGTTATACCCTCTGGGATGTGATTTTAAAATCCTGACAGACCACAGTGCCACTAGTAAAAGTGCTATCACCTTCCTCAAAACCACCCTCAGCAAGAATGGAGAGATGCTGTTATACCTACAGCAGTTCACATATGAAATCATACACATATCTGGCAAAACCAACAAAGCAGATCCTTTGAGCCGACAGCTAATTGATGATGCTGATCAGGCCGAAGAAAAAGAAACAACAGATTAACATCTATAGCATTATTAAGGATTCTGTGCCACAAGCGTTATCCCCTTAAGAAGTGGAAGAAGCTTCAAAGGATGACTCCACTGTTTCCAAAATCCGTCAAGCAATATCAACAAAATGACTGGACCTGTTTCAAGGGTTGTGTATTTCAAGCAGTAAAAGATGAACAGCCGGACAGATGATTTTGCGTGGGAATAGAATTGTCATTCCGATGTGTCTGAAAGAACAGGTAACTGAACTAGCCCGTGAAGGACATCAGGCATAGTACGGACAAAAACCGCCTAAGACCAAAGTATTGGTGGCCTGATAAGGACAAAATGGTGGAAAGTAAAATAAAAAATGCTACCCATGTCAAGTAGTAGGGAAAAACGCCCCACCTGAGGAATTACAGAGCACGCAGCTACCAGATAAACCCTGGAACTATGTTGCGGTAGAATCTACTGACTGTCTCGGAAGGAAATCATCTCCTGGTCATCATAGACTACACTCCAGATGGCCAGAGATAGCATATATGCAAAGTACAAATGCTAAGAGTATAATTAATGGCCTGCAATTAGCTTTCAAAACACACGGATATCCACGATACCTGAGAAGTGACAATGGACAACTTTCATCCAGCGAATTCCAGGAAGACCTAACCATTCCATGGTATTATCCAAATAAAAGGGATACTATATTGGCCTCAATCAAACGGAGAGGTAGAGCGTTCAACAGAACTATCCTAAAAGCAATCAAAATTGCAAAAATAGAAAAAAAGAGCTGGAAGGAGGAAATGAAGAATTTCCTATTCCAATACCGTACTACCCCCACACGGTAACAGGAGTGTCGCCAGCCAAGCTACTAATGAACCGGGAACGAGGAAAATTCCCTGACATTACAGAAGCATCTGATGTACATATTTTATCTATTAATTAGGTATATGTATTGTTGTTTTCAAGGCGCATATAGGTGGCATTTATTTTAAAGAATTTCAGTTTATTTCCATTGAATCAGTTTGATTGAAATGATTCAGTAATTTAAAAGAATTCGTTGATTAATAAGTCAGCACTGAAAATTTTATTAAAATCAGATAATTCTCTGATTTTGGCAATTTTTTTTTTCTGCATTTAACATATTTCCTGGTGACTTTTTGTAAACAAAAACACAAGATTTTTGGGGGACTCTTTAGTTTTTCTGTGTATTTTGAACAAAAAAAAGATATTTCATTTAAATCAATATCAAAAAGTTAATCATTTTTCTGTACATAGTGTATTTAATTTTTTTCTATTAATTTCTAAGAAGAAACTATTATAAGTCTTCAAATCTTCAATGATGTGGGTATTTTTAGTCCGTAACTCTTTCACACAAAGGGTCCATTTTGATAATTTTTTTTTTTTTTTAGCTGAATTTAATTGTTTAAAATGTATTAAATTTTTTTTCTGATGCTAATCATACTTTTCAAATTAAACAAAAACTTGACCTTAAATAATCGATTTAATTAATTTTAATTTGTTTTTAAAATGAAAATGTGCACACAAATTGGTGGTACCTATCAAATATGTACTGTGATGTTTTTTTTTTGCTTTATATCGACAAATATATATGGATATTATTACACTACCTACACCCCCACCCCCGCTTTTTATTGGCACATCAATTTAGATATTTGACAACCCACATTTTTAAAAAAGTTTTGTTTTTTTATGAATTTCTACAAAAGTGTCCAACACCCCCCTACCCTCGAGGCGTAAAATCCTTCAGTCTTTTTCAGTATTTTTGTTTTTAAAATAATCTACTTAAAAAAAAAAAAACAATTTGATTTAGTCTTTTTAATGATTGGTTCCCATATTGTATTCATCTCTTGTATTTGGTCTACTCAGTAGGTCACTACAGCCCAACATATGAGCTGCTTCTTAAGACGTCTTGTTTTCCATGTCCTTCCCTATCTATTATTTCAACTTGAAAATATTATTTTAATATATGGGGATGTTCATGGCGGCTAAGGGAGATAATAATTTTTTTTAATTTAATTAAAATTAAAACAATTACCAAAAAAATCAGGGAATTGTCCAATTTTAATGAAATTTTCACCAAATTATTTTCCAATGATTTTATGATTAGCTTATTTTATTGAAGAAACTTGAAAAATATTTTTATTTTATCAATTCAAAAGAAAAAAAATTCCCGGTCCCTAATTATTACATTTTTTTATCATATCCAGAAGAATATATAGAAAAATAAAAAATAAAAATTCAATACCCTAAAAAGTGATTTTAAAATTTAAAAGTTATTTTCTTAAAATTCAAAAAATAAATGTAGCATGTTTTTTTTTTTGTTTTTTTTGTAGTTTTAAAAAAAACGTTTTTCTTTAAATTGATGCAAAAAAATTATTTTATCCAAGTCAAATAAAAATTTTTTTCTACCTTAAAAATTTCAAGGTCAATTTAGACAATATTCATGACTAACTTGAAAATTTAACAAAAGATAGCCCTAAATTTTATCTTTGAAAAAATTTAAGTTAAAAATATGCGATGATATGCTGCATATTTTCTGAGATTAAAAAAAAATTTAATCGTCAATTTTAACTATGGATGAAAAATCGGGCTGAAAAACAGTCTAGATAAATATCTCAATCTCAGAGAAAAGTCTTTTTCACTACACTTCCAAGAAAAATTATTTTTAAAGATATTGGAAAGAAAATCCAATATTCATCTTTTACTTCGAAATACCTGGATGTGAAAACATACAAAATAGTAAAAAAAATTCAATGTCTGTCCACCATAGGTGTGGATTCAGCAGCAAGGGACAAATGAGTTATCACCTCTTGAGATATGCATTTATCTCTCTTATACCCAAAAAATTGAACATGGTTATTAATATACAATAGTATATAAAATATGATGCAGATATAAAACGAAGGGTGGTCATTGTGAAATATCTACATATATTTGCTGATAAAAAAGTGAGAAACACAGCACAGTAAATATCTGAAATTTGTTCTAATTTAAAAAAAACAAACAAAAAAAAAAGCATTTATTTAAAATATTGGGTGAGGGTTTAAAATTGATTTGCTAATGAAAAAATAACCCATTAATATTGATCATGGCTAAGCAAAAACAGGAGGCCAGAAAATTTTATTGTACAGGATGTCTATAAATCAGAGTGCGCTTAAAATAATTTGTAACTTTATAGTGCATATGGACTTTATGGACACTCTGTGTCGTTAATTGATAGATGTAGGCATCATCTATAATAAACCCAAGATAATTCATTAACCCTGCAACATAAAAAAGTAACAATAAAACTGTCTAAATGTGTCGATATTAGATTAATATCGATTAAATTATGAAATTGCCGTGAAGAAGTACTGTCCTGGAAATTTTTTTAAATGTCCTGGAAACGGATTTCCTAAAATGAGTGGGAACTCTGTGTTTGTGTGTATATATATATGTATATGTATGTGTGTTTGTGTATATATGTGTGTGTGTATGTTTTTTTTTCTGTGTGGTGGACCCGTAGATCTCGTCAGATCATCTACCTGCGCTCCCCAAATACTTTCAGTCATCTTGCCTCGGCTTGTCACTGATACTAGTCTTTGGGGAAGGAGAGCATGCGGTGCATGTCGCACAACATGTCAACATGTGCAGATGTTTCTACAAGTCCCATGGTGATAGAGGAATAGTGGCGTGTGCAGGCCTGACACAGCTGTGAATCTACACGTGGCGAGGTTGTGAGTGACTGAGCAGCCCCTTGGGTAGTACTGTCCACCCAGACATCTGGGAATGGTATAGAAAAGGTGACTTAAACAAATATAAAGCTGGCCATCAACCTGCGGCTGTTCACATTAGCAGGGGGGAAACAAGATAATATTTCAACAAACCTAGGCTAACAATATCCACCAGAAATGTTCGGACACCTCTCAAAAGCCTGAACAATGAACTGGTACCGTGGCAAAGAACTTTCGATATGGGGCAGACATCTTGAGCCTTGCGGAAGTCTGCTTCAGCGAGGAGGACCAATTGACAGAAGTGGGTCCGGGTACACATTCTTTTGGAAAAGCAGGCCGATAGTAGCTGTAAGGATTTGAGGTAAGGCAGCTCGAGCACCCCATCCTGAAGCAGTCTCTGCATAAGCGGCACATGACTGACGGCATGGACACATCTCCTACATCTAAGACTGACCATATATGTAACCTGTGTGGCAGGCCCTGCCTGTCGAGGGCTGGGCTTCTCAGTCACCTATGGTCACATGCGAGAGTAAGCCAAGAAAGGGGTTCATGTGTGACAGGAGGAAACCTAAAAACAAATTTGAATCAGGGGGCCCTCTGCATGCTCACAAGGGTATAGAAAAGGTGACCTAAACTAATATCAAGCTAGTCAGTAACTTGCGTCTGGAGGCTGTTCACATTACCAGGATGAAATCAAGAAAATATTTCAAAAAACCTAGGCTAACAATAGCCACCTGAAATGTTTGGACACCTCTCGAAACCCTGAACAACGAACTGGTACCGTGGCAAAAAACTCTTGATATGGGGTAAACAATTAATAAACCGAGAAAGAGAGAAACAAAACAACCAAAGACAAAGTCAGGTGAACATCAAAAATGGCAAAGATCAGGTGTAGGATTTCCTTCATACATTCTTGCATTCATTCTTTCTAGGTGGGGTTCTGGAATTGGTTTCTGGTGTGGATTTTGAAACCAATTCCAGAACACCACCCAGTCCAACTCCCCACACAGATACATAATTCTACCAAATAATCACACCAACAGCAACATTACCAAAAATCTTAACAACCTAGGCATAAAGACAGTCAGTTTAGCATCCAAAACCATACACAACATACTAAACAAAAACTCCCGACAACAAGTAAAATCAGAAGCCGGTGTATACATGATTCCTTGTGCAGACTGCCATAAGAAATACATAGGCGAGACCTCCAGAAATTTTAAAAAACGCCTATATGAGCACAAACGCAACATAAAATTGGGTGATAGCAACAACTGTTTATTCCAACACATATTTAAAACACAACATAGGTTTAATTTCAGCAATGCATCCATGATTGCATACATCCACAACAAAAGATTACAACAAATATTCGAAGCCAGTGCCATTAGCAACATTCCCAACATCAATTCTAGATCCGGCTTCAATATATCCTCACACCTAGGTAAAACCATCATAGATAGTTACAAACCAAACAGACAACAAGACAACACTTAGCATAAAGCCAATAACAACAACAACAACATTACAAAACAAACACAAACAATAACAATCTTAATAAACACACACACACACACACACACACACACACACACACACACATTTACAACCCTTCAAAATATGCATACAAAAAAAGATTAAAAAAACAGATTAACAGACTATGGATAGACAGACTGATAACAGACTATAGACAGGCAGAGAGATAGATATGAACATACTCTAGTCAGATATATAGACAGATACATAGAAAAATAGATACATACAGAATATAAACAGACATACAGATGGACAGAAAGATCAAAAATAGATGAACAGACACACAGATAGACAACAGATTGATAGACATGAACACATTCAAGCTAAATAGACAGATAGATAGACAGATGGACGGATAGAGATAAATATTAACAGACAAAAAAAAAATATAAAAAAAAAAAATAATAGATAGACAGACAGCACAAACAAATCATCGAAAACAAACACACAGATGATATTAACAGATTGAAGACAACTAGATAAATCAAAATAGATAAAGACATGGATATATCACAATGTATATAATACATAATAACATCAACAATAATAACATCACCACTATTAATAACAATAATAATATATATAACATTATACACACATGCTCATACAATTTTAACAAATCTCACCATCCCCCCTTCACAATAATAAAATCAATATTAAAAAATAAATAAATATTAAAAAAATAAATACATAAATATAAAAAAAAATATATATATAAAAAAAAATAAATATAAAAAAAAAAATAAAATTAGAATCTCATACATACATACCAGCTACATATTCAAGTTAGATATATAGACAGATACACAAAAAGATAGATAGCAACTTAATAAAAATAGATAGATAGATGGACTGAAAGACCAAATATAGATGAACAGACACACAGTAAAGATAGAAAAAACAAATGGGTTGATAGACATGAACACATTCAAGCTAAATAGATAGATAGACCGATAGACAGATAGACATACTGTTAAATATTCATAAATAAATAAAGAAAAAAAGAAAAAGATACAGACAGATACTAACAGATTACCCATAAACAGACACTGATGATATCAACTGAATAAAGACAACCAGATAAATATTATAAAATATATGATAAAAATAATAATAACAATAATAGTATATAACATTATACATATGCTCACTTACAATTTTAACAAATCTTACCCTTACAAAAAATTTAAAAAATCACACCAACATACCAACAACACACATATAACTTAACGACAAATCCAGTTCCCAATCACATATAAACAAAAAAAACAATTAAACACACACACACGCACATACACATATTTAGCTAACCAATCCCCACAATCTAACACCTGCGGTACCACCATCCACCATTTCGGCACTCCCCATTTCAGAGAGAAAAAGAATCCGTTTTCAGCATTTCAAGAATTTCCATCATTGGAGTAAGAACTATATCCAAGTCCTGAAGATGGTCTAATAAGAGACCGAAACGTTGCACCATCGACAATAAACATCAAGTTTCCATAACATCCCGTGTTTGTCTACTTTTCTCCATATATATATATAATGAATAGAGAATGAAAAAATGAGAAAAGTATGCACTAAATAGCTCAACTATATATACACACGCATACACACACACACACATGATCCACATTAAATACTACTTACTACTGGTCTTACTACTACTCCAATCTATACACACACACATATTTATACATATATGTGGTTTGACTTACTACTTATTCATATAGCCCACTATACAGTCACATCCACATCCATGCACACAACTGCACTGATGCATTGTCATAGATGTCATTTGCTTTTGTTTACATTTGGATTCTCAGTTTACCTAAAGTGTTGTTGTTTTTTTTGTTGGGTCCCCCCCCCCTTTCCATTTCAAAGTCTTGGGATAATTTAACATAAACTTTGGAAATTCAGCATTTGTCTGCTGGTCTTATACAATACAAATACTTTTTTTTTCTTTTTTCTAAACTTCTTTCTGTTAATAGATGATAATGGCTAATTATTGCCTCGATTTTTATTTGTCTAAAAGAAAATCTCCATTTTGTCATCTTCACACTGAGTGTGTTTATGAGGGTGGTGCTGCTAAGGGCGTTTTATTTTGAAGGGGGGTGGGTCTTATTCACAAGTTCTAATAAACTCTTGACTTCCTTCACTTAAGAGGAGAGCAGCTATATTTTTAATAATTTCTCTTTAGTAAATAAATCTCCTCTTCCTCCCACTCTACTTCCGGTTCCTTTTAAAACAAGGAGTTTTTTTTGTTTTGTCCTTTTTTTTTTTTTTTTTTTTTTTTTAAGGTTAGAACCATTTCATTAGAAAATGTCCATTGTTTCAATTCTTCTTCAAAGTCATCTCCTTATTAATAATCACAATGGATCTTACAAAATGGCTGATTTTTTTTTTTTTCTTTACCTTTTTTTTATACTGGTAGAGCCATTATTATAATTCTTTATTATAGTGTTCGTGGTTTTAATAATTATCATGGATAACATTTTTAAATTGATAACGAATTTTTCTATGCAAATATATATATATATTGTGTATTTTTGACAGCAAGTTATTTAGACAAGTATTGTTAAAGACCATGGAATATTTATTCTTTATGATCTTCAGTTGTAGACATTCAAGTCTTTTAGTAGTTTTTTGTAAATCAGAATCCAGATGGAGAAGTTGTCCCAGATTTTTTTATCCAAGCGCTTTCAATCATTTCATCCTCAGGGGTTTGTTGGTTGTAGTGTAATATGTTTGTGTGTCATTAGCTCGGTCGGTAGAGCACCCAAAATAGGAACCACAAGGTTCTGGGTTCGATACCAACCCTCACCAACTCGGCATAGGAGTAGCACAGGGATCTGTGTGGTAAAGTGAGTAGCTAATGATAGGCAGAACACTACATTCTGCCTCAGACATTAAAACAATCTCCTTGGCCTAGCGCTGGTGAAAAGGGGATAGATTCCCTCGCTGTCTGGCTGATACTGACTTTAGACTACCCTGACAACTTTACTTACTTATAAAAACTGTGCCCTTCCAAAATCCGAGCTATTGTGACAACTAGACATAAAATTAATTGATAGAAAAAAAAGATGAAAGATATACAAGTTAAAATTAATAAGACCTGATATTTTTTTATGCTATGCAAATGAGGGTAATAAATTGCTTCAGTTTTCTATAATTCTCCACTGTAATCTTCTAATCAGAAAAAAAGATCCTGACTAGTCTACCTCTGATGTAATAAAGAAATTGACACAGCCACATGTAAAACAAACCAGTTTAAGGTTAAAAGAATGTCAAAGAATTGAGGTACAAACTGACTTCTTCTTCCTGTTATCTAAAGTGTTTTAATCATTCTATGTGATTTGTTTGGACTAATTTCCTTGTTTTTTTCACAACGTTTCGGCTGTTTACCCTCAGGCCTTCATTGGGCGTCTTATGTTGTTGGAATGTTGTCAAATCTTGTTCAAGTATGGTTGAGAAATGTAAATGAGTGCAAAGGTCAACAGATGTCAAAAGATCAGCATCAGGTTTGGGAGAAGACAATCCCTATAAGATCACAATGCAAAAAATGGATGTTCTGTGCCTAGAACAAGTTACAACAACATTCCAGAATAGAAGATGCACCTGAAGAAGGCTGGTGGGTAAAAGGTTGAAACATGAAAAATAGAGATAAGGAATTTAATAATGGAAAGAAAAATCACATGCAACAGATTCTTTCTCCTTTTTGAAGATTTCAAGATGGCATTAAATTCTTTGGGATCTGAGAGTAAAAGATATGATAACAATTATTAAGCAACAAAAATAAATCTCCTTATTTGCATACTATATGACAGTTTGCCATTAAGATATGGCTGAGTCGAACATAATTAGTCATCAAGGAAGACTCCTACACTCACACTTACAGAGGTAGTCTCCATGGCGTAGTGGTTAATGTGCTGGTAAACGAGTTCGAACTCTGATCACGTTATTACTTTCACTTTCAGACTAATACCTGTAGGAAAGGTATAAACCCCTGTATCCGCCCAGCTATGGGTTAAATAGTACCACTACTGTTCTTCTACAAGGATGTTATTAATTAACCTACAAAGGTTGATATGTGATTAAATAAAGACACCAAACCACACTTCCACATACACACACTTTAGGGTGAAGTCAAGCTGAAAGTTCTGGTTCCTGCTAGATCAAAGTTAAAAAGCAATTTATCTGTTCAATATTTAGTTGGGTGACCATTTAAGTAACAGCAGGTAATATAAGCAACCTGAGGCCTATGTGACATAACTAAACAAAGGTTAGTAAATAACAAAATATACTCGCACACATGAATGAAAAACAAAGTTGAAAAAAATAATCTTGTGATGATCCTGTTCATTATTTAGCTGATTGACCACTTAAACATCGGCAGGTATTGTAAGCAATCTGAAGCCTGTGTGTCATAACTAAGCAAAGCTTAGTAAATGACAACAAATACATATGCACATGGTGATTGCCGCTTCTTCACAGAATAAGGCCATTTCTACAAGTAGTTCAGTTGTGAGCACGCAGATGGCCCACGGATCCAGCTTGTTTTTATGTACCCAGTCACACATATGAACCCTCGACATACATGCCCTGCCACACAGGTCAGACTTCAATGTAGGAAATGTTTCCATGGCGTCCGTCATGTGTCGCTTCAAGATGGAGGGCTCGATTCACCTTTCTTCAAACTTCTTACAGCTACCATCAGCCCGTCTTTCCATGGGGATGTGTATCCAGCCCACCCTCTTCTGTCATTTGATCCTTATCGCTGAAACTGACTTCCGCAAGGGCATCGATGTCGGCCCCATATCAAAATGCTCCCTGTCATGATACCAGTTCGTAGTTTGGGGTTTCCCAATCTCTCAAGATTGGTAGGTGTCCAGACCTTCCTGGTGGCTATTCTTAGCCTTGTTTAGTGTTGTAGTATTTTCTTGTTTTCGCCAAGCTAATGTGGACATCCGTCGAAACACTGGTTTCTGGCCAGCTTGATAGGTGAACCGGCATTTGTTTAGGTCACCTTTTCTAGACACTTCCAAATGGCTGGGTGAAAAGTGTTAACCAAGGGGCTGCTCATTCACCCACAACCTCGCCGAGGCACGTTACTGTTCAATCAGCAAGGAGGTGACGTTAAGTAGGTCACGAGTCATGGTGTATGTAGATTCACATATGCGTGCTTCCAGCCGTCGGGCCTGCACACCTCACCATTCCTCCATCACTCTGGGACTTGTAGAAATATCTGCACATGTTTTTTTGTTTTACATGTTGTGCGCTTGTGCAACACGCACCGCATGTTCTCCTTCCCCAAAGTCAAGTATCAGTGACAAGCCGAGGCAAGATGACTGGGAGACTTTGGGAATGGCAGGTGGATGATCTGACGTGATCTACGGGTCCACCACACTGGAAAAAAAAAAAAAATTTCCCTAATATTTTCTAAGTTTTAACTTAGAAAAAGTCTGCAGGTACAATTTTCTATTAAATAGGTGACATACAATTTAAATAATTTCACCATATATTACATTTAAAACAAAAAAACAAGACACATTCAAATATTGAAAAGAAAAGAAAAAAAATGAACAAGTAAATAAGATTAATATTGTCAATGAAATTAAACGTTATGACAATTTAGATCACTAGATAATAAAAATAATATTATAAAATGCAAGGAGATACACAATTAAAAAGTAAATTTTAGCTTAGCAATGAGTCCACAATCTCTTGTAGTCTTCTAACATCGGAAGATTGGGTTATGCACATACATTCATACATACACACACACAAATGAAAAACATTTAGAATAGAAAAAAAAACATCTTGAGTGACTGGGGATTTTAAATGGAATAAAGAGAATTTTCATCTTTGCCCAATCCATGTGTGTTAATGAAATCCTGAAAATCTACAGACTTTTTGAAAGATAAGCAGTTTTCATACCTTGTCTAATAATAATGACTAATGACTTTTTCTTTTGACTTAATTGAATCTTCAATTACCATTGTGCACTGGTGTTCTTGTGATAATTGTTTGGTTGGTTGATGATTGAATCTTTATTTTGGAAATGAGTTGCCCTTTTTTTTTTTTTTGACTTTGAACGTTTGACTAAAAGATTTTATGGAAGCAGGGGGAAAAAAATACCAGAATTATTCTTTGAATTATTTTGCTGATTTGATCACAATTTTTTGGAAGGTGCACTTACTACCATTTCTCAGTAATATTTGAAATCCGAGATGACTAATATCCTGATCTTAAACTGGGTTCCACAGAAATCTGTTGGAAAGACAATGTTAGGAACTGCTCTAGGAAAAAAGAAAGGAACCTGGATCAGTGGTAAAGTCTAGGTAGGAGGGATACAGGTTAATTAAATAACAAAATGGAAGGTATCATACCACTTAGCTAAAAGGAGAAAATGATAATACATGGCAAAACGATTGATAGAAAGGTGCTCAATTAATAACAAGTGTTGTAGGTAAAGAGCTGATTGAGAGTTTGCTAGTAAGACCTGGCTGAGTCTAAACTCATCTGGATTGTCATGGAAGGAATTGGAAAGAATTCAAAATGGCTGCTAAATTCTTCCAAGAGTTTTAATACTCTCAAATGATTGGGGTTTTTTTTTTGGGGGGGGGGTTGCGGTTGATACAATTGAACCTGAATAAAATAAATAAAAAAAATGAAAAGTTGCTTTAATGCAAGCACAACATGTCTGTAATCTTTACCACTTAGGAATTTTAACTTTTTACTCTTACTATCTGTGTAGCTCAGTTGGTAGAGCAGCCACTTAGAAATCGCAGGGCTCCAGGTTCAAAACTCAGTGTATGAGTAGCACAGATTGAGTATTCTGATCTGTTCAATAAAGTAGGAAGTTGACGGTAGGTGTAATGCTCCACCTCAACACAAACAATCTCCCTGGTTTAGTGCTAGTGAAATGGGATAGATTATCTTGCTTTTCAGTTGATACCAACATTAGATCACTCCACCAATTTTTTTAAGCACTCACACAATAACACAGTAAGTTACTGTCCAAAGTTGACTCTTACCATATGATCAATCATAATTATAACATAGTGCATTTGTTTTTGGAATACAAAAAATCCAAGTTCATACCTTGGTAACCTATTGTTTCTTATTGTAGAGTTTTACTAACATCCCCATTTCATTGTTCTGTCCATCCATTTATGTTCATTGGGATATCTGTTCACTAGCAATACTAATGATACTATTTGTGTTTGGAATTAAAAAAAACAAAAGGCTAGATTGTTCATGCTAACAACATCAACAGCACTGAAGTGGCCTGACATTGTTTCAGTATATTGATTATTGACAAAATGTTTGGATACAATACAGTTTGTTATTAATAACATTTACTGCTAAACATTTTAATTTACTACAATTTAGTCTCTTTTGTCACTTAGCATAATAATAATGTTCCTTTAGAGTGAAGGTCGTTTGAGGAGGGGAAACCGTGGTAATATTGATAAGGGGTATTTACCCAACCCCTCAACACAAACAGGATGAGACACGAGATCAATTTTTAAGTGGAGTTTAACAGGTTTAAATTCAGAGTTTTTCGATCTTGACCAGTTAAAGAGCCCAGTCTGCCCTATTATTTAATCCATTAATGTTATGATAAATGCAGACACCCTTGTCCAGGATTTGAACTCTGTTTACTGTGTCCATTTACACCATGATATAGAGCATGTAAATTATGGTACTACTAATGTTGGTTCATCTAGCCTTGTCTGCCAGTACAAGAACATACTGTGTGTGTGTGTGTGTGTGTGCAAATTAACCAACACATATATTATGTAAACCTTTATTTTTTTAGCAATATATATGACACATTGTAGAATTCTAAATGCATTAATAATATGGGCTGATTTAAGGCAAATTCAGATTTTCAAAGAGACATCGTTAATAGATAAGATTCTTTCTATGTATTAATGACTATGAATTAAATAATCATTGATAAACATGCAATTTCTGAGGTATTGCTAAGAAAAAAATAATCTAAATGTATAAGTATAGAATATCTCCTGACCCAATTGGTACTTTTTTGTTTGTTTTATTTTATTTTTTATTTATTTATTTTTTTTTTTTTTTTTTGTTTAGCTTTTCATGCAATAATTTTATTTTAAAGTTATTTTTGTTAGACTTATCAACTAATTTTTTATTTTATTTTATTTTTATCTGTCAGTCTAATAAGACTCGATCTGGCATGGGTAAGGTTTGTATGGAAAACTGGCACTTGCCCATGCTGCCATGTCCCCTCGTCACAACACCAATGTTGTCTAGGGAAGAGCATGGTACATACAACTTGGTAACTCTTTTGAACTTTAAAAAGCCTTACTTTTTTGTTGTTGTTGCTAGTTTGAAACCCTCCCCATTTTAGGGGTCAAGCTTTGTAGGATGTATTTACCCAACCCCCCTCCTGCAGTAGACACAATGTCAATTTTTAAGTAGTTCATGGTTTGAAATTCAGTTTTCCTTCTCCTAGACCAGTGGTATCTGAATCTACTCTACATTACGCTATAGCTGCAGTGTGGAGAAGAAGAGATAATTGATCCATACTTTTCCCCAAGTGTATAAGCACTATATGCAATGCAACTGATTCATCTAGGAATTGAACTCATTTCACTGTGTCCGTTTCCTGCAAAATAATAAATTATGAATCAAATGTAAAATTAATCCACAAAAATAAACATCTAAGAAAAGGAAATTGAGTACCAACATTTATCTCCCACTCAAACCGTTTTTGGCATTAAATAACCTACAGGGTATACACGCATTAACCAAATCGGACCCAAATGAAGCTAATGAAATTTATTTATACCAATTTGAAAATATTAAGAACTTGAAACATGGAAATTTTAAATCGAATGTCTTGGTTTCAGTTAAAATGACCTGAAAAACCTTGATATACCATAAAACAAACTGCAATACTGTTACATCACCAAGACTTGGGTGCTGATTCCTCATTATTGCAATATAAAAAGGCAAGACCAATTTTTGATTTAATTCCATGTCTGAAAAGCAATTTCTTGACTCTACTCTCTTATCTTTGTGACAATTTACAATACATAGTGGCCACACACAACTGTCAATGCCCTGCACTTTTTGACACTCCTGATTACTTTATTGAATATAATAAGTTCTTTCATGTAGAATTGTTTGTGGATTATTCGGACTATTGTCCTCATCTTTATTGTTATCAGTACTTTTCTGTAGTCGGAATAATTCCAAAAATATAATTATACAACCTTCATTTCAAAAATTCCGAGAAATAGATTAAAGTACTGGCCCGCGTCAAGCCCTAGTACCGTATTATGATGTCCCAACCCTTATTGCTCTTATGTAAGCCCCAACCCTTTTGCTCTTATGGTAAAAGCCCCAAGCCTTTTATCATTATTAATGCTAAAGCGTGTGGCTGAGGGTTCTTAGTGTCCTGGGCTTTTTTTCTAATGGTGAAGTTCTTTTGGTTTGTTCATCTTATCGATCGATATCTCGCAGAGTCTACGGCCGTCCGTGGTGATACCTGTTGGTTTGCGTTTTCGAGATTTGAAAAATGTGTTTGCGCTGTAGAAAACTGAAAAAAAAAAAGAGATAAAAATTGAATACCCATCAAGAATAATATATCCTCAAATATCTATATAAATATTCCCATGGCGTTTAAACCTCAACAACAACACAACACAAACAATCCTATCTCTCTATCTACATTAAAGAGAGCGATCGCGTGTGCGAGTCCCGCATCGAAACAATACTATCTTTGTTTTTTTTTTTCTTTTGCTTAGCATCTCCCTCTCCTCCACTCACTAATTAAACCCATTCATAGCATGATGACACGGTGACGTCGTGCGCGACATCTGTACAGATGTGGACTCCTCTCTCTCTCTCTGATTCATACATATATGCTTGGCTATCACTATGTATTACATACTCAAAGACTCCACGCACACATGTATTATTGAAAACATTTGCGTGCTAAATTTAAAAAAAAAAGAAACTTATTACTAATGCTGGAGACAGCTATAAAGTTCTTCTGTCATGGTGACACATTAAGTTTCAATAATACATGTGTGCGTGGAGGTCTTTTGAGTATGTATAATTTACTATATCATAGCCATAGCAAATATATATGTATAGTATATTCATGTGAGGGTGAAGCCCACATCTGTACAGATTGTGGGCAGAGGCTTAGTGTATATGTATGAATGGGTTTAATAGTAAGAACAAAAGTTTAACTAACAAGGTTAAGGATGCGCAAGTTTAATAGATGATAAAAAAGAAAAAGATGGATTTTTGTAATGGGGATGGAAAGGATTAGTTTTTTAATGTTGGTTTGTCGTTTGGTTGGTTGTTTGTTTGTTGGGTCTTTATGGCATGTAACCCATTTGGGTAATTTTATGCCAAAGACGTTTTTGTGGTATTTATTCTTGATGGGTATTCAATTTTTATTTCTTTTTTTTTTAAAACAACCATTTTTTTCAAAACTCATGTTTTCTATCTAAACCATTGATGGGACTCTAACAGGTATCACCACTGAGGGGCCAGAATAGATCTAGGAGCTAATAGTGATGAATGTGTGAATTCCCTAGAACTCCAGGAAATGGAACTTCCCATTAGATAGAATTTAAATTATACCAGGACACTTAAGACCCTCAGCCACCGCCTTTCTAGATATATATGATAAAAAGGCCTTGGGGCTTACCATAAGAGCAAAAGGGTTGGGGCTTCCATAAGAGCAATAGGGTTGCGGACAATCATAATAGAGTACTAGGGCTTGACGGCCAGTACTTTAATTCTATTTCTCGAAATTTTGAAATGAGGCTTGATAATTAGTATTATTTGATTATTCAGACTACAGATAACAGTACTATAAACAATAAAGATGAAGGACCAATAGTCCGAATAATCCACATAATACTTAATTCTTACATGAAAGAACTTATATATTTCAATAAAGTAATCAGGAGTGTCAAAAAGTGCAGGGCATGACAGTTGTGTTGTGGCCACTATGTATGATAATTGTCACAAAGAAGATAAGAGAGTAAGTCAGATTGCTGGCTTTTCAGACATGAATTAAATCAAAAATTGGAATTGACTTTTTTTCATAATATACAAGACACCAAGTCTGTGATTGAAGCAGGTAACATTGCATATCATGTTTTTCAGGTACAATTTCTGAACAGACATTTCGATGATAACCATATAATGTTCAATGGTATAAATAAATTCTCTCTCCGACTTTGCGTAATGGTTATAACCTCTGTAGGTTTATTTAATTTGCCAAAAAACGGTTTGATGGGAGATAAATGTGGTACTCAATTTTTTTTCTTAGATGTTTATTTTTTGTGCGATTTAATTTTACAATTTGATTAATAATTATTATTTTGCAGGAACGATACAAATCAATGAGTTCAATTCCTAGATGAATCAGTTGGCATTGCAGATATTATAGATAATATACACTTGGGGAAAAGTATAGAACCACTTTATATTCTTCCCTTCTACACACTGCAGCTATAGTTTCTATATATCATTGATTACCAACTTGGTCTAGGAGAAGGAAAACTGAATTCAAACCATGAACTACTAAAATTGACATTGTGTCTTATGCAGGAGGGTGGGTAAGACATCTCCTACAAAGCTTGACCCGAAAATGGGGAGGGTTCAAACTAGCAACAAACAACAAAAGTAAGGCTTATTAAAGTCTCAAAAAGGTTACCAAGTGTGCTATAGTTCATGCTCTCCTTAGACATATCTCTGTTGTGACGAAACCGAGACATGGTGGGTGGTTTTTCTACCCATGCCAAGATCGTTAGGTCTTATTAGGACTGACAGATAAAATGTAAAATAAAGATGAGAAAACTTAGTATAAGAATACATACTAACTTATAAACAATAATGCGATAAGAAGCCTTAAACAAACACAATAATAGCCTATATTAACAAAGTATCCAATTGAATCAGGACGAGTTTGCTGGAATACTTTATCTATATCTCGAATCTTAGCAATACCCTTCAGAAATTGCAATGTTTATCAAATGTTATTTAATTCATAGTGCATTAATACATAGAAAGAAGTCTTATCTTAATTATCACTCTCCCTCCTCCTTAAATCAGCCCATATTGATTAATAAGCTATAATAGAATTCTACAATGTTCATATATATTGCTAAAAATACAGGTTATACATAATATATGGTGCGTTATCAGTTAACTTAGTCACACACAGCACTACCACACACACGTCTGTTCTTGTACTGGCAGACAAGGCTAGGATGACCAACATTAGTAGTACCATAATTTACATCTCTATATCATGGAGGTAAATGGACATCAGTAAACAGAGTTACTGGATCAAGGGTGTCTGCATTTAACATAACAGTAATGGCATAATCTGCAGACTGCTCGTTTTAACTGTCGAGAGATCGAAACTGCGGAAGGTGAAACGGCTGTCTACTTAAAATTAAGATCTCGTGTACTTCATCCTGTTTGTGTTGAGGGTGGGTAAAATACCCTATTCAATTATTACCACGGTTTCCCCTCCTCAAACGACTTCACTCTAAAGGAACATTATTATTGCTAAGTGACAAAAGAGACTAAATTGTAGTAAATTTAAAATGTTAGCAGTTAAGTATTTAATAACAAACTGTATTGTATCCAAACATTTTGTCAATAATCAATATACTGAAACAATGTCAGGCCACTTCAGTGCTGTTGATGTTGTTAGCATGAACAATCTAGCCTTTGTTTTTTTTTAATTCCAAACACAAAATTATAATGTTATTGCTTGTGGACACAGATATCCAATGAACATAAATGGATGGACAGAACAATGAAATGGGAGATGCTTGTAAAACTCTACAATAAGAAACAATAGGTTACCAAGGTTGAACTTGGATTTTTGTTATTCCAAAAAACAAATGCACTATGTTTATAATTATGATTGATCATATTGGTAAGAGTCAACTTTGGACAGTAACTTACTGTGTTATTGTGAGTGCTTAAAACAATTTGGTGTCAACTAATGATATTAACGTATCAACTGAAAAAGCAAGATAATCTATCCCATTTCACTAGCAACTAAACCAGGGAGATTGTTTGTGGTTGAGGTGGAGCATTACACTACCCTCCGTCAACTTCCTACTTTATCTTGAACAGATCAGAATACTCAATCTGTGCTACTCATACACTGAGTTTTTGAACCTGGAGCCCTGCGATTTCTAAGTGGCTGCTCTACCAACTGAGCTACACAGATAGTAAGAAGTAAAAAAGTTAAAATTCCTAAGTTGGTAAAGATTACAGACATGTTGTGCTTGCATTAAAAGCAACTTTTCATTTTTTTTATTTATTTATTTCAGGTTCAATTGTATCAACCGCAACCCCCCCCCCAAAAAAAAAACCCCAATCATTTGAGAGTATTAAAACTCTTGGAAGAATTTTAGCAGCCATTTTGAATTCTTTCCAATTCCTTCCATGACAATCCAGATGAGTTTAGACTCAGCCAGGTCTTACTAGCAAACTCTCAATCAGCTCTTTACCTACAACACTTGTTATTAATGAGCACCTTTCTATCAATCGTTTTGCCATGTATTATCATTTTCTCCTTTTAGCTAAGTGGTATGATACCTTCCATTTTGTTATTTAATTAACCTGTTATCCCTCCTACCTAGACTTTACCACTGATCCAGGTTCCTTTCTTTTTTCCTAGAGCAGTTCCTAACATTGTCTTTCAACAGATTTTCTGTGGAACCCAGTTTAAGATCAGGATATTAGTTCATCTCGGATTTCAAATATTACTGAGAAATGGTAGTAAGTGCACCTTCCAAAAAAATGTTGATCAAATCAGCAAATAATTCAAAGAATAAATTCTGGTATTTTTTCCCCCTGCTTCCATAAAATCTTTTAGTTCAAACGTTCAAAGTCAAAAAAAAAAAAAAGGGCAACTCATTTCCAAAATTAAAGATTCAATCATCAACCAACCAAACAATTATCACAAGAACACCAGTGCCACAATGGTAATTGAAGATTCAATTAAGTCAAAAAAAAAGTCATTAGTCATTATTTATTAGACAAGGTATGAAAACTGCTATCTTTCAAAAAGTCTGTAGATTTTCAGGATTCATTAAACACACATGGATTGGGCAAAGATGAAATTCTCTTTATTCCATTAAAATCCCCAGTCACTCAAGATGTTTTTTTTTTCTATTCTAAATGTTTTTTCATTTGTGTTGTGTATGTATTGAATGTATGTGCATAACCCAATCTTCCGATGTTAGAGACTACAAGAGATTGTGGACTCATTGCTAAGCTAAAATTTACTTTTTAATTGTGTATCTCCTTGCATTTTATAATATTATTTTTATTATCTAGTGATCTAAATTGTCATAACGTTTAATTTCATTGACAATATTAATCTTATTTACTTGTTCATTTTTTTCTTTTTTTTCAATATTTGAATGTGTCTTGTTTTTTTGTTTTAAATGTAATATATGGTGAAAATTATTTAAATTGTATGTCACCTATTTATAGAAAATTGTACCTGCAGACTTTTTCTAAGTTAAAACTTAGAAAATATTTAGGGAAATTTTTTTTTTTTTTCCAGTGTGGTGGACCGTAGATCACGTCAGATCATCCACCTGCCATTCCCAAAGTCTCCCAGTCATCTTGCCTCGGCTTGTCACTGATTACTTGACTTTGGGGAAGGAGAACATGCGGTGCGGTTGCACAAGCGCACAACATGTAAAACAAAAAAACATGTGCAGATATTTCTACAAGTCCCAGAGTGATGGAAGAAATGGTGAGGTGTGCAGGCCCGACGGGCTGGAAGCACGCATATGTGAATCTACATACACCATGACTCGTGACCTACTTAACGTCACCTCCTTGCTGAATTTGAACAGTAACGTTGCCCGGCGAGGTTGTGGGTGAATGAGCAGCCCTTTGGTTAACACTTTTCACCCAGCCATTTGGGAAGTTGTTAGAAAAGGTGACCTAAAACAAATGCCGTTCACCTATCAAGCTGGCCAGAAACCAGTGTTTCGACGGATGTCCACATTAGCTTGGGCGAAAAACAAGAAAATACTACAACACTAAACAAGGCTAAGAATAGCCACCAGGAAGGTTGGACACCTACCAATCTGAGAGATTGGGAAACCCCAAACTACGAACTGGTATCATGACAGGGGAGCATTTGATATGGGCCGACATCGATTGCCCTTTGCGGAAGTCAGTTCAGCGATAAGGATCAAATGACAGAAGAGGGTGGGCTGGATACACATCCCCATGGAAAGACGGGCTGATGGTAGCTGTAAGAAGTTTGAAGGAAAGGTGAATCGAGCCCTCCATCTTGAAGCGACACATGACGGACGCCATGGAAACATTTCCTACATTGAAGTCTGACCTGTGTGGCAGCGGCATGTATGTCGAGGGTTTCATATGTGTGACTGGCGTACATAAAAACAAGCTGGATCCGTGGGCATCTGCGTGCTCACAACTGAAATTACTTGTAGAAATGGGCCTTATTCTGTGAAGAAGCGGCAATCCCATGTGCATATGTATTTGTTGTCATTTACTAAAGCTTTGCTTAGTTATGACACACAGGCTTCAGATTGCTTACAATTACCTGCCGATGTTTAAGTGTCAATCAGCTAAATAATGAACAGGATCATCACAAGATTATTTTTTTCAACTTTGTTTTTCATTCATGTGGTGCGAGTATATTTTGTTATTTACTAACCTTTGTTTAGTTATGTCACATAGGCCTCAGGTTGCTTATATTACCTGCTGTTACTTAAATGGTCACCCAACTAAAATATTGAACAGATAAATGCTTTTTAACTTTGATCTAGCAGGAACCAGAACTTTCAGCTTGACTTCACCCTAAAGTGTGTGTATGTGGAAGTGTGGTTTGGTGTCTTTATTTAATCACAATCACCTTTGTAGGTTAATTAATAACATCCTTGTAGAAGAACAGTAGTGTACTATTTAACCCATAGGCTGGGGCGGATACAGGGTTTATACCTTTCCTACAAGGTATTAGTCTGAAAGTGAAAAGTAATAACGTGATCAGAGTTCGAACTCGTTTACCAGCACATTAACCACTACGCCATGGAGACTACCTCTGTAAGTGTGAGTGTAGGAGTCTTCCTTGATGACTAATTATGTTCGACTCAGCCATATCTTAATGGCAAACTGTCATATAGTATGCAAATAAGAGATTTTATTTTTGTTGCTTAAAATAATTGTATCATATCTTTTACTCTCAGATCCCAAAGAATTTAATGCCATCTTGAAATCTTCAAAAAGGAGAAAGAATCTGTTGCATGTGATTTTTCTTTCCATTATTAAATTCCTTATCTCTATTTTTCATGTTTCAACCTTTTACCCACCAGCCTTCTTCAGGTGCATCTTCTATTCTGGAATGTTGTTGAACTTGTTCTAGGCACAGAACATCCATTTTTTGCATTGTGATCTTATAGGGATTGTCTTCTCCAAAACCTGATGCTGATCTTTTGACATCTGTTGACCTTTGCACTCATTTACATTTCTCAACCATACTTGAACAAGATTTGAACAACATTCCAAACAACATAAGACGCCCATATGAAGCCTAGGTAAAACGCCGAAACGTTGGTTGAAAAAAAACAAGGAATTTATCCAAACAAATCACACTAGAATGATTAAAACACTTAGATAACAGGAAGAAGAAGTCAGTTTTGTACCTCAATCTGACATTTTTTACCGTAAACTGGTTTGTTTTCATGTTGGCTGTGTCAATTCTTTATTACACAGAGGTAGACTAGTCAGGATCTTTTTTTTGATTAGAAGATATACAGTGGAGAATTATAGAAAAAACTGAAAGCAATTTAATTTACCCTCATTTTTGCATTAGCATAAAAAAAATATCAGTCTTATTAATTTTAACTTGATATCTTTCATCTTTTTTTCATCAATTAATTTTATGTCTAGTTGTCACAATAGCTCGGTTTTGGTAAGGGCACAGTTTTTATAAGTAAGTTAAAGTGTCAGGTAGTCTAAAGTCCAGTATCAGCCAGACAGACGAGGGAATCTATCCCCTTTCAACCAGCGCTAGGCCAAGGAGATTGTTTTAATGTCTGAGCCAGAATGTAGTGTTCTGGCCTATCATTTAGCTACTCACTTTTACCACACAGATCCCTGTGCTACTCCACTATTGGCCGAGTTGGTGTGAGGGTTGGTATCGAAACCAGAACCTTGTGTTCCTATTTTGGTCTCTACCGACCGACTAATGAACACCAAACATATTACACTACCCAACAACAAACCCCCTGAGGATGAAATTGATTGAAAAGCGCTTGGATAAAAAAATCTGGGACAACTTCTCCATCTGGTTCTGATTTACAAAAATACTACTAAAGACATTGAATGTCTACAACGGAAGAATCATAAAGAATTAAATATTCATGGTCTTTACATAACTTGTCAAATAATGCTGTCAAATTTACACAAATATATATATATTATTTGCCATAGAAAAAATTCTACCAATTTAAAATGTTATCCATGATAATTATTAAAACACGAACACTATAATAAAGAATTATAATAATGGCTCACCAGGTATAAAAAAAAAGCGTAAAGAAAAAAAAAAAAAAATCAAGCCATTTTGTAAGATCCATTGTGATTATTAATAATGAGATGATTTGCAGAAGGAATTGAAACAATGGACATTTTCTAATGAAATGGTTCTAACCTTAAAAAAAAAAAAAAAAAAAAAAAGGACAACAAAAAAAAACTCCTTGTTTTAAAAAGGAACCGGAAGTTAGAGTTGCGGAGGAGAGGAGATTTATTACTAAAAGAAATTATTAAAAATATTAGCTGCTCTGCCTCTTAAGTGAGGAAGTCAAGAGTTATTTAGAACTTGTGAATAAGACCACCCCCTTCAAAATAAAACGCCCTTAGCAGCACCCACCCTCATAAACACACAGTGTGAGATGGACAAAAGATGGAATTTTTCTTTAGACAATAAAAATCGATGGCATAATTAGCCATGATCGATCTATTAACAGAAAGAAGTTTAGAAAAAAGAAAAAAAAAAGTATTTGTATTGTATAAGACTTATCAGCAGGACAAATGCTGAATTTCCCAAAAGTTTATGTTTAAATTATCCCAAGACTTTGAAATGGAAGTCGGGGGGGGGACCCAACAAAAAAAAACAACAACACTTTAGGTAAACTGAGAATCCAGAATGTAAACAAAAGCAAATGACATCTATGCAATGCATCCAGTGCAGTTGGTGCATGGATGTGAGTGGGACTGTTTATAGTGGGCTAATGAATAAGTTAGGTAAGTCAAACCCATATATGTATAAATATGTAATAGATGTGTGTGTATAGATTGGAGTAGTAGTAAGACCAGTAGTAAGTAGTTATTAATGTGGATCATGTTGTGTGTGTGTATGCGTAACTGTGTATTATAGTTGAGCTAGTGCATACTTTTCTCATTTTTTCGATTCTACTATTCATTTATAATATATATGGAAAAGTAGAAAACACGGGATGTTATTGGAAACTTGATGTTTATTGTCGATGGTGCAACGTTTCGGCTCTTATTAGACCATCTTCAGGACTTGGATATTAGTTTCTTACTCCAATGATGGAAATTTCTTGAAATTGCTGAAAAACGGATTCTTGTTATCTCTCTGAAATGGGGAGTGCCGAAAGGTGGATGTGGTACCGCAGGTAGTAATAGATTGTAAGGAGAGATTGGTTACTCTAAATATTGACTGTAATGTGCGATAAAAAAAAATAATCAAGCAACAAGCTATCTTTGTTAGTTGTGTGGTGTGTTTTAATTGTTTTTTTTGTATATATGTGAGATTAAGGGAAACCTTGGTACCCTATAGATATATACCTATATGTGTGTTGTGTATGATTGAGTGTGAAATTCTTTAAATTTTTTGTAAGAGAAGATTTTTAAAATTGTAAAGTGAGCATAATGCAATCATAATGTGTATATACCTATTATATTGTTATTATTATTTTTAATCATAAATATTTTCATAATATATTATACTAGATTGTCTTTATTCAGTTGATATCATCAAAGTAGATTCTGTTCTATGGGCGAATTGTTAGTATCTGTCATGTTATTCTTTTTACTTTATTTTCTAATATTTATTATTCACCTGAAATACATCTCTAACAGTATGTATACTCTGTCTAATCCGTCATACTCATCTATTAGCAAATATAGAAATAGATAGTATCACATCTAATCAACCCATTTGTTTTCTCTCTATCTATACTGAACACACACACAACATAGATCTACTAGTTCAATACAACATATTTCGGATAACATTCGGCCACATCACCTACAAACCTATCATAATATATATAATTAAAAACCAAAATACACACGCTCCGCTATCTATCTTTTAGTGTATCACTAGATCGTATATATAATACTAACTAAGAAGTATAGATAAAGCTGGT
Source organism: Doryteuthis pealeii (assembly GCA_023376005.1). Classification (NCBI taxonomy): domain Eukaryota; kingdom Metazoa; phylum Mollusca; class Cephalopoda; order Myopsida; family Loliginidae; genus Doryteuthis; species Doryteuthis pealeii. Next base: position 78,064,065 of record CM042151.1, on the reverse strand, counting down.
ATGTCTTGATATAAGAGATTATAAATATATTATATATTTTTTATATATATATTTAATATTACTTTACCAAACCCAATACTATATATATTTATTCTATATTTATAGATTATCTCCTTATTTTATAAAATCATTTATTTAATATTTTAATATCTCACTCTCTGCACACACACGGCCCGCGAGGCAATGAGTAGAAGCCATTTAGATCTAAATTGTAACCCAATGAGCCATCGAGCAACACAACCTACCTCGAGCTATCGCAATACATACATAGATATCAAATATTATTCTCATATATCATTGTATCACATTAATAAGTGTGCATGTTAATATTGTATGAATGCCTAACAAACTAATACCTGTATTAATATCACATCGTAGACCTCCTTATCCAATGTCCAGTTTATCCTAAATATTTGAACCGCATTTATTAGATAGAGCTTCATACTGTTAAATCATCATCTGTGTGCGTTTGTTTTCGATGATTTGTTGTGCTGATCTGTCTATTATTATTTTTTTTTTTTATATAATTATTTTTGTCTGTTAATTATTATACACTATACAGAATCAATCAGTACAATAATACTAATACTGATCATATTAGCTTGAAAAGTGTTCAATGTACTCATCAATATCTTAGTTCGTCTATCATGCTGTAGATGTCATCATATTTTGATACTTTCGGTCCCATCGACAAAATATACGAGCTATGTATATTTCTTAAATTGTATAACTAATTATTTCTCTTAGTATCTGTCATAAATAAAATACGCCTAGAGGTCTGCTTCTACTCATTATCTCTTCTGAGTCCAGTCTTCACTAGTTAGGTATATCAGATCCGTCCTAACTTCAAGTCTGTAATAACAACTGTTTTCTCACTTTTTTGTAATGCAATAATTTGAGGGTCTCGAGTAAATGTGCAAACATAGCTGAATGAATGCACAAGCAAAATGTGTGTGCTGATGTCGTGCTGTGAATGTGTGTGCGTGTTAGATTAAGATTGCTATATTGTTATAATATGTTAATTAATGTAGTTATTGTGTTAATATCGCCTTAATGCTAAGTGTGTACTTGTTGAGTTGATACATATGAGTTTAACTATCTATGATGGATTACCTAGGAATAGTGGAGAATATAAATTATTGAAGACCGAGCATTACTAGAATCTGAATGTCAGGAGTGCTACATGGCACGAGAAATTACGAAAATATTATGATTGTCATATTATCTTCAATAAGAGAGATGATGACAAATCATCGGAATGCATGCGCTGAAATTAAACCTTCGTACGTGTTTAAATATGACGTGCTATGAAAACAACAGTGTATAGCTTCAATCACACCAATTATATGTTGCAGATTTGTGAACTCACAATAGACGTTTACTTTAAACCAAATTAATAGGACACAAGATTCTCGAACCGTAATGTATTTCTAATATATGGCAGGTGACTGCATCAAGAATCACTCGATATACACAGAGCCTCCTCTGATAAATTACACTTGCTATGATCCGAGAGCGAGTCTATATGTTAGTACTTATGTTGTGAGTTACTGGCTTTTGAGATGCTAAAAACCTCGAACTGTACTTACTGCCATATAGTTAAATAATTAATTTTAATTAATGTTGCTGACATATGGTAGTGATCTACATTTTTTGGATTAGAAAATTCAAAGTGAAGCATACTGGACAAAAAAAGAAGCAAACATCACCCAAAAAAACAAGCATAGAAACTCACCAAACAACACCAAAACAACTAATCAGGTGTGGAGAAGAGAGTTGGACTGAGAGTCGAATAGTATCAAATTAATTGAGTTCAAAATCCACACCAGAAACCAATTCCAGAAAACAACCCCACCTAGAAACAAAGAATGAATGCTAAGAATGTATGAAGAAATCCTACACCTGAGCTTTGCCATTTTGATGTTCACACCTGACTTTTGTCTTTGCGTTGTCTCTGATTTCTCTCCTTTCTCGATTTATTAATATCTGCTATAAACACGCCACAATAATACAAGAGATCTTTATCGCCAACAAAAACAGAGGTCCAGTTCGTTGTTCAGGGGGTTCGAAGAGGTGTCCAAAACATTTCAGGTGCTATTGTTAGCCTAGGTTTTTTTGAAAATTTTCTTGATTTCATACCTGGTATGTGAACAGCCTCCAGACGCAAGTTACTGGAACTAGCTGATATTAGTTTAGGTCACCTTTTCTATACCCTTATTAAACAGTGAGCGATGCAGAAGGAGCCCCTGATACAAAAATTTGTTTTTAGTTACGCTCCTGTCACACATGAACCCCTTCTTGGACTTATACTCTCGACATATTGATCCCACTAGATGACTGACGTAAAAAGCCCAGCCCTCGACAGGAGGCCCTGCCACACAGGTACAATTACAAATTAATATAGGTCAGTATCTAGATGTAGAGATGTGTCCATGCCAGTCAGTCATGTTAGCCTATGCAGGACTGCTTCAGATGGGATAACGTAGACATCAGAGCTGCCTACCTCAAAATGCCTTACACGCTCTATCGGCCTGCTTTTCACAAAAGATGTGTACCCGGACCCAACTCCTGTCAATTGGATCCTACACTGCACTGAGCAGCACCTTCCGCGACAACAGCGACTTCTTAGAATCACAAGTTCTGGCCCCATAACACAAGTTACATTTAGCCCCCAACCAGGTACCAGTATCTTTGCTTACAAGAGGCTCTTCGAAATAGAAGGGGGTCAACTACCCCGAACCCATTTCTCGTGTGATATTGTTACCTAGTATATGTTGAATAAATAATTAATCTTACGTTATCCCCCCCCTCTGCTAAATGAGTCGCAAAGCCAGACCGCAGGTTATGGCCAGCTTATTAATATTTGTTTAAGTCACCTTTCTCTAAAAACTCATAACACTCAAGAATATCCCTGAGGGAAAGTGCTGACACGCTCAACATACACACAAAGCGGAGGCCGACTGCTCAGAGTCCACTCCACCACCCTCGCCACGTGTAGGATTCAGACACTCGTGTCAGGACACATTGCACAACATAAGCACCCTTTATTCCTCTATCAGACCAATGGAGACCTTGTAAGAAACATTGCACATGTTGACATGTTGTGCGACACAAGCCTTAGCCACTGCATGCTCTCCTTCCCCAACACAGACTAACTAAAATCAGTGACAAAGCCCGAGAGCAAAAAGAATAGACTGAAGAGAAGTGTAACCGGGAGCGCAAGCGAGGTAAGAATGACACTACTGGAACGCCGAACTCTACGGCCCACAGAGAGAGAAACAAACAACCACCTACACAATACAGCAACCAACACTACTAATACACAAATAGACTACACAACAATAACCAGAGCACATAAATACAAACGTAATAATATAGACCGAGATCACCAAAGCCACGTCCACAGAGTATCCCACTCATTTCGAAACATCCGTGTCGACAGGAGCCATCTTAAGAAAAAGAAAAATTACACAAAGAGCAGTACTTACTTCACAGGCAAACATTTCATAATCATTAATCTTATATTAATCTAATAAATACGAGCACATTAGGAAGTTTTGATTGTTGTGGACTATTTTTCGTCTTAGCAAGGGTTAATGAATTATCTATTGGGGTCATTAATAGATTGATGACACAAATACTATTAATTACGGACACAAGAGTTTCCATAAACTACACACTATTTGCACTTATAATCCAGCTTACACAAATATCATTCACAAGCGGCAACCTACTAGACTTATAATCGACATCCAGATCACTAACATAAAATTTTTCTGCCTCATATTCTTCCATTAACACGCATGATAAATCTCAATCATAACAAATAGAGGGATATCTTGTTCATTAAAGAAGAAAATATCATTGTAA
>CM042151.1:77945016-78060095 GCA_023376005.1 Doryteuthis pealeii | reverse complement strand
TGTATTCCCCAAATTACAAAGACTCTAACATCATTCACTCAATCTGTCCGGCTGTGCCACAAGTTTCATTTTTACCTGCTTGAAATACACGTACCTTTGAAACAGGTCCAGTCATTTGTTGATATTGCTGACGGACTTTGGAGAGAGTGGGTCATCCTTTGAAGCTTCTTTCCACTTCTCGAGGGGATAATGCTTGTGGCAACAGAATCCTTGATAATGCTACGATGTACTTCCTGTTGTTTCTTTTTTTCTTCGGGGCTGATCAGCATCATCAATTGGCTGTCTGCTCAAAGGATCCGCTTGGTGGTTTTGCCAGATATGTGTATGGTTTCCTATTTGAAACTGCTGTAGGTATAACAGCCATCTCTCCATTCTTGCTGAGGGTGGTTTTGAGGAGGTGATAGCACTTTTACTAGTGCAGCTGTGGTCTGTAAGGATTTAAAATCAAACATCCAGAAGGTATAACTGGAACTTTTTACATGCCCCAAAAATACTCCCAGGCTTCTCGTTCGAATTTGAGAATAACGAGATTCTGTGGCTGTGAGTTTCCTGCTAGCATAATAGATTGGCTTTCACGTATTTGTCAGGTTGTTGTTTGTTCCAAAATTGCACCTAGACCTATGGGGGGAGGCATCGGTTGTGACTCTGGTGGGCAGGCTGAGGTCGTAATATGCCAATCCCTGGAGCTTCGACAGTGCTTTTTTTGACTTGGTCAAAAGCATTTTGTTCTTCTCCTTCCATCTCCATTCAGTGTCTTGTTCTTGTAAGATTCCAAGAGAGGGAGGTTATTTTGTGGCAAAAATTGGGCACGAATTTTGCGCAGAATTGGGCCAATCCGAGAAAAACTGCGTACCTGCGACGCCTCATTTTTTTGGTGGAGGAGCGCTAACCATCGCCCTTTACTTTTTCGTCAGAGATTTTTAGGCCATCTTCTGATAGGATGATGTCATGTAATTTTATCGAAGTCATCTTTATTTTACATTTCTTCCATTGATGGTCAGTCCCATTCTGCAAAGCGGTTTGAATACTTGGGTCTCCTCATATCATGCTTTCCTCTTCTGTACTGCCGACTATTATAATCATCTGTCATGTTGTAGGCACCAGGGCAGTCTTCCTTAATGATTTGGCTCATTATTTGTTGAAATTTTTCTGATGCCATGTTGCTCCAAATAAAGTCTTTTATACCTAAAGAGTCCTCCGGGTGCAGCAAAATGTAGTGATTTCTCTAGAATCAGGGTGTAATTCTATTTGGTGATAAGCCATGTTTAAATCAATTTTGGAGAAATATTTTTCCTCCGACATTTCCTGAATTGTTTCGTCAATTGTTGGCACAGGATGGCGTTCACGGATGATGGCTTCATTAGCTCTCCTCATGTCGATGCATAGCCGGATATCATGTTCTCCTTCCTTAGTTTTCTTTTCAACGCCGTCACTAATGGATTAACCCACTGGAAGGTTCTGTGACTCTTTCATAACATCCAGATCCACTAGTTCTTGGAGTTTCTTAAGAACATGCTGCCGTCTGTTAAATGGGATTCTGCGCACCGGCTGAACAACTGGAGTGACATTTGGTCCATCTTCAGTTTTAACTGGTAGTCTTTGAGCTTGCCCAATCCTTTGAATACTTTCGGAAATTTCTCCCGTATTTCTGTCCATATGTCTGTTTCGGAGCACTGCAATATATCGGCATTTATTCCAATTTTTAAGATTCCTAGGGCTTTGCTTGTACTGCCACTAAGGAGTGATGCTGTGCTTGAGGGATGACATAAATGAAGCCGTGACTGATCGTCCAGTGCTGGGTATCTGCACTTTCAGTGTAGCTTTCCTAAAATTCTAAGAGGTTCCTTACTGGCATAAGGATAACAGCTTTTTGGTTGCATGCTGCAGTTCAATCTCGGGTCTGGCCTTTTTAGGTTTTGGAAGTCTTCAGTGAGAGTGTGTTGTGATGGGCTCCTGAGTCTATCACAAGGGTATACTTGTATCATTAATGTCAGTTTTTTATAACATCTTCCGCTTCAGAAAGCTTGAATAGGTATGTGTCATATGAAGTAGTGTCTTCTTTTTCCTTCACACTACGCTGGGTTTCTTTTCTCTGACCTTTGAATGACCACTGCTGCTTGTGCTGTGTCTTCCACCTCTGTTGTAGTGATGGCTTCTTTCTTCTACGGGTTTCCTTTTTAAAAACAGAACTCATCTAGATGCCCTTTTTCCGCAATGACTACATCCTGTGGGTTTTTGCTTTAATGCACTCCGGGTCCAATATGACCTTGCGCTCTGGACTTGTAACAAAGGGGTGTCGTTTTTGGAGTTTTTCTCGACTCCTTGCTGGATACCTGTTTGTGTTTGACTTCGGTTCTAAAATTAGTGCATCCTTTTTCGTGGTATTTCCCAATTATTTTTCCATAAGTCTTTTCCAGTGTCAGACCGTTTCCTTCTCTAAATAGTCTGGCTTTTAAATCTTTATCCTTGATATGGAGGAGAACTTTGTCTCTGACCCAGGTTGTCAGCATCTTCTTTAAAGTTGCATGGCTTGACCAGTATTTTAGGCGGGTAACAAAAATTGTTCACCGTCTCTCCAGTTTTCGGTTCCATTTCGAAAATTAGTGCGAGCTTTTGGTATATTTTCTTTAAGGGAAAATGTTTGTCAAACAAACTAATAGCCACTCGTATGTGTCCCTTTTGTTTGTGCCGGGACTTGCTGCCTCTTGTTCCTTTTTTCCTGTTCCGTAAATTTCGCCAAATTTCACGAACGCCTGGTCTCCTGTTACGAGTAAAACTCTTTTTTTTGTTCGGCATTACCACACCTGTTGCTGTGATATAGATTTCCAGATCTAATTTCCAGTCCTCATATCTTTTTGTGCAATGTTTTCAGGTTGGCCAATCGTGTCAAGATGTGATGGTGCTTTTAATCCTGCTAATGGAATGATTTTAGACATTTTTTTTTTTTTTTTAATTCGGCAAGGAACCAAAAAAAAATTTTTTTTTTTTTTTTTTAAATTCCACAAGGAACAAAAAAATTCAACGACAAAAGTTTCAAATAAAGTAATGAATAATTTATTCCTGTGCTTTAGTTGTTTAAATTTCAGTTATTTAAACATTTAGCGTAGACAGGAATTTAGCACTTACTTGAATGTCTTTTTTTTTGTCTCCACGTGGTAGGCTAACGGTGTAGTCTAACGGCCGTTTCCTTTTGTTTAAAATTTTCCTAAAGGGATTTTTCTTTGCACTTTTCTGTTCTTGTTTGTCCGAATTGTGGTTATCTCATTCGTCGCCAGTTGTAGTGAAGTCAACTCAGGTTTAACGTTTTATAGAACGGTTTATTTCGGGAACATATACATTCGAGATCCTTGTGGCTGTATCTCACGTTAGTAGTCAACCTACCTATTTCCGTGATCTCGCCCTATCGAGATTCCCCTAATCCGCCAGGTCGAGATCTCAAGATACTACAGGTTATAAACGAGAAATAGAACTGTAACTTATTCTTCCATTACACCTGTCTTTCATTGCTAAATTTTCCTAATTTAACTATTTAGTTAGAATAGGAAGTAAAGAATAAAATTAAACTTATTTCTTCTTTGTAATGAATTTCTTTTAAGATTTATCCCCGTGATTTTTCCTATTCATTGAGATAAAAACAAACTATTAGAATAAATAATACTAAGCACATATTTATTAAAAACACATTTTTAATATCAATATGCAAATTAACCTTCCCTTTCACACTGTAAACCTATTTTGTTGTACATATAAATACAATTGCATGTTTTTAGTATATAGATATAGTCAACAGTATTAGTAATGTAAAACAATTTTATTAATATTTGAGGTATAAATAAAATAAAATCATGGGGAATGTGACGATTTAAATAATTAAGGTAATTGAGACTTGAATAGATTCGATATAGACAGGAAAACAAATAATTTTCATTATAGTAAGATTAAAATTTACCTCGTGTATATATAGGAACTTAGAATTATACGAACAAGTTATAGTCATGATCGTATCTACAGAACGAGTAAAACAAAGTAAAGTACAATGAAAAAAAAAAGTTTGAGATTAGTAAGAAATGAATTACATTTCGAATAAGAAAGAGAAATCACTGAACGTCTCACATTTATTAAAATTATTAGAGAATTTGTATTTTTATAACTAACATTTAAAAGAAGTAATTTAATAATTCTATTCTCTCTTTTTAAAAAACAAACCTTTTATTACTTGCAGGATTGACGTCGGACTATACTCCCAGGCTGTTTTCAAATTCAGCAGATCTAAAAACATTCAACTGAATAATATTGTTTCCGTGACTGAGGAGATTGTATGTTAATGTAAAGGAAACAACATCAAGACGTAATTAAATTGAAAGTGATGGAAAAGCAAAATAAATTGGATGATTTAAAATGTGACGAATGTGGCAAAATATTCAGATATAATTCAGACTTAATTGAGCATATGTGCTCACAAAGTAGGGAATGGCCATTTCTATGCAATTTATGTCATAAGTCTTTTAAATATAAATTTCGTCTTCTTCAACATATGAATATACACAAAGGAAATAATCTTTTTCTGTGTAGTAAGTGCAATAAGTCTTTTAAAAGTGAACTCGATCGGGATGTTCATGAGTTAAATCACAACAATAAGCATTCCTTTATATGTAGTACATGCAATGAATCATTTAAAACAAACCAGAACTGGATCAACATGCCGTCATACACAGTGAAGATAGGCCATTTGTGTATAATGAGCAGTCGTTTACATGTATTACGTGCAATGAATCATTTCAAAACAAATTTGAACTGGATCAACATGCCGTCGTACACAATGAACATAGGCCATTTGTATGTGACGTATGCACTAAGACTTTGAAAACAAAAAAGGACTACGTCAACATGCCGTCGTGCACAGTGTGGATAGGAAATTTCCATGTAAAGTGTGCACTAAGACTTTTAAAAGAAAACGAGATCTGGATCAACATACCACCATACACGATAAACATAAACGATTTGTATGTAAGTGTGCCTATGACTTTTAAAACAAAACCAGGACTATATAAACATGCCGGTTCACGTGAAGTTAGGTCATTTGTGTGTAATGTGTGCAATAAGGCTTTTAAATCAAAACGAGAACTGGATCGACATGCCGACGTGCACCGTAAAGATAGGAAATTTACATGTGATGTGTGCACTAAGACACTCCAGTATGTAAATTGACGTATAAACCATTTGTATGTGTCAGACAAGGATCGACATGCACAGTTAGGCCATTTTGCAGAAAGGCTTTTAAATCAAAACGAGAACTGGTTCGACATGCCACGTTCACCGTAAAGATAGGAAATTTACATGTGATGTGTGCACTAAGACTTTTAAATCAAAAGAAGGACTGAGTCAACATACCGACAAACACAATAAGGATAGACCATTTGTATGTAAGGTGTGCCCTATGTCTTTTAAAACAAAACCAGAATTGGATCAACATGCCGTGATTCACAGTGAAGATAGGCCATTTGTGTGCAATGAGCAGTCGTTTACATGTATTAAGTGCAATGAATCATTTCAAACAAAATTTGAACTGGATCAACATGCCGTCGTACACAATGAAGATACCATTTGTGTGTGATGTCTGCAATGCGACATTTAAAAGAAAATCTGAACTTAGTCGACATTCCGTCGTACACAACAAAGATGAACAATGTAGATCTGAGTTGAGCACTGCGACTTTAGAAAAAAAATCAAAACTTGATCAACATGCCGTCTCACACGCAGATGATCTCAATTCTCAAGAAATCACACACTCTTCGAATAATTTATTTATATGTAAGTTATGCAGTACAGCTTTTACGAATCAATCACATTTTGATAGCCATGTACGTATGCACACAGATAAAATGCCGTAAATATGTAATAAGTGCAACTTACGTATTCGTTGTAGTGATTACTTATCAACACATCAGCTTTTACACTGACAAAAAACAGTACTGAAACCTCTCGAAGATATTTCAGAACAGCCATTCTATTTTTACTTATCCTCATATTTTTTTTCTAAACTATTTAAAATATCTCATTAAACTTATTTTTTATTATTAAATTTATTTTATAAATATTTATCAGGTTTTACATTGTATGACACGAGACAATAATATCTGAAACGATATGAAAATAGGAGAAATGATATAAGAAGATGGTGATGCGCCATGTTCCAAATATGGAGGGTATTTCTGTCTTGAAATTAGTATTAGAATTCTTGGCTTTTTATTTTTCGAACTCTAATCCACGTGGAAAAAAATGTGTATAACGTTGTATGTATGTGATTATTTGGTTAAGTGAGTAGATAGGGAAGGATATTATGTAGAAAATATTATTTCCTTTGATCAATGCTTTCTTTAAGCATAATAGCCAATAGGATAAATAAATTACTTATAGAAGGGTCTGATAGGTGTGTATATATATATATATATATATATATATATATATATATATATATATATATATATATATATGGTTTTAAAAATAATATTCTCCACCAAGTTAGGGAGTACTCACCCTTTTGTTTTTAATCTTCAAAATTATTTTTCCTGTGACGAGAATCGATGTCGATTGGGAAGATGTACTGAGGGGACTGAAGCTTTGTCGGTATGATTCTTTAATGTTAGTTACGAAAATAAAATACAGAATATTTCATCACGTGTTAAGCTATATTTATTGGACGGATCTATGTTCTTTTGCATTCTTTCTGTATTAATTCATTTATGTTTTTATACATTCAAATAGACAACGGAGTCAGAAATCTGCTATTAGTTTGAAAGGAATTAGATTTTTTTTTTGAAACATCTCGATTGACCCGAGCACAAAAAGTTTAGAGTAAACCTGTAGATATACTTAGAGAACAGAGAAATAATTGGTTATGTTTTTCCAGATTTCATTACAATTAGAATTGTACACAGTGAAGATATGCCATTTATATGTGAAGTGTGCACTGCGTCATTTAAAAGAAAAATTGAACTTAGTCGACATTCCCTCGTACACAAGGAAGAGAGGTATGCCCTATGAACTTTAAAAGAAAAAAAAGCTAGATATTCCATCGTACACAACAAATATGGACCATTTAGATCTGAATTGAGCAAAACAATAAAAAAAACTAGATCAACATGCCATCGCACACACCAATGATCACATTTCTCAAGAAATCACACTCACTTGAAATAATTTGTTTATGTGTAAGATATGTAATACAGCTTTTACCAATCAAATTTTGATAGCCATTTACCGTGCATCATTTAATCATATAGATATACTTAGAAAACAAAGAAATTATTGGGTTTTCCAGATTTCATTACAATTAGAATTGATATCAACCAAGTAAAAACGAAAGTTACTTTTCATAGATTTTAATCTTTTAAGTGCTAAATCCTTTTCCTCTTATCTAAGCAAATTCTCTTTTCCTTTTCAAGTTCATCCCAAACCTTGTCATAGACAATAGTCAGAAATCTGCTATTAGATTTGAAGGAAGTAGAATATTTTTTCTTTTTGTTTTTCTAATGATATATCCTCTGCATTTTCTAAGTATTTTATATATTCGACACAGCGAGCGTCACAATTTGTATCTACGTAGAATTCGATACCTAAATTGAAATTCATAATTTTCGGTGTATCCCGTCGTACATGAGAAGATATTTCAAAACAGCCATTCTATTTTTATTTATTCTTATCTTTTTGTTTCTAAACTATTTAAAATATTTCATTGAAATTTTAAAAACTTTCTAAACATCAGAATTTTTGCATGGTTCTGCCTTGCGAATAAAGATTTATTTTCTAAATATTTATCAGTTTTTACTTTGTATGACACAATAGAATAATATCTGAAACGATATGAAAATAGAAGAAATAATGTAAGAAGATAGTGATCCGCCATGTTTTATATATGGTGGGCGTTTCTGTCTTGAAATCAGCATTCGAAATCTTGTTTTTTTTTTTTAATTTTTCGAACTCTGATCCCCGTGGAAAAAGTGTGTATAACATTGTATGCATGTAATTATTTGAAAAACATTTTATTAAATGTGTAGACAGGGAAGTATATTATGTAAAAAAATATTCTTTCCTTTGATAAAGGATTTGTTTAAGCATAATTGTAGCGGAGAGAAATAAAGTAATTTTACGTGGAGAAAGATATATATATATATATATATATATATATATATATATATATATATATATGAGGTAAAATATAAGGAATGAAAGAACAAAACTCGGACAAAAACGTGTAGTATATTTTGCTGGAGCTTTGAACTCGACTTCTTCAGCTTTTATTGAATAATTCAATAAAAGTGGAAGAAGTCGAGTTTAAAACTCCAGCGAAATATACTACACATTTTTGTCTGAGTTTTGTTCTTTCATTCCTCATATTTTACTCATTCTGTCGGATTCATTCCAACCCCCTTTTCTTCATATATATATATATTTTTTTTTTTTTCAATTTCAATATAATGTTTTAAGGGCATTTATTCAGGCAGTTCTTTTCGAAATTAAGGGTTCATTATAAGGAATATTTCAAGAATAATTATTTCTAAAATTGTTGAACTCTATTTGAAAATCACACACACACACACATATATACAGATATATATATATATATATATATATATATATATATGGTTGGCAACCTTCCGTCTATTTTGGACGATGGCGTAGTGTCCATTTTTTTTAGCTGTAGGTAAAAAGTATGAAGAAATTGAAAAATATTTGGCATTTAAAAATAGATGTATGGAATGAAATATAATCATGACAGCATGTTAGGTAGTTCTTACATTTTTTGGAATCTGCCAAATACCTTTTCCTGTGACGAGAATTAATGTCGATTGGAAAGTCGTTGTGACGGACTGAAGAATTGCCGGTATGATTCTTTAATATTAATTACGAAAATGAAATACAGAATATTTCACCATATTTTAAGCTCTATTTATTGTACGGATCTATGTTCTTTTGCATTATTTCTGCGTTTTTAAAAATTCATATCTTAATACATTCAAATTAATAAAGGAAGCACTTAGCAGGAGAACTTAGTCATGATGTAATGATTAGCAAGCTAGTCTCGAAAATCATTTAAAGGAGAGTTCAATCGTTATTAGGCACCTAAGAGCTTGTATAAGAAATATTATCTTAATCAATTATCTCCCTTTGACCATAGCAACAGAGCTCAGGGGTCTTAGCCATAAACAGATGATACCTCATGCGATTGGCTAAGTGCCTTTGTCGGCGACCAATCAGAGCACAAGTTATGTGGCTCAGTGATAACCACCAATTTTGAGGCTGATACCTTGAAATCACTCATTTTCCACTGGAAGCTTTCGAGGAACGACGTAGTTTTTACACAGCAAAGGCGTTGGCTGAACGAGGAGAATTGGAACAGCATGGGGAGCCGTAGATTTGTAAAAGTCAGACTTCAAATACAAGAGACAGATAAGTTTCGTAAAAGCATTATTTTGCAAACCATTATACACCATTATACAATACACTTTGTAAACTTTGCATACACTTTGTATCTCAACTCACATATTGTATTTTGTATGTTACATGTTCTTGTGATTGATAAACGCATTGTTTTGTTGTAAAGCCTTGAGTTGTGTTCATTACTGTTATCTTTACGATATCAGACCGTTTTCTTTACCTTTGTGCCAAATCTAACTTCAATTTTTGTGTGCAACAGTATATACCGTAAGTAACATTGAGTCCAGTGTGGCAACGAATGGATGGTTTCTCACTCATCCAAAGCCACATCACTGGAATACGTTTAGTATCATATTAAGAATAACCTTTTTAATTGGGTGAAGAATACAATTTTTCTTAACTGATAAATAAGTAAATAAATAAAATATATAAAATCGTCGGGGTGGCCTAAAGTCGGTATCAGCCAATCAGCGAGGGAGTTTATCCCCTTTTCACTAGCGTTAGACCAAGGAGATTGTTTAAGCGTCTGCAGTAGAGCGCCACACCTACCATCAGCTCGTTACTTTACCGCACAGATCCCTGTGCTACTCATACGCTGAGTTGGCGAGAGCCGGTATCGAAATAGAAACCTTGTGGTTTCTAGCCGAACGCTCTACCGACTGAGCTAACCCGGCCCTATAAAGTTCCCATATCAACACAAATTTCTTTACAGTTTGAGAAAGCTTTTGAACATACGAAACAATACTTCCTGCAAGAAAACCTCATGATTTTGCAACCAGATCTGCAGGTTTATCAAAAAAAACTTCTACATAAATTACTAAATTTCAACTGATCATACTTTTATATTATGTGACTTTGTTTCAGTTTTTGCGCTAATTTTCTCTTTTGTTCGACGATTTATTTCTTCTTATAGTCGAAGAGTTAATCTACCCAGGGAATTGTTATAAAAAACAATAGTAATTAACAAGATAGAGAAAAGCTATTCCTGAAATAATAATATTAGAGTGTCTCAAAGTATTTTTTTGCTTTTTACAGAGCTTTACGCCAGAGCTTATTTAATATAACCATCTTTTAATTATTCATGATAATACTATATAATTATTATAATCTTTACATCTTCTCACACAAGTAGTAAATGGTTATTCTTCTCTGACACCTGTTTAAAAAAGTATTTGTTCTGGCAGATCATTTCGAGATTAAAGGTTTAATATAATGAATGTTATAGAGATTATTATTCTCTTTCTGTCAATTCACAGTTTGATAAATCTTTATCATGCTGAGAGATGGATCATATATTTAAGTTATGTATTTTGTTTGCGTAAAAACTCTTATTGGAAGTGAGATTTACCCTACACCTAAAAGTAGAGTCTAGTCCCATATACTTCTTAATTTAACAGATATATATGCTCGCGTTTTACGAGCAATACTCACCTACGCAGGCTATATTAATGGTAATTTAGCACTGCCTCCTTTTATGTCCGAGTTTCTTTTAGCTGAATAAAGCTTAGTACTTTTATTTCTGTTCTAAATTTTGTTTTAGTTTATCACTAATATATATATATATATATATATATATATATATATATATATATATATATATAGGGGGGACTCTCATCTAAGAAGTCATGGGAGATTTATTTTATTTTATTTTTATTTTAATTTTATTTCTGTACCCACTTATTTTTCGAAAATGTGACGCAATATTTTTGGAGGGAGTAATTTTATTTTTGATATAAGATTTGTACATATTGTCAAGAGAAATTAGTTTTAATCATGTCATCCATAACTTGAGCAGTAAAATTTGTTTTGTAAGAAGAAGAAAATTTGTAAATATTTAGTTATTTATGTTAAAATAACCCCCCCCTACGTGGGGATTTCATAAATGTTGGTTTGACTTTAAGTAAATCTAAAAATCTATTTGTTATATATCCAGTTGATTCAATCACAGTTGAAGATGTGTTAAATGTAATTTCCAATGGTTTGTTGATCTTTTTAATGAGGAGGAGAGATCAAATTTCTTAGAAATTGAGCGTTAAATCTTTGTGACTTGAATTTTAACACCAATCTCTATTACAGTATAAAATAATGACTATTTCTAGTTCAGTATGTTTCGCATCCGCTCTAGGAACCACAAGATTCCGGGTTCGATACCAACCTATTGGCAACTCGTGTATTATGGTATGGGACATAGATATAAAATCTTTTTTGTAAATAATTATTTTACGTGACTTTAATAGGAAGTGTTTTATATTTGTTTGTTGTATTATTCCTTTTTTTGTTTATTACGTATTTAAAAAAATATTTTTATTAATCTTTACCCAACGAAGAAAAAATTATGGAAAAATAAATCCTGCAATAATTGCATCTCCATGAGTTGTTTTCTCTTGTTTCTTTTTTTTTCTCTCTTGTTTTCCTTTTACATCCAATTTCACAATTAAGGTATTGATAATTATTCCATAGAAGTCCCCTGTCATTACAATTGTATGTAATCTTCTATGGACGAAATATCTGACATATCTTTTCTAATAATAATTAAGATACATACTTTAAAAAATATGTATTTTTATCTTTATTAAAAGATGATTTCGTTAAACTTCTGAAATAAAAAGAACTTTATCAGAAGTTTAGCAAACAAATGTTTTGTTATCAAAAATTAAAATATACACCTTTTACTTAATCTGAAGTTTAGCAAAACAAATCTTTTTTTGAATAAAAATCAAATACGTACTTTTTGTTAAATCAGAGTTTAGCGAAATCTTTTTTAATAAAACATAAAACGTTTGTATTGAAAGCAACATGAAAGTAAGGAGTTGCTTGGCCTCCAAAACCTTACTGAGGTAGGACAAATTCAAATCAGGTAGTCCACATACTATAAAAGAATAAAAAAGGTAGACCACATACTATAACGGAACCCATTGTACAGCGGTTGGTTTCATTTTTAAAGGGAGATTGATGACAACATGAAAGTAACAAAGAAGCTGCTTGGCCTCCCAAACCTTAAAGACCAAACCAGAGGAACGGATTTGTTTGTTTGTGATGTTGTTAATGATATGAAACTAACGATGTTTTTAAGATCCTTACCGATGATGTGCTTTAGAATATACCGGCTGCAACGCTGAATAGGAGTAAGACGCCATAATAGGCTACCTGTTAGCTGTAAGTGGTGACCAGTGATGCTTAACGATGGAACTCTGGTTGCTGAGCATTCCATGATATTCAACACTCCACTGTGGCTCTTAGTTAGCATAGACGGGTGGTCGAGAGTCCCATCCCCTGATCACTCGGCTGATCAGGTCAAGCCCTAGCACCTATATAATTGTACCAACCCTATTACCATTATGGCAAGCCCCAGCTCTTTAAATGTACTAGAAAGCGGTGGCTGATGATTTTAATGTCCTCGATATGACGGTAAAATCTATCTGATGGTGAAGTTCCAATTCTGGAGCTCTCTGGAATGTGGAGTACCCTTTCAACGTCACTCCTGAGTCTACTCTGATCTGGAGTGGTATTACCTGTTTGGGTCCCATCTATGGGTTAAATAGTAAGAAATTAGTTTAAATCATGTTTTAAAAAATTGAGTTTGAAAAAAGAGATTGAAATAAATTTAGAATACCCATCAAGAATTAATAAAATAAAACGTCTTCGGCATAAAATAACCTAACGGGGGTTGAGATGCCGTAAAATCCAAACAATAAACTAATGGTCCACTGTCATAGCTGGCAAGTGAATTGGATTATCTACACGGATCTGCAACAAAGTAGCAAAGAAACAAGTATGGCTATTAATATTCATTGTATAATATACTAGCAGGTTGTATGCACCAAACATCTCAAATTTGATGATGCTATGAAACAAAAGTTAAAGGCAGTCAATTCTATTCGCTCTAAATTCAACACCACTAATCGTTTGATCATTTCTTGATAGACATTTAGGCTGAATGTGGAGATGCAATACATCAAAACGATGTCCGCAACATCTATTAATAATGGAGATTCGCTTCCGGTTTTTGTCTGTTAGAAAAATTACGTCACTGCTACGTCACATTACCCAAAATCGTCATAACATAGAATAAATACACTCAAAATTTGAACATGCAACATTAGACAGTCCTCATTGTTTTTAAAACAAGTTTTAATAAATACATGACTGGTATTATATATCTCTATATAGTTTGTTTTATTTTAATACATATTTTAAATTTACATTTCAAATTGTTTTATTTTTTAATCCTTTAATGAATTTGATGATTTTACTTACTTAGGGTACACACTCGCTGACATTGAATTTTTTACTCCCACCCCTCAGGCAATATGTTTCAAAAATCTATTTTTACATCGCCCGGAGGGTGTTTTTTATTTTGTACTAGTGAAGGTAATAGAGGTGGGTCTTCTTAGATGGTTTCAGTACTGTAACTCTCTATATTAGAAAGACACCCCTTCGTTGCTACACTGGTCTCGCGTAACTTACGGTACATGTTGTTAGGCAAAAAATAAAATAAGTTGATAGTTGGCACAAGGCTGCAAGTATGGGGTGTATAGTGAATTATACATTATTATATCATTTGTGAGGCTTGCTTGCTAACCATTGCATCATGGCGTGGTTCTCCTGCTAAGAGCTTGTTATGTTAATATGAGTTAAATTATGAATAATAGAAAATAGAACCGTCCAATAAATATCGTTTCTCTACTTATCACATTGAGAAATATTCTATATTATGTTTCAGATTTATATCGACAGTAAGTCACTACATTTCTTCAGTCGACATAAATTCTCGTTACAAGAGAAAGAAGAATTTTGCAGTTTCCAGAAAAGGTGAGTACTACCAAACATCATAGAAATATCTTAAGTTTTGATTATTTTTATTTTCATAGGTGACTTCTATCTCAAAGTACGAAATACATTTAATTGTCCTTTTTACTATTTCCAAATGTATTTCTTATGGCAGCTTGTTTCGAGATTCAAGGTATAATGTATTGCATATTTTAGAACCCTTTATTCTCTTTCTATTCAATTCAGTTTGCTAAATATTTACCCAGATGGAAGTTGAGACATACATTATATATGAATAAGTTAAAATAATCCAACGAATAAAATGTTATGCCGTTGCATTTTGGAAGACTTTATTTAAATCATAGAATATTTTTAATTAAACGACTAGTTATTATTACTTTTTTTCTCTCTTTGTTTTCCTTTTACATCCAATTTCACAATTAAGGTATTGATAGTTATTCCATAGAAGTCCCCTGTCATTACAATGATGTATGTAATCTTCTATGGACGAAATATCTGACATATCTTTTTCTAATAATAATTAAGATACATACTTTAAAAAATATGTATTTTTATCTTTATTAAAAGATGATTTCGTTAAACTTCTGAAATAAAAAGAACTTTATTTATCAGAAGTTTAGCAAACAAATGTTTTGTTATCAAAAATTAAAATATACACCTTTTACTTAATCTGAAGTTTAGCAAAACAAATCTTTTTTTGAATAAAAATCAAAATACGTACTTTTTGTTAAATCAGAGTTTAGCGAAATCTTTTTTTAATAAAACATAAAACGTTTGTATTGAAAGCAACATGAAAGTAAAGAGTTGCTTGGCCTCCAAAACCTTACTGAGGTAGGACACATTCAAACAGGGTAGTCCACATACTATAAAGAAAATAAAAAAGGTAGACCACATACTAACACAGCAACCATTGTACAGCGGTTGGTTTCATTTTAAAGGGAGATTGATGACAACATGAAATTAACATGAAAGTAAGGAGCTGCTTGGCCTCCCAAACCTTAAAGACCAAACCAGAGGAACGGATTTGTTTGTTTGTGATGTTGTTAATGATATGAAACTAACGATGTTTTTAAGATCATTACCGATGATGTGCTTTAGAATATACCGGCTGCAACGACAAATAGAAGTAAGACGCCATAATAGGGCTACCTGTTAGCTGTAACTGGTGACCAGTGATGCTTAACGATGGAACTCTGATTGCTGAGCATTCCATGATATTCAACACTCCACTGTGGCTCTTTTAGCATAGACGGGTGGTCGGAGAGTCCCATCCCTGATCACTCGGCTGATCAGGTCAAGCCCTAGCACCTATATATTGTACCAACCCTATTACCATTATGCAAGCCCCAGCTCTTTAAATGTACTAGAAAGCGGTGGCTGATGATTTTAATGTCCTCGATATGACGGTAAAATCTATCTGATGGTGAAGTTCCAATTCTGGAGCTCTCTGGAATGTGGAGTACCCTTTCAACGTCACTCCTGAGTCTACTCTGATCTGGAGTGGTATTACCTGTTTGGGTCCCATCTATGGGTTAAATAGTAAGAAATTAGTTTAAATGATGTTTTAAAAAATTGAGTTTGAAAAAAGAAGAGTTTGAAATAAATTTAGAATACCCATCAAGAATGAATAAAACAAAACGGCTTGGGCATCAGACAACCTAACGGGGATTGAGATGCCGTAAAATCCAAACAATAAACTAATGGTGCACCTGTCATAGCTGGCGAATGAATTGGATTATCTACACGGATCTGCAACGGATTAGCACCGGATTAGCAAAGAAACAAGTATGGCTATTAATATTCATTGTATAATATACTAGCAGGTTGTATGCACCAAACATCTCAAATTTGATGATGCTATGAAACAAAAGTTAAAAGGCAGTCAATTCTATTCGCTCTAAATTCTACACCACTAATAGTTTGATTATTTCTTGATAGACATTTAGGCTGAATGAGGAGATGCAATATCAAACGATGTCCGCAACATCTATTAATAATGGAGATTCGCTTCCGGTTTTTGTCTGTTAGAAAAAATTACGTCACTGCTACGTCACATTACCCAAATCGTCATAACATAGAATAAATACACACAAAATTTGAACATGCAACATTAGACAGTCCTCATTGTTTTTTAAAACAAGTTTAATAAATACATGACTGGTATTATATATCTCTATATAGTTTGTTTTATTTTAATACATATTTTAAAATTTACATTTCAAATTGTTTTATTTTTTAATCCTTTAATGACTTTGATGATTTACTTACTTAGGTACACACTCGCTGACATTGAATTTTTACTCCCACCCCTTCAGGCAATATGTTTCAAAAATCTATTTTTACATCGCCCGGAGGGTGTTTTTTATTTTGTACTAGTGAAGGTAATAGAGGTGGTCTTCTTAGATGGTTTCAGTACTGTAACTCTCTATATTAGAAAGACACCCTTCGTTGCTACACTGGTCTCGCGTAACTTACGGTACATGTTGTTAGGCAAAAAATAAAATAAGTTGATAGTTGGCACAAGGCTGCAAGTATGGGGTGTCTAGTGAAGATCGAAATCATTATTATATCATTTGTGAGGCTTGCTTGCTAACCATTGCATCATGGCGTGGTTCTCCTGCTAAGAGATTGTTATGTTAATATGAGTTAAATTATGAATAATAGAAAATAGAACCGTCCAATAAATATCGCTTTCTCTATATATCACATTGAGAAATATTCTATATTATATTTCAGATTTATATCGACAGTAAGTCACTACATTTCTCCAGTCGACATAAATTCTCGTTACAAGAGAAAGAAGAATTTTGCAGTTTCCAGAAAAGTGAGTACTACAAATATCATAGAAATATCTTAAGTTTTGATTATTTTTTATTTTCATAGGTGACTTCTATCTCAAAGTACGAAATAATTTAATTGTCTTTTTACTATTTCCAAAGTATTTCTTACGGCAGCTCGTTTTCGAGATTAAGGTATAATGTATTGCATATTTTAGAACCCTTTATTCTCTTTCTGTTCAATTTAGTTTGCTAAATATTTACCCAGATGGAAGTTGAGACATACATTATATATGAATAAGTTAAAATAATCCAACGAATAAAATGTTATGCCGTTGCATTTTGGAAGACTTTATTTAAATCATAGAATATTTTTAATTAAACGACTTAAAGGCAGTTAGGTTCAGCATATAAAAGAATAAATGCTTTGATAATACATCTTGTCAATAATAAAACGAACAAAAAAAGCAAACGTCTCGTATCCAGTCTTCAGTAAGATGCCTTCGTAACCACTCTGTTAAATAAGTCATAATGGCTTTAAAACGTTCATTATAATTGTACCAGCTAAATTAAAGTAATATATGCACGTTATTCGCTGTCTGTTCAATTCTGTGCTAAATGTCTACCCCAGTGGAAGTTAGACATACATTATATATAAATGCCAACGAATATTTATGCCGTTGCATTTTGCAAGACTTTATTTAAATCATAGAATATTTTTAATTAAACGACTTAAAGGCAGTTAAGTTCAGCATATAACAGAATAAATGCTTTGATAATAAATCTAGTCGATAATAAAACCAAGAAGACATCCTAATGACAATTTTAAATGCTATCAAAAAGCAAACGTCTCGTGTCCAGTCTTCAGTAAGATGCCTTCGTAACCACTCTGTTAAATAAGTTATTCTTTTGTTTTCTTTTTTGTTTCGGGGCGGGGCTTTTTTCTTTTTTCATAATGGCTTTAAACGTTCATTATAATTGTACTTATTATGGCAGCTCGTGTCGGAATTAAAGGCATAATATATTGCATATTTTAGAAATCGTTATTCGCTGTCTGTTCAATTCTGTTTGCTAAATATCTACCCCAGTGGAACATACATTATATATAAATGAGTTAAAATAATCCAACGAATAAAGTGTTGTTCGTTTGCATTTTGCAAGACTTTATTGGAATCATATATTATTTTTAATTGAACGTCTTAAAGGAAGTTAAGTTCAGCATATAACAAATTATAAAGACTATAAATGATTTGATAATAGATTTAGTCTTTAATAAAACCAAGATGACATTAACATTACGTAATAACAATTTTAAATACTATCAAAAAACGAACGTCTCGTGTTCAATGTTCAGTTAGAAGTCTTCTTAACCATTCTTTTGAATAAGTTATTACTTTTTTTGGGTGGAGGGGGGCTATTTTTTTTTTATGATGACGTTAAACGTTCGTTTATATTATAAAATCTTTCGAAAATGAGTTGCAATATTTTTGGAGGGGGTAAATTTAATTCTTAATATTTCTACTTACTAGTAAAGAAAATTAGTTTGCATGAAGTCATGAATATTTTGCAGCCCTCAAATTTGTTTTGTAAGCGGATAAAATCTGTAGACAGAATATTTTTTCAATAACAAAATAATCTAAAATCCCACCGAGTGCGACATTTGATAAATACCGGTTTTTCTTTAAGTAAATCTAAAATCTATTTGTTAAATATCCACTTGGTGCAATAGAAGTTAACATTGTGTTAAATATAATCTTTAATGGTTCACCAATATTTTTAATGAGTGTGTGTGTGTGTGCAAATATACGGAAATTGAGCATTAATTGCTCCTGAATATTTACTTGGTCCAGTAGCTATTAACATTGTGTTAAATATAATCCTTAATGATTCAGTAATATTTTTAATGCGGGGGAGAAACAATACTTATACCGAAATTGAGCATTAAATGTTCCTGACTCTTTCAGAGTTTGAATATGAGACCTTACTGAAAAATATATAATTATTTCTTCTACTAAAACAACTGTTAAATATAATTCTTAATGGTTCACTGATGTTTTAATGAGAGAGAGAAACATCTAATGTACAATAAGAAAACAATCTAAAATTCCACCAAGTGGGACTTTTGATAAATGCCGGTTTATTTTAAGTAAATATAATATTTAATTGTTAAATATTTACTTGGTGAAGTAGCTATTAACATTGTGTTAAATATAATTCTTAATGGTAAACGGATATTTTTAATGAGGAAGAGAATCGTCTCATGTACAATGTTCAGTTAGATGCCTTCTTATTCATTTTGTTAAATAAGTTATCACTTAGTTGTTTGTTGTTTATTTTGGGCTGGGGGTGGGTCCTATTTCTCCCTTTTTATTATAATTATCTTAGATTTTTAAAAGTTGAATCTGAAATTTAAATGATATGATTGTAACGCATCACTCAATAATTCCCGGGTCTGACATATAGAAAACGCCACTAAAAAAATCCATATAATTTCCATAAAGCACTAACCTTAAAATGGCACGTGTCAGAATTTGAGCCCAATCGGATAATTAGTTTACAAATTACAGTTATTCAAGTGAAGCTACTGTCGCAAACTTTCAAAACAATGAAAAATCGGAATTTCGTGTGTTGATAAAGCATTGATTTTTTATATGAAAAATACAGTTTAAGCAAGGCAATAGCTTGATTAGTGTTATTCGAACTCTGCTCACTCGGGAACAACGGTTCAGGGGTGATATGCTGACTTTAAACGCGCTCGTACAGAAACAAATGATGCTGAAAGGCTCCGGTCGACCAAATTCAGCAGTTGTCCCAGAAAACACCAAAAAACGCCACAAACTCCTTTTGGCCAATTGTAAATCGAAGTTTCATGAGATAGTAGAGGAGTTAAAGATACCAGAAGGCGGTGTATTCACCATTTGAATAAAAATTTGTCAATGAGAAAACTCTGTTCAAAGTAGTTGCCACGTTTACTCACAGTCGATCAAAAATAACAACGATTAAGAGTGTTTTTTGCAACCTTTTCAACGCAAGAAAAACGGGATTTGTGTAAATATGTGACAGTATATGAAACATGGATCCACCACTTCACTCTGGAGTCAAATCGGCAGTCAGGTGAATAGAAGTTAGATAATCTATGCATAGATTATTGTCAACCCCCTGTATTTCTGAAGGCATAGCCCCTTTTCATATCACGGGCGGGACTTTCCATGGAATATTACAGAAAGCCCGCGAAATACGTGAAGTCACGTGGGACCTGGTTGATTCTCAGTTTCAGCTTGGACATCAGGCAGATAAGATGTTACTGCTTTAGCTGAGACTCACTTCATATGCGTGCTGTGATTAGTTAGAGAAATATGTTGAGTTAAGAAATAAAAGTTTAAATAAATAATATGGTTTTGTGGTTGATGAATGTCTTGGCAACAAGACTGACCTAGAAGACCAGACACGAAGTCCCCAAGACTAGGTCCAGATGCTGGAAGAAGAACGTAAGATACCAAAGATGAACAGAAAAATGATAGAAATAAGAAAAGAAAGGTATACAACATAGACAGTGCTAGGTAAAAGCCGACCAAAGCGTTCAAACACGAAAACATCAATGTTCTGGCCTCTGTATTTTGGGATGCGCAAGGTATTGTGTTCATCGATTACCTTGAGAAAGGAAGAACTATGAATAGCAAATATCATATAGCATTAAAGGTGCGTTTGAAGAAAGAAATCACCCGAAAACGAGCAGAAATAAAGAAGAAAACCGTGCTCTTTCCCTAAGACAATGCATCGTGTTACAAGTCGATCGCACCGATGGCAAAACTACATGAATTGCACTTCGAATTGCTGCTGCAGCCACCCTATTCTTCAGATAAGCTCCTCATCAATTTGTTGTATACTCTTCTTTTTACTTCTATTATTCTTCTTCTCATCTTTGGTATCTTACGTTCATCTTCTAGCGTCTCTTCTAACGTCTGGACTTCGTCTTTCTCTGTTCTTGTTGGTTGGTCTTCCTTGATTCATTTCTTCTTCTAGATCAGTCTTGTTGCCAAGACATTCATCAACCAGTGAGCTTCAGCTAAGGCAGAAAGACCTTATCTGCCTGACGTCCAAGCTGAAACTGAGAGCCAACCAGGTCCCACGTGACTTCACGTATTTCGCGGGCTTTCTGTAATATTCCATGGAAAGTCCCGCCCGTGATATGAAAAGGGGCCATGCCTTCAGAAATACAGGGGGTTGACAATAATCTATGCATAGATTATGTAACAAATTACTGACTGTTTGCAGACCTCAAAAGAAGATTCTGGGGAAAGATATTTGGCTCCAATGAAGGAGTGACATCGGGAACTGAGGCGTATTTTGAGGCCAAAGACAAATCGTTCTACAAAAAGGCATTCAATTGTTAGAGAAACGTTGGGATCAGCGTATAATCCTAGAAAAAACTATGTTGATGAATAATTCGAATTTTGCCAAAATGTTGTTTTATTAGTTAGGCCCGGGACTTATTGAGTAATGTGTTATATATGTTTAATAAAGCCATTCTGGAATATATATATATATATATAAGATATTTGGATGTTTGTTTATTTTAGAAACGTTGCTGAATAAAGTATATATTAAATTTTTACTTGAAGGCACTACAACGCATGTATCGCACAAAATTCGATACTATAGAAAATGAAATTGACAAGTGTAATCCCGGCAAAGGATCGCTCGGTGTGTAGAATGCCGTACAGACTGTTTCGACTTTATTAAGTCTCATCAGCGACATATACTAACGATTCCCTCCGACAGAAATCGAAACCGGGACCTCAGCGAGCATAGTGAACCACTATCGCCTCGACCACAGTACACAGCTAACAATCCTTAGCGAAATTAATAGCGAAATAATTAGCGACTGAACAGTTTCTACACACCGAGCGATATTACACTTGTCAATTTCATTTCTATAAGAAAAAGTATCGAATTTTGTGCAATACATGCGTTGTAAGTGCCTTCAAGTAAAAATTTAATATATATATATATATATATATATATATATATATATATAGCACATAAATTGTGGATAAAACTATTCCTAAACAATGACTAAATAGACTAGCAAAACATGCACCCTCCAGGCATAAGTCTTTAAGTTTGAATATTATATTGAATCAGAAGAACTTATAAAATTAAATACGAACATAAAAAAGATTACTTATTTTTACTTTATTCTAATTGATTTCAATATAAAATTAGATATATGATTTACTTTTGAGAATAAAAAATAGTATTAGATATCAATAACACTAAGTAATTATTAAAAAAAACAGGTATGCAAATTATTCATACCATATACAATGTAAACATATTTCTTAATAATATATAACACACATCAGTATATCTAAAACACGTGAATAATATGGACTATTTTGGGGCAAATCTATCTCAGCTAGACCTTAATAGAGACATTGTTAATAAATAAGATGCTAATTGAGATTAAATAATGATTATTTAATTTAATAAACATTGTGAATATAACGTAAATAACTAATGGAATTATAATTTGCCTTTTTTTATAACTAACATGTAAAAGAGATAATGCAATAATTCTATTCTTTTCTTTTTGAAAACCTTTATTACTTGCAGGATTGACGCCAAAATATTGTTAATATTCTTGGACTTCTATGATTAAAAAGAGAATGTATTTGTATATAAATTAAATTTTTGCCTTATGTTTATGTAGGGACTTAGAATTATACGAACAAGTAATAGTCATAACTGTATCTGCAGTGTGAGTAAAACAAATTGAAATGGGAGACTAGTAAGAAATAAATTATATTTTAGAAAGAAAGAGAAATTGCCAAAAATGTTCCTTTTTATTTGAATTATTAGAGAATTTGTCTTTATGTAATTTAACATGTAAAAGAGATAATATAATAATTTTATTCTTTTCCTTTAAAAAAACAAACTTTTATTACTTGTAGGGTTGACGCCGAAATATACTCCCAAGTCCTTTTCAACTTCAGCAGAAACTCCCAACTAAATGAATATTACTTCCTTGATTGAGAAGGCTGTATATAATTATTTATGTTAAATATCTAAAACAAACTCCACTGAGGTAAAACCGATTCTGACCAAAAACGAAGTTAAATTAAAGGAAACGGCACCAAGACTTAAAGAAAGTGAAAGTGATGGAGAAGAAACGTAAACTGGATAATTTAAAATGCGAAGAATGTGGCAAAATATTTATTTATAATTCCGACTTACTCGAGCATAAACACTCGCACAGTAGAAGGAGACGATTCCAGTGCAATTTATGTCCTAAGTCTTTTGAATATAAATCAAGTCTGCGTCGACATGTGAATGAACACAAAGAAAAGAAGCTTTTTAGATGTAGTAAGTGCAATAAATCTTTTACAAGAAAATACAATCGGGATAATCATGAATGCATTCGAGATGGAAAACGGCCCTTTACATGTAGTAAGTGCAATAAATCATTTAAAAGAAAATCAGAACTGGATCAACACGCCGTCCTACACAGTGAAGATAGGCGATTTGTATGTGAAGTATGCACTAAGATTTTTAAAACACGAGGAAACCTTAATAAACATGCTGTCGTACACAAGGAAGAGAGGCCGTTTCCATGTAACGTGTGCACTAAGACATTTAAAACAAAACAAAACCTTAATCAACATGCTGTTGCACACAAGGAAGATAGGCCGTTTGTATGTGAAGATGTGCCCTACGACTTTTAAAAGAAAATATCAACTGACTATACATGCCGCCGAACACAGTGAGGATAGGCCATTGATATGTGAGGTGAGCCCTAAGACTATTAAAACAAAACGAGAACATGCCTTCGTGCACACGGATGATAGGCCATTTGTATGTGAGATGTGCACTAAAACTTTCAAAATAAAATTACATCTGGATCGTCATGCCATTGTACACAAAGGAAAAAGACCATTCATATCTAAGTTGGGTACTGCATCTTTAGAAAGTAAATCAGAACTGGATCAATATACCAACGTTCACACAAAAGATACGCCATTTACATGCGAGGTGTGTACTATGACTTTTAAAGGAAAATTAGAACTGGATCAACATGCCAATGTACACACAGAATATAGAACATTTATATGTAACGTATGTAACACGTCTTTTGCCACACAATCAAATCTTGATAACCATGTAAGCATACTCAGCGATGAGATGCCGTACATATGTAGTAAGTGTAATTTACGCTTTCGTTGTTGTGATCACTTATCAATACATCAGCTTTTACACTGACGATAAACCAGTATTGACACCTCTCGATTTATCCGAACACCAAAACGGTAGAGTAAGGTTTTGCGTGCATCATCGAATCATATAAACATCCTTGGAAAACAAAGAAATAACTGGTTAAGTTTTTCCAGATTTCATTTACATTAGAATTAATGTTAACAAAGTAATACAACAAAAGTTATTTTTCGTTGTTAAAAACTTTTACATGTGAAATTCTTTGTCAGTCATTTGAGTAATTTCTTTGTTTTTCTTCAAATGTAAATTCATTCAAAATGATAACATATACAAATCAGTCAAAAATCAAATTTAGTTTTTAATGAAATGATTCATGTTTTGAATAATCAAATTTACTCGTGACATCTAGCGGCACAATCTGCATCTAAATAGAATTCGATCGTTTGATTCAAATTCCAGTTTTAGGGGAGGTGATATCCCCCTGTGAATGAGAAGATATTTTAAAACTGTCATTTTATTTTTTACTGAATATTTCTTCTGCTGGCTATTTAGAATATTTTCTTTGAATAAATTTGGCTATAAACGATGCGTAAAATGTAAATTCATCTCTAAAGTTTTGAATAATTGAGTCTACTAGTGACATCTACTGGCACAACCTGCATCTTAGTAGAATTCGATCGTCTCATTCAACTTCCTGATTTAGGGGTGGGGTATCCCCTCGTGCATAAGAAACTATTGTAAAACTGCCATTTTATTTTTTACTCAATATTTTTTCTGCTGGCTATTTAGAATATTTTCTTTTTTTGCTAGAAAAGGTTTGAGAATATAGGATAACAGGTTCCTTGAACAACTTTTCTACGGAGAACTAAAGACCGAAAAGCCATTTCAAATTTTGCTGATGATATCAGATGTGACATAAATATCGCAGTGACCATTAAAATCCACGAAGTAAATAAAAGAGCTATATAAACAATTAAAAACGAATGGTTTAAGATAGACTGACTCAAGTTTCTCGCGGAATGCGAATCTTCGGGGCATTTTTAGTCCTCTATCATTCTGCAATATATATATATTTATATTTTTATGTCTGCACTTATTTGTTATCTCTGCCCGAGTATTCAATAGCTGTTATGGGTCACCAAATTCGGCTATTTTAAATTTTTCTTGTAGATACTGTATACAAGGATTTTAATTCCCTTTGTGTGAATGTGCCTTTTTAATAATTCTCCATTTCACCTTTGGTCCCTTCTTTGGTTTTTCTCTTAAAGACCACACATATTTTGCAAGCGTTGTGGTCTTACTAGATTTGGTTGTCTCTGAATAATACTGCTGCGTAATACTGTTTTAATGGGTTGCTATTTTTAATAATACCCCAATATATATTTTGGTATTATTCTATATTTTTAACCGTATATATATATATATATATATATATATATATATATATATATATGAGAAGTAAACAAACAATGTATTTTGATATGGCTTTTTTAGCCGACAATTTTTGGGAGAATATGTGCTTAATTGAAGTCGTAACTAATTTTGAAAATTAATTAATTTGTTACATAATGGCCGTCCCAGCACCTATATTTGTGGCCTTGTGCCAGACTTAGAAAAAACCTTTAAAAAATGTGTACTACCGATCCTCTGATATTTACTTGGATGGCCTTTGAAGGAATCGGCCGAATAAGAATTAGAAAGATAAAATCTTTTAACGAGAGATTTGGAGACGATAAGTCTATGTTTAACGAAAAAACAGGATTAGTGACGGCAGAGAGTCTTTTGATCTTAGAGGCCGTGAACTCTGTGTGACCAGAATGAGTTGGAACTTTTCGAAGGAAGGGAATATTCTATTCTTTCGGGAACACGCTGGAACATACTTATTTAGACATACTATATAAAGAGACCCGTCAGTAGATTAGTCAGTCAGTCAGGGATCGGGACCAGTCAGAGAGGGATCGGGACCAGAGGAGATTCGAGCCACTAGTATCTGTAGTCACTAATGAGCATAAGCGCTGGCCTGTTATTGTCGCCGAGAAATTTACGAAGAACTAAACCCGAAGTTAAATCCAGTTAAGATATACCTCTTGTTAAGACAGAGATAGGGACTCTCTGTCTCAGAGTTAAGAAGCGAAGTGAATAAATCCAGTCTTTAAACAAAAAAAAAAAAAGAAAAAAGAAAAAAGAAACGAAACGTTTGTCTTCTGTTTAGTAGTAAACGCTAGAGAAATCTTTTTATGAATGAGATTTCCCCTGCCCGAAAGACACCCGTGGAGAAAGTCAAATTGACCGTGACTAAAAATCCAACGGTCGTCAAACTCGATACCAGAGAGGCACGCGGAGTGCGAAAGGTGATATCCCCTTGACCTGCCACTGAGCGACCAAGAACTGCTAGATTTTGGATACTGTAAACAAAGCCAAAAGTTTACGCGTATGGAAGAATGCCCTTGTAAGTGAATGCGCGTGGCCAACTCCTAAATACGATAATAGTGCAATTTGGTGCACTTTGAGGACGCAGTGAAAAACCCACTACGTAACATATCGATTTGGTAACGTGACAAACGAACAACCCCGTAACGTTACAAATTAATAATTAATGAATTAGGCGTGCATACCTATTCAAATGTAAGGCTAAACAAATCGAGAAAAATAAATCTCTGTACATTTCGGCCTATTAAGCCTCATCAGCAGAGCTATAGACAGGAAGACCGCTTTGTGTGTGATTCGAACTCTGACTGTCAAGCTGACAGGCGGGGACTCTAACCATTACAAATACACACACACACACATATATATATATATATATATATATATATATATTATGGACTCTCTCGTCGATTTTCGACACATGAGGGTTCACACACACAATGAAGACCTACACAGTGATTTGTTTATAGAGGTGAAGGCTTGTGTTGGACCATCCACACTTTGGCACAGTCGATAGGAAAGAATTGGTGCATCAAGGGTTGCCACAAACCCAATCAATGACCAACCCCATGAATTTTGAATTCAGAGTTATCCCTCTCCTAGACTGGTTACCTACCCAAGGCTGAAGGGCCCAGTCTGCCCTACTATTTAACCCATAGCTGCCCTACTATTTAACCCATAGAGGGAGAATATATAGATTCATACCTTTCCCAAGTGTATTAGCGCTATGTGAAATGCCAACAGCTTCGTCTAGGAATTGAACTCGAATCGACGAGTCCATTTCCCACGACTCTAACCACTAGCCCACGCGCATATATATATATATATATATATATATATATATATATATATATATATATATATATATATATATATATATATATATATATATATATATATGTGTGTGCGTGTATGAATGAATAAATCGTGTCAGTAAAGTTTCATTTAAGTTTACGCAGAAATAAGAAAACTTGTAAGTATGTGTGATATAACTCGTATTCACTCATCAACGGGAATATATGCAACCCCTATTCAGAAAACTGTAAGAAACAAGTTTGATACTCTCCAGGAAACACCTGAACGACTTTCTACAAATGACGAATATGAATACTTTGTCACTGCCGTCTTAGAAGCAGCAGCCACGTGCATTCCATCCAAAGCAAGAGCCAAATAAACTGGTGTGTGGCTGTCGAAAGTAGCAAGAGAAAAACAAGATAACTTGAAAAAGCAACCCTGCTTAAAAGAAGAAATACAACTAACACAAATGTTCAGACATTCAAGGAAGTTAAGAAATAACTACAGCATACGAAAAGGAACAATTATGATATATTCATGGGTTAAAATATGAAATCAGAATGCCAGACACTAAAGTAAGTTGGCGATAGAAAAGCACCACGAGATCAAAATTAATGCTGACAGTCAAGGAGAAATAAATCATAAGTGGAATAATATTGCAAGTGTAATTCAGGGAGAAAATGGCCAGAAAAATAAATAAATAAAAACAGAATGTTTTAAAGCCCGGGAATAGGTAAATGGGTGGGTGGTTGTCCTTTTTACGGACACAAAAGATTGGGCCGTGAAGTTTAAGAGAATTGTACGGCCACCGTGAAGTTAAGACACTTAGTGATAATATCTTTAGGCATCTAGGTATTAAAGGCAAAAAAAAAAGGCTATTTTTATGAGGAAATCTCTTATGAAAAAATGGTCGAAATATTGAAGACATA
The DNA here is from genome assembly GCA_023376005.1 of Doryteuthis pealeii. Classification (NCBI taxonomy): domain Eukaryota; kingdom Metazoa; phylum Mollusca; class Cephalopoda; order Myopsida; family Loliginidae; genus Doryteuthis; species Doryteuthis pealeii. The sequence continues at coordinate 78,031,726 of CM042151.1, read as the reverse complement.
AAGTCTGATAACGAGAATAAGTGTTTTAATTTTAAGAGAAATCATAGTCAGAAAGTCTGAATTGAATTTAAGTGCCAAACATCTGGGTGGTCTTGCCGTAGAGGGGTGTGGGGTAGAATTTTACATAAATTCAGCTAAGCTCCAGCCCTTTGAACAGTTCAGAGCCCGGCCGTTGAGGTGATAGTGTCGTGAGTAGCAGCAGAGATAGAAATAACCAGGGATCCACAACAGTGAAGCCAGTAGTCAACAACTTTCTTGCCAACTGAGATAGACTGCAAAAGTGTCACAACTTCCTCTTCCATCACCGTCCAGTTATCAAATGTTTTGTTTGTTTTTTTATTCCTTGTGAACCTGTCTCTGACTCGTGCCTTTACGAATCGGTCAGCACAGAATATCACAACTTTGGGGTCTAGACATTGTGCAACGAAGGTGCAGGAGTGCATAACGGGTATTCTCAAACAATAAATTATTAACGGACAGTTAGACATAAACACTTGAAACTTTATCGAGGGTTAACTCGACTCAATTCTGTTACACAATGAATAGTTGCACGATGTATATGTTCATGCATATGTGTGCATATATTATATGCATGTGTAAGTATATGTGTTATTTCGCAAAATCACAAAAATATTGATACGTGTGTGTATATGCACACTGGAAACATTGGATAATCTGAAAAGGAAAATTATCATACTACTTCAGTGGTTCCAATTTTTCTCTATTCCGAATAAAAATTTGCTAGTACCTAACTAAATTTTATGTGATAAAAAGTACATGTATTTTTAAAACGATTAATTGCGTTAAATATAATATATAACACAAATACCTTGAAATATGATTAAAGTCTCATTCTCTAGAGCACTAACCTAGGAATCAGAAGGTTCCAAGTTTGATACCGGTCCTTGCCAACTCACCGCATGCGTAGCACAGTTCTAGTAATCTGATATGAGCTCTAAAGATTCTGGGAGGTGACAGTAGTTTGAACCCGATCTGCCCTGCTATTTACCAATATCTGGTGCAATGGAAAACTGGTAGGTTCATGCCTTTTAAAAAGGCAACAGCGCAAAACAATTGCAATCAATTGGCCTTATACTGTTGATGAAATAGTAAAGTTCAGCATCTCCACCCATTTTTAGGTTTGTGTCACATGTGTATTAAGAAAAAGTATCATACTACTTCAATAGTTCCAGTTGTTTCTCTATTCAGAATGAAAATTTGCTAGTGCTTAACCAAATTTTAAGTTGTTGGGTTAGTAAAAACGAAGTCTGAGTGGACATAAGTCCAAAATGAGTTGTCTTCCCTGGCTGTATTTCGTTCGCCACCAATAGGTGGCGTTAGTGTCTGACCACAGAAAGGAACTACGATTTCCTAGCCTCTTTTTACTCAGGCCGGCAACGTGTGAAGATGGTCTAGGCAACTGCTACCCTAACCTTACGTTAGTTTTTTTTTTTACCCCTACCTACCAGCTACTAGTAAATGATATTATCTACGACGTGAGTCGTACGCATATTTCCATTTATAGAACATTCCTGTATCTGTTTTATACACCTTCTGTTCATATATGTACTCTTTGTGTACATCTCACACTAAATGTATCTCCCTCACTTACGGAATAAATATATTGTCATCTTTTACACCTTTGTCGGAATGGTTTTTATGTATACTCATGAACCCACTTTGGGGGGTTACTTTAAGCCTTCCAACGTTAACATGACATCCCCAGCTTCTTTATATGTTATAATGTGTACATGTATTTTTTAATAACGACCAATGGTGCGTTAAATACAATATATAACACAAATATCTTAAAATATGATAAACGTCTCAGGGGGTAGAGCTCTAACCTAGAAATCAGAAGGTACCGAGTTTGATACCGGTCCTTGCCAACTCACCTCATGCGTTGCACAGTTCTAGTAATCTGATATGAGCGGTAAAGCTGCTGGGAAGTGACAATAGTTTGTACTCGGTCTTCTCTGCTATTTAACAAATATTTTCGCCCAAAGAATTCAAAAATGCTATCAAAAAAGTCTTAAAGTTAAACAATTTTAAGTTATTAATGATTTCAGATTTGCAAAATTCTAACTGATGTTGTAGCTTCAGTTCTGCGCAAAAATTAAACTGTCGTTTTGGTACAAATAATGTTCAATATATGTGAAATAATAATAGCAATTTTCTTTTGTAGTAGATGTAGTGGCACATTGAGATATTGATTTTGCTATAAAAAAATCAGAAATAACTTCACTAATTTTTGGAATTGGAAGTTCAAATTGTGGGTATTTAACATAGTCCACACTTGGAAAAATTGAAGTAGGTGGGTGACAATTTTACTTTTTCTGTATGATTTGACATAGAATTACCCCCCCCCAAAAAAAAAAAAACAAAAACAAAAAACAAAACAAACATATTAAAATAATTTATATATCTTTTTTGATGTTTTAATTTTCTTGAAATTAGATAATTTTTTATAATAATTTTTGCTTTTGTTGACCATATAAAATTCATTCCTACCATTTTTAATGCTATACCCTTTTTTAAAACTTCATTTATGAATAATTAAGAACTAAATATTTGAGGCGATGGAAAACTGGTGGTTTCATGCCTTTCCAAAAGACAAAAGCGCAAAACAAATGCAATCAATTTACCTTATATCCACTATATTGAAATCTTGCAAATAATCTAATGAAGACAGTGATCATTTAAAAATATTAATTGATTGGTTTTAACTGCATGTCTAACTTTCTGGGGTTATCTAATGCCTAGAAGTTAGGGAATCGCTTTCGTTGTACGCTTATAATTACTTTCTTTGTAAATGTTTCTGAAAAGGTTTTTGTACACAGTTATATGATATCAAGCATTCCTATCAAATATACCTAATATGCATATAGTTTTAGCATTTCGACTATTCTTATTTATGACTAATAATTATATGGTTTTAAGCATTTCTTTATATTTAATAATAGTCATGTTTGCACACAGTATAAAAGTGACACTATGGTAAAAGGAATATTATACTATGTTTGTATCAGTTGTTGTATCTAGTTAAGGTAACTTGATAAGATAGTAAAGACCAGCATATCCGCCCGTTTTTAGGTTTTTTGCCACGTGGTTTGCATTTATATCTATTTATATCTATATCTATCAATCTATATATAAAGGAATTTGCATTAATTTTTGTCCAGAGGAAACTTCGAAAATAAAACAACGACAAAGTAAATAGATATACGCATTAAATATCACCAGGTCTGGGTTTTAAAGCAAAAATAATGAAGATTTGATTTATATTTCCGAATACATTTAAAAATTAAACAACATTATAGAATAACATTAAGATAAACTTGCCAGAAAAAGGCGTTACTTTTTTTAGTAGTAGTAGTATTAATATTTGCTAGTATATTTCCCCATAATTATTACGGTGAAATATAAAATCCTTTCTAAGATTAGTTTAGATTTTTAGATTCTTTTTTTTTTTTTTTACATTTAATATTTTAAATTAGAGACATTAATTTTTTTCAGAGTCGTCTGACCACTTTTTAATTAAAAAAAATAAAAATAATATCCATATAATTATTTTGATCGTCTCTGTACTAATTTCTACATAATACAAAAAAGAAAAATTGTATAATAAATAAATAGTAATAAATACGATCATTTCATTCTTTCAATATATATATATATATATATATATATATATATATATATATATATATATTGGTTTGGAGGTTGATTTTGAAGGCTATCACAATGCAGGTGTAAAGAATAAGGTAACAATGGTGTTGTGTGTTAACCTGTATTTTATTCTTGAATTATCAAGATAAAATCTCTTTTTCAGAAGATCACTGGAACTGAAGTCGTCTTGTTATAGCATTTCTAGTAAAAAAAAAAGTTTTAAAAAAAAAACTAGAAATGCTATAACAAGACGCCGGGTAGCCACTGCTTGTATTTGTATAAATGTATGTGTTAAATATTCAACTGTAAGAAAGTATAGTGTTTAATTAAGAGTTATTTAATGTAATCATCTAAAAACAATCTGTGACACAAGTACATTATTATATCAATACACTAGTACCTACCTACGTGTTTCGCACTTTAACACTACCGGCACCTCAACCCGGAGAAGTCTCATAGTTAGACAAAAGTGATGGGGTAGCGAAGAGAGAGTGATGGGGCGGTAGCGACCTGGAGCAGCTCGAATAGAACAACTTGAAAGGGCAATAGAGATAAAAATACAATTAGAAATGTACAACAATTTATCTCAGTTGTTATATCAATGGAATAAATAGATGAGGAGATACAGGTAAAGATAGAAGAAAGGGTAGAGGAATAAGATGGCCGTTAACTTCTATTATCAACCACTATAGAGTTTCCATAGGTCCAGCTAGTTATGATAATACTCTTTGCTACGTGTGTCACGTTTTAACACAACCACCGCACGAACCTGGAGAATCTTCATAATTGGGCGAGGGCGATGGGATAGCGAGGGGGTGGGATGGTAGCGATCCGGAGCAGCTCGAACGGAACAGCTTGAAGGGGTGATAGGGAGATTTCCATGGGCCCAGCTAGTTATGATAACATTCTTTGCCAGTTCTCACTCCAGTTTTAACTGTTGTTTTTTTTCTGAATTAGAGGATCCGTTTTGGGTCTATAAATAGCAGCAGCAGCTAAAGACATTTAAGTGCATTAACACTGGATTCAAAATTAATTTTATTAATTTCTCTGAATGTTTGAGATGTGGCTTGGTGATTAGTATTATCTGTATTATATCTAATGTGTACGTCTTCGAAAATCTCATAAAACAACAATATAGAACTACATTTAAAACAAACGCTACTACATAACAGGTGCTTTGGCATTTCCCCTTCCATCTGGGAAAATTTGGCTCAGGACCGCCCTCGGTGGTGGCAGAATCTTCGTAGAGGACTGTTCATGTCAGAAGTCACCCTGACACAACACCATGAAGCTAAGAGGTCCAGAAGAAAGCAGCGGCAACAAAGCATTGGAACATCAACATCTTCAGGGACAGCCTTCAAATGCAAAATCTGTGGTCGAGAATGTTTTTCAAACATCGGACTTCACAGTCACAGGAGGCACTGTAACTTCAGGGGCACATAAAAACTTTATCATAGTCTTCCGAGACTGAAATGCCAATAAACTACATAACAACAGTGTAAATAGTAATGATTGGCGTATCTTAATTGTGTAACAAAGCATTTATTGAAGGAAAGGATAGTTTTCAACATAATCTCATTCCTTGTCGACACACTTAAGTGTTTTTGAAATAATTACATGCACAAAAACACTTAAGTCATACGGCGACATTTTCAGTTCAAATAAGTACATGTTATGCTAAAAACGTAATCACACAACCTGTTTTTTTTTTTGTTTGTTTGTTTTTTTTTCATGGATCGGAGGTTAAAAAGATAAAAAGCCAAGATTTCAAATGCTGATTTTAACACAGAAACACCGTCTTAAGTTGGAAATGACGCATCAGCATCTTCCAACATTATTCAATTTTCATATCGTTTCAGATACTTTTTGTCTCCTGTCATACTAAGTAAATGCTGATACATATCTACAAAATAAATGTTAATTCGCAAGCCAGAATACTGAAAACATTCTGGTATTTATGAAGTTTTTAAAATTTCAATGGGATAATTTAGATATTTTAGAAAAAAAAAAAAAGGATGAGAATAAGTAAAAATAGAATTGCTGTTCTGAAATATCTTATATACAAGGGGATACACCAAAAATATTGAATTATAATGTAGGGATCGAATTCTATGTAGATACAAATTGTAACGCTTACGGTCACAGGTAGATTCAATTCTTATAAAAAATAGGGAGATAAAAACATTAAAAAGAAGAAAAAAGAAATTCTAATTCCCTCAAAACCAATGTTGGATTTCTTCTTGGAAGATGACGGCATGTTGATCCAGTTCTGATTTACTTTCAAAAGTTGGAGTGCCCAACTCAAATAAAATGGCCTATATATATTTACCAGGAAGCGCGTGGTGTAATGGTTAAAGTCATAGGAAATGGACTCGTCACCCCAAGTTCAAATCCTGGACGTGTTAATTGCATTTCACTTAGCGCTAATACCCTTGGGAAAAGTATGAATTCTACTCTCCTTTCAGCTATGGGTAAAGTAGGGCAGACTGGGTTCTTTAACCTTCGTTAGGCAACCAGTCTAGGAGAAGGAAAACTCTGAATTCAAACCTGTTAAACTCCGCTTAAGAAATTGATCTTGTGTCACATCCTGCTCGTGCGGAGGATTTGGTGTATATTATATATATATATATATATATATATATATATATATATATTTACAAACCCCTCCGCACGGGCAGGATGCGACACAAGGTCAATTTCTTAAGCGGAGTTTAACAGGTTTGAATTCAGAGTTTTCCTTCTCCTAGACTGGTTACTTAGCCATGGTTAAAGAGTCCAGTCTGCCCTGCTATTTACCCATAGCTGGAAGGAGAATTGGATTCATAACTTTCCCACATTTTCCCGCTATGTGAAATGTCAACAGTTTCGTCCAGAAATTGAACTCGCGTTGACGAGTCCATTTCCTACGACTCTAACCATTACACCACGCACCTCCATTAAAAATGGCCAATATTCCCTGTGTATGCCATGTCATGTTGATCCACTTCTGACTTTCTTTCAAAAGTCGTAGTGTACACCAGATATAAATGGTTTATAGTTTTTATGTAGGATTGCACGTTGGTCGAGTTCAGATTCTATTTTAAACGATTTATTACACTGCGTACATTAAAATGCATCTTTCTGTTGTGTATAACTTTATGTTGATCAAGATATGATTTTGTTATAAAAGATATATTGAATTAAGTACACATAAATGGCTGATCTTTTTTGCCGTGTATGGCCATGTGTTGATTAAATAATTAAACGATCTATTGCACGTATTACATGTAAATAACTTTTGGCTGACTTCTGATTTAGGTCGGAAAATTAAAACGGAAAGTTTTTTGGTGGTACCCAATGACAATTTAACTACAGTCTATGAATTAACATTTTGCGAATTGGGTTACGGTTTTAGGGAATTAAGGTTGTTTTTAATTATGTATTGCTTAAAAAAAATGAACAACAAAAAACACAAATTTCTATACATTTAATGTTGAAAAATATTTTTTAAACTAAGTTTAATTGAAATTATACATTGCAATACTAACACAAACAACTGTCTCAATAATAGATTCAATAATTAATTTCAATGGTTAATTAAATGTATAGTAATTTGTTTTTGTTGTTGTTTATTTTTTAATAAAATACAGAATATTTCACTATGTGTTAAGTTACATTTATCGGACAGATCTATGTTCTTTTAAATTCTTTACGTTTATTCATTTATATTTTATACTTACAAATTACCAAAGGAAGCATTTAGCAAGAGAACTTAGTCATAATGTAATGATTAGCAAGCTAGTCTCGAAAATCATATAAAAGAGAGTTCAATCTTCATTAGGCACCTAATACATACGACCCTATGCCAAACGTACACTGATCTCGCGTAACATACAGTATTATACAAAAAATAAATTGTTATTAGGCACAGGACACAAGTATGGAGTGCTTAGTGAAGATCGAAATCGCTATTGCTAACCATTGTGTCATACCGGGATTGTTCTGCTAAGTGATTGTTATATTAATATGAGTTAAATTATGAATAATAGAAAATAGAACCGTCCAATAAATAACGCTTCCTATAGAGGAAACGTTATTTATTGGACGGTTCTATTTTCTATTATTCATAATTTAACTAATATCACATTGAGAAATATTCTATGTCATATTTTAGATTTATATCGACAGTCAGTCAGTACAGTTCTCCAGTTGGCATAAATTATTGTTACAAGGGAAAGAAGAATTTTGCGGTTTCCAGAATAGGTGAGTACTACCAAACTTCAGATAGAAATATTTTAAGTTTTGGTTATTTTTCTTTTCATATGTTAAATCCACTTCAAAGTACGAAATATATTTAATTGTCCTTTTTACTATTTCCAAAGTTATTTCTCATGATAGCTCGTTTCGAGATTAAAGGCATAATTGTATATTTTAGAACTTATTTTATTTCTGTTAATTTTAGTTTGCTACATATTTACACAGGTGTTAGTTGGGACATACATTTTATAAAAATGAGTAAAAATAATTCAACGAATAAAGAGTTATTACTTTGCATATTGCAATCAGAGATTATTTTTAATTAAACGTCTTAAAGGAAGTTAAGTTCAGCATATAACAAACTATAAAGACTATAAATACTTTGATAATAGGTTTAGTCTTTAATAAAAACAAGAAGACATTACAATTACTTAATGACTAGTTTAAATGCTATCGAAAAACGAACGTCTCGTGTTCAATGTTCAGTTAGAAGCTTTATTGACCATTCTTTTGAATTAGTTATTCATTTTATTTACTTGAGGGGCGGGGGGGGGGCTATTTAAAAAAATTCATAATGATGTGAAACGTTCGTTTATATTGTAAAAGCTTCCGAAAATGAATATTTTGCAATATTTTTGGAGGGGGTAAATTTCATTGTTAATATTTCTACTAACTAGCGGAGGAGATTAGTTTGCATGAAGTCATGAATATTTTGCAGCCCTCAAATTTGTTTTGTAAGCGGATAAAATCTGTAAACAGAATATTCTTTTCAATAACAAAATAATCAAAAATCCCACCGAGTGCGACATTTGATAAATGCCGGTTTTTCTTTAAGTAAATCTAAAATCTATTTGTTAAATATACACAATGAACAGTAGCTATTAACATTGTGTTAAATATAATCCTTAATGTTTCAGTAACATTTCAAATGAGGGGTAGAAACATACTTATACGGAAATTGAGCATTAAATGTTCCTGACTCTTTCAGTGTTTAAACATAAAACCTTACTGAAAAACATAAAATTAGCTCTTCTACCAAACCAACTATCAAATATAATTCTTAATGGTTAACTAATATCTTTAATGACAGAGAGAAACGTCTCATGTACAACAAGAAAATAATCTAAATTCCACCAAGTGCGACTTTTGATAAATGCTGGGTTTTTCAGTAAATATAATAATTGATTGTTAAATATTTACTTGGTGAAGTAGCTATTAACATTGTGTTAAATATAATTCTTAATGGTTAACTGATATTTTTAATGAGGAGAAACGTATAATGTACAATGTTCAGTTAGATGCCTTCTTATTCATTTTGTTAAATAAGTTATCACTTGTTTGTTTGTGGTTCTTTTTTTGGGGGTTGGGTGTCCTAGTTTTCTTTTTTTCATAATGACCTTAAACGTTCGTTAAGCTAGTAAAATCAGTTGCAATATTTTTGAAAGGGGTGAATATATTTCTGATATTTCTGCATGTTGGTTGTTCTTTAAGTAAATCTAAAATCTATTTGTTAAATATCCACTTGGTGCAGTAGCAGTTAACACTGTGTTAAATATAATCTTTAATGGTTCACTAATATTTTTAAGGGGTGGGGACACACTTATACGGAAATTGAGCATTAAATGTTCCTGACTTTCGCTGGTTTTGAATATGAAACCTTACTGAAAAATAAACAAATATCACTTCTACCAAACATGCTACATTTTCCCAGGAATTACTGAAATGAGTCAGATAAAATCTCGATTCTTGAAGATTTTCATAAACAGATTTACTTAGTTTTACGTCTTTATAATGAAATAAATCAAAATTTTATCGAGATTTTAAAAGTTGACTTCGGAATTTAAAGGACATAATTATATACAAGTATCACTTCTACATTTCTCCAGGAATTATACTGACAAGTTATAGTCATAATCGTATCTGTTGTGCGAGTTAAACAAAGTACAAAGAAAAATGAAAGTGCAAGATTAGTAATAGAAATCACTGAACTTGTCACTTTTATCAAAATTATTAGAGAATTTGTCTTTTTATCACTAATATGTAAAAGATATAATGTAATAATTCTATTCTTTCCTTTTTTCAAAACATTTATTTCTTGCAGGATTGACATCAAAATATTCTCCCATGTTGTTTTCAACTTCAGCAGATCTAAGAACGTTCAACTGAATGATTATTTTTTCGTGACTGAGAAGGCTGCATACGATTATTTTTTTTAAATATCTAAAGCAAACTCCGCTGAGGAAAAACCGATTCTGAGCAAAAACGAAATTAACTTAAAGGAAACAGCATCAAAACGTAAAGAAATTGAAAGTGATGGAGAAACAAAGTAAATTGGATAATTTAAAATGCGAAGAATATGACAAAATATTCAGATATAATTCAAATCTACTCGGGCATAGGCGCTTACACAGTGGAGAGATGCAATTTCTGTGCAATATTGTCATGAATCTTTTAAATATAAATCAAGTCTTCGTCAACATATGAATATACACAATGAAAAGAAACTTTTTATATGTAGTAAGTGCAATAAATCTTTTAAAAGAAAACACTCTCATAATGTTCATGTGTTAGGTCACAACAAAAAGCATTCCTTTATATGTAGTACGTGCAATAAATCTTTTAAAACAGAACAAGAATTGGATCAACATTCTATCGTACATAGTGACGATAGGCAATTTCTAAGTGAGGTGTATACAAAGACTTTTAAAACAGAACCTGAACTGGATCGACATGTCGTCGTACACAGTGACGATAGGCCATATGTAAGTGAAGTATGCACGAAGACTTTTAAAATAGAACAAGAACTGGATGAACACGCCATCGTACACAGTGAAGACGGGCCATTTGTGAGTGAGGTGTGGTCTTTGAAAATAGATCAAGAACTGGATCAACATGCCATCGTACACAGTGAACATAGGCCATTTGAAAATGAAGTGTGCACTAATATTTTAAAAACAGAACGAGAACTGGATGAACACGCCGTTGTACACAGTGACGATAGGCCATTTGCGTGTGAGATGTGCACTAAGACTTTTAAAATGGAACGAGAACTGGATGAACACGCCATCGTACACAGTGAAGACGGGCCATTTGTGAGTGAGGTGTGGTCTTTGAAAATAGATCAAGAACTGGATCAACATGCCATCGTACACAGGCCATTTGAAAATGAAGTGTGCACTAATATTTTACAAACAGAACGAGAACTGGATCAACACGCCGTTGTAAACAGTGAAGATAGGCCATTTGTATGTGAGGTATGCACTAAGACTTTTAAAACAAAAATAATACTAGATCGACATGCCGTCGTGCACAGTGAACATAGACCATTTGCATGTGAGGTGTGTCCTAGAACTTTTAAAACAAAACCACTACTGGATCGACATGTCGTCGTACACAGTGACGATAGGCCATATGTATGTGAGGTATGCAGTAAGACTTTTAAAAGAAAACGAGATCTGGATCACCATGCCATCGTACACAGTGAAAAAAGGTCATTTGCATGTGAGTTGTGCCCTAAGACTTTTAAAACAAAACCAATACTGGATCAACATGCCGTCGTGCACAGTGAACATATGCCATTTGCATGTGAGGTGTGTCCTAGAACTTTTAAAACAAAATCACAACTGGATCGACATGCCGGCATGCACAGCGATAATAGTCCATTTGTATGTGGGGCGTGCACTAAGACTTTTAAAACAAAACCACTACGGGATCAACATGCCGTCGTGCACAGTGACGATAAGCCATTTGCATGTGAGGTGTGCCCTAAGACTTTTAAAACAAAACCACTACGGGATCAACATGCCGTCGTGCACAGTGACGATAAGCCATTCGCATGTGAGGTGTGCACTAAGACTTTTAAAAGAAAATATGAACTAGATCGACATGCCGTCGTACACAGTGAAGATAGGCCATTTGTATGTAAGGTGTGCAATGTGACATTTAAAAGAAAATTTGAACTGAGTCGGCATGTCATTGTGAACATATGTATGTGAGGTATGCACTAAGACTTAAAAAAAAACCAATGCTCGATGAACATGCCATCGTGCACAGTCAAGATCTTGATAGCCATATATGTATACTCACCGATGAAATCTGTAATAAGTGCAATTTCCGCTTTCGTAGTGATGACTTATCAACAAACACATCAGCTGACGAAAAGACAGTACTGCAAAATTCTCGATTCATCCGAGCACCAAAAGTCTAGAATAATCTTTCACCGTGCCTCATTGAATCCTATAGATATACTTGGAAAACAAAGAAATAATTGGATTTTTCAGATTTCATTACAATTAGAATTGATATCAACCAAGTAAGACAACGAAAGTTGGTTTTCATAGATTTTAATCTTTTAACCGCCAAATCTCTTACCTCTCATCTATACAAATTCTTTTTACTTTTTCAAATTAATCCAAAATCATAACATAGACAAGTGCATCAGAAATCTGTCATTAGTTTTGAAGGAATTAGAATTGTTTTTGTTTTTCTGATGATGTATCTCCCATATTTTCTAAGTATTGTATATATTCGACACAGTTAGCGTCACAATTTGTATATACGTAGAATTCGATACCGAAATTGAAATTCATGATTTTTGGTGGACCCCCTCTTATATGGGAATATATTTTTGAACAGCCATTTTATTTTTACTTATTCTCATCCTTTTTTTTCTAAACTATTTAAAATATTTCATATAAATTCTAAAAACTTTATAAACATCAGAATGTTTGCATGGTTCTGCCTTGCAAATGAATATTTATTTTGTAAATATTTATCAGTTTTTACTTTGTATGACACGAAACAATAATATTTGAAACGATATGAAAATAGAAGAAATAATGGAGGAAGATAGTGATGCGCCATATTCAAAATATGGAAGGCGTTTCTGTCTTGAAATCAGCATTCGGAATCCTGGCTTTTTATTTTTCGAACTCTGATCCCCACGGGAAAAGTGTGTATAACGTTGTATGTATGTGATTATTTGAAAAACATTTCGTTACATGTGCAGAGAGGGAAAGATATATTATGTAGAAAATATTCTTTCCTTTGATAAATGCTTTGTTTAAGCATAATTGCCGGAGGGAGAAATATAGTTCTTATAGAGGTGTGTGATACGTGAAGAAAGATATATATATCTGATTTTTTAAATGAAATTTACCTTAAAAATGAATAGAAAATACAATTCTTGTGAATACTTCAACCAACGTAATAATTCCTCAAATCAACCACTCATGGGCAGTTACCCCACTGAATGATGGAGGAGTTGTCGTGCTGTTTTTAGATTCGGTATGTTTATTTGACAGTGATAGAAGGAAAAATGAACACCCTCGCTTAACCTGGTTATAGACTTGGTCTTGGAAAAAGAGGCAAGGGCTTCATAATCCCCTGCGAAGGCAAGTTTTTGTGTGCAATTGAAATTGAGAACTCGCGTCTTCGTATGAAAAGAATGATCAGAACAGAATATCAAATATCAGATGCACTTGGATGGAAATCAGAAACACTATATGCCGTTGAACCAACACAACCAACATTTTGTGTTTTTGATGAAAATCTGAACTGTTTGATGTGTATTGATTTAAACGAACATGTCGAAGTTTTCGACATACACGAAAGTTTCAGAAGAATGTGTGTGTATGAGGAAACTCGTATCTATATTTCTGATGGGGAGAACAATTCCGTGTATTTGTATATTGATATTGAAATATTTGAAATTAAAATACAAAAAATTGATTCTCCTATAGACGTAGGAGTTAAGAATGACGAACTGTGCATTTTATCATCAGGAGATTTTGGGCCCGAGTTTTTCGAAATTGATCTGAAGGAACATTTGATAAACGAATAACAACGTCACCATTGTGAAAAATCTGCAAAATCTCATTTTTTTCTTATTCAAATTAACTAAATAACACTCTCATGCACACACACACACACACACACACACACACACACACACACACACACAAATGATTTGCGTTTGTTTGTAATTAATTTTATTTTATACTAAGGTTGTTTGTTTTTACTGATTGCTTTTGCTTTAAAAAATTTTTTATGATTATTTTAGAAATAATTATTTCTGAAACATTGATGAATCTTTACAACAAAAAAGATGGATCATATATTTATGTATTTTGTTTGAGTTAAGACTCTAAGAGAATTGAGATTTAACCTACACCTAAAGTTAGTTTAGTCGAATATTTCTTAATTTAACAGATATATACATGTGGTATCCTCCGCTCGCGTTTTATAAGCAATAGACTCACCTACACAGGCTACATTGTGATTTAATCCTCCCGTCATTTTGTATCTGAATTTGGTTTAGCTAAATAAAGCTTAGTACTTTTATTCCTGTTCTCCGTCTTGTTTTACTTTATTACAATATGTATAGACTATCATTTAAGAATATAAATGTATCTCTCGAAAAAATCCTTAAATTCGCTCTCTCTCTCTCTCTCTCTCTCTCTCTCTCTCCCCACACACGTGTGTGTGTGTGTGTGTGTATCATTATAAAAAACAAACGTATATTTTGGGTTTTAAGGAGTTCAGTGTTGGTTTAAAGTCACTGGTTGTTTCTATTACGCGTTGACAGGGTTTCCTTTTAAACCCATTATATTTAGTCACTAACATAAAAGGAATTAAAGAAAGAAAAGGGTAGATACAAAGACTAAAGGTTGTTCGAGGATCAGGCTTTATTCCTGTGTCATAGCTCCCTCTTGGAGAAGAGATTCCTTCCCGTCTAGTAATAGTGTCTCATCCCAGTTGAGGCCTGAGTCGAAATTGCCGTGAGAATCACTTGGTGGCAGCAAGTGGGTCCTGTTTATATCAATATCTATACTTACCTGTATAACTAATGCAATCTACTCTCGCGCTACTTAAAACCATCCGAGCAAAATTATTTTTTATTTATTTTTTAAATTCTCCAAAATTAACTCCCTTCACCTCCACGACCTCTCATCCAAGAAGACATATAATCACTTTTTTACTCGGATCTGTAGTGAGAGGTTTGAAATTTCTTACTACTTGATTACTGCTAAAAAAATTTAACCATACCGAGAGAAGTGAGAAATAATATTAAGGAAAGAAATTGGTGAGTCAGTATTTTTGGCCTTTTTTCTCCTTTTATTCAGTTAATAAACTGAAGTCGTTTTTCTTTTGGATTTTGAATTTCTTAAAAAAAAAAAAAAAAAGTGTTATATAAATAATGGAGAAAGTTACAGAAGCAAAGCTACAGCTTTTTTCAGATGTTTCTGTGGATCAGAATGCCGGAGAATTTGACGTCCATTCTCCTCTGAGAGAAAATGAACTGGATTGTTACTACAATCACGAAAGTTCAAATAAGACTTTTCTGACGAAGTTCCAGCTTCTGTCACCATTGGAAAAGCAGAAAATAAAAAGAGCCCCATTCGAATCAGTTTTGGAAAACAGGGAGGCGACCCTAAAAACGCTTACCCTTCCAGGTTCCTGGCTGATGTAGAAGGATGTAAGAATTTAAACAGCTTGATAGATAATAGAATTAAACTTATGTTTAATTTACACGAGAGCCAAGTGAGAGAGGCTCGTATGAAGGAGCCATTGGCGGGAAAGTCCGACGCCATTGATGGTCCTGACCCACCCAGGTATAATAATGATTTCTCTGATTCGGAGGGGGAGGCTGAGATTTTCAGTCATTGCTCTGAAGCTGATAGCGAGCAGATTTTGGAAAGCGAGATTAAAACGTAATGTGGAGTGGAATGCCTTTATTTCGAAGGTCGCTTCGAAACTAGATATTCCTTGTGTTGAGAGGAACAAAGACTCTGAT
The DNA here is from genome assembly GCA_023376005.1 of Doryteuthis pealeii. NCBI lineage: Eukaryota > Metazoa > Mollusca > Cephalopoda > Myopsida > Loliginidae > Doryteuthis > Doryteuthis pealeii. Next base: position 78,016,026 of record CM042151.1, on the reverse strand, counting down.
TTCAAATCATATATAGCGGATCACCTGTTGGCTCCAAGAGTTAAGGAGGTTATTAGTCTGCCATTAGATGGGTCCGTTATTAGAGCACTGGAAGAGGTCGATTCTGAATATCAGACTAGGGGGAAAATAAAATGTTTTCGATCCTCAGAGGATCAGAAATATATGGTGGTTAATGACCACTTTACCCAGTTCTGCCTTCCCCCCCGTCTTGACGAGAACATCGAAGAGGGTATTATGGCGCCTTCTAGTGGGAAAGACTTTATTCGCGGCGCTCAGTATAGATTTTCTAGCAAATCTGCGGATTCTGCTAATTTGTGCCTTAAGAAGCTGGATTCGAGTGCTCGACTTTTGCTTAGGCAAATATCATATGGCTCATTAATTACTTCTTATACTGACGCGTCGGGTTCAGTGGCAGATAGACAAGAAGCCCTGCAGGCCCTATCCCAATTATTTCAATCTATGGCCGATGTCACGTCCAGAATTATTTTGGGTTCTGTGTCATCAAGGCGCAGTCTTTATTTAAGGGACATGGCTTTTAAGAATAAAGCCACAGAAAATAAACTTTCACGCCTACCTACTGTAGGTCCCAAACTGTTTTCTGGAAGGTTTTTCGAGGTTTTGCATAGCAGTGCAGAGAACCTTAGAAATGCTAGGGAGACACAGCACGTCCGGAAGAATTTTTGGGGAGCGAAGCGGAAGTTGGAGAGCCCTAAGAAAACGAATTACGCTAACTCTTCGGGTTTTGGGCAAAAAAGGCTGAAGCAGGAAGGCTCCAACTTTAAACAGGGGAGAGGACAAAGTGCTTCGACCTGGACAAAGGAGCAGTCGGGGTTTCAGAAATCCAGGTTTCAGAAGTCGTTGGGGTTTCGTCCCCAACGACAATAAGCTGTGTATTTCCTCAATCCGAGCCGGTCGGGGGACGACTAGCAGGATTTTTACAGGGTTGGAAGAAGATTACTTCCGACCGCTGGGTTTTGAACATAGTCCGGGAAGGGCTAAAACTTCAGTTTGCTTCAGCACCGAGGCGAAGCGGTGTAAAAAAAGACCGCATTCAGTTCGTCTTACCAGAGAGACGTTATTTCAGAAGAAATAAGAGACTTGTTAGGAAAACAAGCAATAGAGTTAGTCCCCAGAACCCAGGAAGGTCAGGGGTGTTACAGCACCTTCTTTTTAGTTCCAAAGAAGGACGGAGGGTTCCGTCCCATTCTAAATTTGAGAGGGATAAATTCCCATCTGGTGGTTCCCCATTTCAAGATGGAAACTTTCAGGACTATTCGTCGGGCCTTGAGGAAAGGCGATTGGTAATAACGGTGGACCTAAAGGATGCTTACTTCCATGTTCCCATTTTCCCAGGCCACCAGCAGTTTCTGCGGTTTCATTTTCAGGGGAGGCACTACCAATTCAAAGCTATGCCCTTTGGTCTTGCAATATCCCCCGGAGTGTTCACAAAAATGATGTCAGCACTGGGGGGATTTCTCAGGTCCCGTCAAATACATATTTTCATGTACCTGGACGACTGGTTAATCAGAAATCAGGATCAACACATTCTCAATCGACAAGTAAAATTAATGCGGGACCTTCTCCGGGATTTGGGATTGTTCCTAAACTACCAAAAATCTCAACTGATTCCATCTCAAAAGGCAAATTATCTAGGGGCTCTCTTCAATTTGAAAGAAGGAATAATTTATCCTTCAGTGGAGAGATTCCAGAATCTGGTACTACAAATAAATTGTATCTTGGAGGCAAGGTTCTGCCAAGCTCACAGGTTTCTCAGACTTCTAGGTCTTATGGCGGCTTGTATAGATCTGATCCCCTGGGCCCGGTTGCACATGAGGCCTATCCAGTTCTACCTTCGGTCATGGTGGGTCCCTCGGACGGACAATATCAAGAAGATGATCCCCATAAACAGTTTCTTAGCAAGTCACCTTGTATGGTGGACAAGGAGGGAGAATTTTTTCAAAGGGGTACAGCTTCATCATGCAGAGCCTCTAGTTCTTTGGACAGATGCCTCAGAAAGGGGCTGGGGAGCTCACTTGAACTTTCATCAGGTGGCAGGAGTTTGGGACGATCTCCAAGTAAAGAACCACATCAATTGGCTGGAGCTAAAAGCAGTCCAGCTAGCTCTTGTTCAACTGCTACCTCATGTCAGTGGGAAGAGAGTTCTGTTAAGGTGCGACAATTCCACAGTTGTAGCTTACATCAACAAAGAAGGGGTACGAGATCCCTTCATCTTTGTCTGTTGGCGTGGAAGTGTTCCATTGGGCAGCAGAGCACAACATTTCCCTTTATGCAGCTCACATTCCAGGAAAGAAGAATGTTTTGGCGGACCGTCTATCGAGGGGCCAAGTGGGATCTCGGTTGACGGAATGGAGCCTGGAACGAAGGATAATGGACTTTATTTTTCTGAGGTTCGGGCATCCGAACATAGACCTTTTCGCTACTCCGGAAAACAGAAAGTTGGGAGTGTTTTGCTACCCTTATCCGGTCGATGCTGCATATGCCTCAGATACTCTGAGCATAGATTGGACAGGGATGTATGCCTACGCATTTCCTCCCCCAATATTGATCCATCGGGTCCTTCAGAAGGTATCACAGGAAGGATGCATTCTTCTTCTGGTAGCCCCACAAGCTCCACGGCAGTCGTGGTATCCAGTCCTTTTGGACCTGCTGATAGACTTCCCAAGAGAGTTACCAATAACACCAAAGATGCTAACTCAGAGGCGGGGCCAGATAGTACATTCAGATCCAGAAAGTTTGAAGCTTGTTGTGTGGAAAATATCCAGCTTACCCATCTAAGGAATCTCTTTCTGGAAAGGCTCAGAGTTATATCAAAAATAGCAAAAGGCCTTCCACCAGGAGAATGTACGAGGCTCGACAACAAATATACTGTAGCTGGTGTCTTGAACGAGATATCGACCCATATTCTGCCTCTATAAAGGATGTGGCGGATTTTCTGGTTCATTTACATGAAGTCAGAGGTTGCAGAGCTTCAACTATTGCTGGATATAGAACAGCGTTAGCAGCTATTCACAACGGTTGGGTGAAGAGTTCTATAAATTCAGAGAGTCTGCTATCAAATCTGGTTAAAGGAATTTTTAATTCAAATCCTTCAGTAAGACCACTTCTCCCTAACTGGGACTTGCCTTTTGTTCTAAAGGCTCTCACTAAGCATCCCTTTGAACCATTAGATTCCGCAGAGTTAAAGTTTTTATCTTGGAAGACAGTTTTCCTAGTTGCCTTAGCTTCGGCTGCTAGAGTAGGTGAACTAAATGCTTTATCTATCAAGGAGTCGAACCTTAGGTTTGAAGCTGCGGGTATACGTCTTTTACCCAATTTGAATTTTTTAGCCAAGACTCAACGGTTGAGGAAAGCCTGGTCACCTTGGTTTATTCCAGATTTCAAGGATTTACAGATGACGCGGAGGACACCCTTCTGTGTCCTTGTCGTTGTTTAAAAATATATTGAAAAGAACGGAAATGTTGCGGCAGGATAATGAGGCACTCTTCATTACCTATAAGAAGAACCAAAATAGGCCAGCAGCTAATAGTACAATTTCCAGGTGGATTGTTTCTACCATTAGATATATTTATGAGGCAGCTGGTCAGCCACATTCTGAGGACATTAGGGCCCATGATACTAGAAGATTGGCTTCATCGTGGGCCTTGTTTAACGGAGCTTCACTGAGAGACATCCTGCAGGTAGCTCATTGGTCTTCAGAGAACACCTTTGCATCCTTTTATTTAAGGGATGTTGCTGGGAGTGAGGGAAACTTTGCAAGATCTTCCATATTAGAGACAGCCGGTTTGGTGAAGAATAAGTGAGTATGTTCCTTTACTTTGTTTTTCCCACCTCCTGGAATTCTGCTACAATTCTGTTTCTTGCATTAGTTATACAGGTAAGTATAGATATTGATATAAACTGAGGGTTTTTAAAGTAAAACCCCTGTTTATGATATATCTATACTTACCTGTATATGCCCTCCCTCCTCTAAAGTTCCTGGTTGAGAAAGGTGCTAAAGAGGTCCTCGTAAAAAAAAGTGATTATATGTCTTCTTGGATGAGAGGTCGTGGAGGTGAAGGGAGTTAATTTTGGAGAATTTAAAAAATAAATAAATAAATAAATAATTTTGCTCGGATGGTTTTAAGTACCGCGAGAGTAGATTGCATTAGTTATACAGGTAAGTATAGATATCTCATAAACAGGGGTTTTACTTTAAAAACCCTCATTTTCCTGCGCATAGTTAGAGGTTTCTTTTTTGTTGTTTTTATTTTATTTCATATTTATCTTATTTTAATACCTACATATCTTTCGAAAATGTGATGCAATATTTTTGGAGGAGGTAATTTGATTTCTGATATAAGATTTGTAAATATTATCAAGAGAAATTAGTTTTCATCATGTCATCACTAATTTGTAGCAGTAGAATTTGTTATTTGTTTTGTAAAAAGAAAATTTCTAAACCGAATATTTAGTTATTTATGCTAAAACAATCCAAATCCCACTACGTGCGGCTTTGATAAATGTTGGTTTGAACTCAAGTAAATATAAAATTTATTTATTAAATACCCAGTTGGTGCAATAACAGTTGAAGTTGTGTTAAATGTAATCTTCAATGGTTCGCTGATATCTTAATTGAGGAGAAAAGATCAAATTACTTAGAAATTGAGCGTTAAGTATTTTTGACTTGAATTTTAACAAAATTTTTTTTAATGTAAATATAAATTCATACTTTTCAAAATGTGTTTTTAGTTTTATTAAAAACTGATTTCATTAAACTTCTGAAATAAAAAGTAATTTTTTATTTTCTCAGAAGTTTATCAAAACAAATCTTTTTTTAAATAAAAATTAAAATATATACTTTTTATTTAATCAGAAGTTTAACCAAATAAATCTCTTTTAATAAAAATCTAAATACATACGTTTTATTTAATCTGAACTTTGTAAAATCTTTTTTTAATAAAATATAAAAACATAATTTGTATCATTTTCTTTTTTCTTTCTTTCTTTCATTTTTTTTTTTTGATAAATGTGAATATAGTTTTTATTTAATCATACGTTTATTTTCGAGTTTTTGAACTTAAGTCAAAGTTTATTACATAACATAAACTTGATAAAAACTGATTTCTTGATACAGGAAAGTAGAGAATCTTAATTCCATATCGTCATATTTCTATTCTCCATTAAAATTGAGAGCAAAACAGTTTTTAAACTTCTTTTCATTCTTAACATAAAGTGGAGCTTCATAGAAAAAACTTCCTAGATATATTTTATTTAAAAAAGGATAATTTATCATAAAGCCAATATGGTCAAATAAACTCTAAGTATTTACCCCAAAAAGAAAGAAGATTTTATGAATGTTTGCTTGGCATGTAATACTGTAGCACGGTAAAGTTGAGGATATATCTTCAGGGACATCTAGGATGGGGTCACGGGGAAGGCTTGATTATTTCTCATTAGCCTGCGATTAAAACACAGATGCTTCTGACATTGCACAGCTCTTTGCTTAAAAAAAGAGGTTGGTAACACAATGAAAGTAACAGAGAAGCAGCTTGGCCTTCAAAACCTTAAAGACAAAACCAGAGGAACGGATTTGTTTGTTTGTGATGCTGTTAATGATAGGAAACTAGTGAAAATTTCTTAGATCATTACCGATGGTATGTGCCCTGTCGGCTTGTTCTTTAGTATACTCCAGGTATACGTGCAGCCCATGATACTCAAGGATGGAACTCTGGTCGCTGAGCAGTCCATGACATGCAACACTCCATTTAGGCTAGACGAGTGGTCGGAGATTTCTATCCCCCCAATCAATCGACTGGTAAGGTCAAGCCCTAGCAAGTATATGATTGTCCCAACCCTATTAATCTTATGGCAAGCTCCAGCGCTTTTATCATATATGTACTAGAAAGCGGTGGCTGAGGGTAAATATCCTGGGTATGACGTTAAAATCTATCTAATAGTGAATTTCCAATTCTGGAGCTTTCGGGAATGATTATTTATTTATTCATCACAATTACTCCCAGGTCTGATCCGGAGTCGTTAGTACCTGTTAGGGTCCCATTTAACGGTTAAATAGAAAAGTTAGTTACAATAGTGTGTTAAAAACTGAGTTAGAAAAATTGAGTTGAAAAAAATTGAGTTAAAAAACTGAGTTAAAAAAATTGAGTTAAAAAACTGAGTTAAAAAAATTGAGTTAAAAAACTGAGTTAAAAAAAATTGAGTTAAAAAACTGAGTTAAAAAAAAGTTAAAAAATTGATTTAAAAAACTGAGTTTGAAATAAATGTTGAATACCCATCAAGAATGAATGAAACAAAAAAACTCCGGTAAAAAAATAAATTAACAAAGTTTGACATGCCGTAAAAACCAACCAACCAACCAACCGATGGTGCGCTCGTCATGGCTGGCGAGAAAATTGTATTATCTACATAGATCTGAAACAAAGTCTACTAAGAAACAGGTAAGATTTTTGTTTGTAGAGTCTTCTTTTTTATTGAGGTTTCCCCAATGTATACTGTTTTGAATAATCTCAGCAACACATTTTATATATACCTGCTTTGGAAAATAATGTTTTTAGTGGTATTTTTTATTAATTGTTTGAAAAATGGGATAAAAATTCTTGGATTTTCCTAAACTTTCATTTTATTTATATATTTTTTCTATTGTCATAAAAGGAATAAAATATACACCATAATTATTTGTTTGTAGAGTCTTTTTATGTATACTTTTTTTACAATCTCAGGAATATATTGAACATGTCTGTGTGTTTGCTCTAAATATGATGTGAATTTTGTGTTTTAAAACATAATGTAAACTATAAAGATTTTTATTTTTAGTCAGTATGAACTGATAAGTTGAACAAATATTAAATTTACGTTACATTTAGCTGCTATTAATTCGAAAAAATCAGTGCATATTGTACACAGAAAAAAATTTTCACAGAATTTCATAGTTCAAAATTAAGGACATCATACACAAGTGCGTATTATACACAAATATGCCTCACAGTATAATTCACCAGCAGATTCTCTGCACCAAACATCTCAAACTTGATGATGTTATGAAACAAAAGTTAAAGGCAATCCATTTTATTCGCTCTAAAACTCTACACAACCAATATTTTCAGCAGTTCTTGATAAACATCCAAACTGAATTAGTCCAAGACATAAAGGTAATAAATTGTGCCTTCTGAGGTTCAAGTAAGGTAACTCTCTGGATTGGAAAGTTACCCCTTCGTTGCTGCACTCATCTCGCGTAACATACGGTACATGTTCCGCAAAAAATAAAATAAGATTTTATTTGATTGAAGACTGCAAGTATGGGGTACCTAGTAAAATCGAAATCACTATTATATTATTTGTGCCATTAGCTTGGTAACCATTAAATCGTGGCGTTGTTCTCCTGCTAAGTACGTGTTATGTTAATATTAGTTAAATTATGAATAATAGAAAATAGAACCGTCCAATAAATATATCTTTCTCTAGTTATCACATTGAGAAATATTCTATATATTTCAGATTTATATCAAGTCAGTCACTATAGTTCTCCAGTCGACATAAATTCTCGTTACAAGGAAAAGAAGAATTTTGCAGTTTCCAGAAAAGGTGAGTACTACCAAACTTCAGATAGAAATATTTTAAATTTTGATTATTTTTCTTTTTATATGTTACGTCTATCTCAAAATAGGAAACCAATTGAATTGTCCTTTTTACTATTTCCACATGTATTTAATATGGTATCTCGTTTCGAGATTAAAGCCATAATTGTGTTTTTTTAGAACTTATTATTCTCTTTCTGTTAATTTTAGTTTGCTACGTATTTACACAAGTGTTAGTACATACATTATATAAAAATGAGTAAAAATAATTCAACGAATAAAGAGTTATTACTTTGCAGATTGCAATCATAGATTATTTTTAACTAAACGTCTTAAAGGAAGTTAAGTTCAGCATATAACAAACTATAAAGACTATAAATGCCTTGATAATAGATTTAATCGATGATAAAAGCACGAAGACATTATTATTATTATTATTTAATGAGTAGTTTAAATGCTATCGAAAAACGAACGACACGCGTTTAATGTTCAGTTAGAAGTCTTCTTGACCATTCTTTTGAATAATTCATTCTTTTTTCTTTTTTTTTCTTTTTTGAGAGGGGTGGGTGGGCTATTTTAAAAATTCATAATGATGTTAAACGTTCGTTTATATTGTAAAAGCTTCCGAAAATGAGTTGCAATATTTTTGGAGGGGGTAAATTTCATTGTTAATATTTCTACTAACTAGCGGAGGAGATTAGTTTGCATGAAGTCATGAATATTTTGCAGCCCTCAAATTTGTTTTGTAAGCGGATAAAATCTGTAAACAGAATATTCTTTTCAATAACAAAATAATCAAAAATCCCACCGAGTGCGACATTTGATAAATGCCGGTTTTTCTTTAAGTAAATCAAAAATCTTTTTGTTAAATATACACAATGAACAGTAGCTATTAACATTGTGTTAAATATAATCCTTAATGTTTCAGTAACATTTCAAATGAGGGGTAGAAATATACTTATACGGAAATTGAGCATTAAATGTTCCTGACTCTTGCAGGGTTTATTTTAAGTGAGTAATATTTAATTGTTAAATACTTACTCGTAGCTATTAACTGCTAAATATAATTTTCAATGGTTAAGAGATATTTTTAATGAGGGGAGAAACGTCTCATGTACAATGTTCAGTTAGATGCCTTCTTATTCATTTTGTTAAATAAGTTATAACTTTTTTTTCTTTGTTGTTCTTTTTTTTGGGGTGGGGGTTGTCCTAGTTTTCTTTATTTCATCATCATCATGTCACGCAGGCAGCATGAATATCCATGACAATCTCTCGCCAACCTTCCCTATCATTCATCGCCCCAGGGAGTTCTTCCTCTCTGCAGCCAGCATCTTTACATAGCTGGTCAATGTAGGTCCTTTCTGGGCGGCCCACACTGGCATGTCTGTGTGTTGGCTTCCACAGGAGAACATCGCTTATGAGTTCGTCCTTGCTTCTCCAGCAGTGCCTCGCATGCCTAGTCCGTCTCACTCGGATGGTCTGTGAGATAGGGGGCAGGTGACCATACAGCTGCTCCTTGTGGGGTGCTGTCTCCACGACTTGTTCAATACTGCTCGCAGCATTCTTGTGTAGCTCCCATCTAGCTTATTCTCGAGGCGCCTCGTTAGGGTCCAGGTGGTGCAGCCATACAGCAGTACTGATATGACTACAGCCGGGAAGAGATGTCGCTTTAGTTTGTCAGTGAGATCAGATTTCCATATGACAGATAATTTGTTCGTGGCCATTCACGCCTTTCCTATTCGTGTATTAACATCGCTATCTGTGGATGAGATATTACTCCCTAGGTATGTGAATTGTTCCACTGGCTTAAGGGGCTTAGCGTCTAATGAGGAGATGTCTCCTTTCTTTTTTTTTTTTTTTGAAGCTCATGAACTCCGTTTTATCAGAGTTCACATGCAGGCCGATGCTTCTTGCTGCCTCCTCCAGGCTATGCAGTAGTGTCTCAGAATGAAATTAAACGTTCGTTAAACTAATAAAATCAGTTGCAATATTTTTGGAAGAGGTGAATATATTTCTGATATTTCTACACGTTGGTTGTTCTTTAAGTAAATCTACAATCTATTTGTTAAATATCCACTTGGTGCAGTAGAAATTAACATTGTTAAATATAATCTTTAATGGTTCACTAATATTTTTAAAGCGGGGAGGAAACATACTTACTCAGAAATTGAGCATTACATGTTCCTGACTTTCGCTGGCTTTGAATATGAAACCTTACTGAAAAATAAACAGATATCACTTCTACCAAACATGCTACATTTTCCCAGGAATTACTGAAATGAGTCAGATAAAATCTCGATTCTTGAAGATTTTCATATACAGATTTACTTAGTTTTACGTCTTTATAATGAAATAAATCAAAATTTTATCGAGATTTTAAAAGTTGACTTTGGAATTTAAAGGACATAATTGTATACAAATATCACTTGTACATTACTGAAATGAGTCTGATAAAATCTCGATGATTTACGATTTTCATGAACAGATCTATTCAGTTTTACCTTTTTTTATAATGGAAAAACTATTCTAATTTTAGCGGGATATTAAAAGTAGAATTTTGAATTTAAATTTATAATTGTATATATACGTTTAATTATAGACGCACATTTTGTTTAATTAGATTATTTAATTTATTTCAATAATGAAAAAATTCTAATTTTATCGGGATTTTAAAAGTAGAATTTAAAATTTAAAATTATGAATTATAGAGGCACATTCTGCTGATGACTGTTTAACTTGGTTATTTTCATTATTTTTTGTTATCATTAATTTTTATTGTGTTTTACGATCCGTTGAAATCATTTAAAGCAACTTGATAATTTTCGAGTTGTAAAAGTTGAATCTGAAATTTAAATGATATGATTGTATATATATTCAATATAGACATTCTGGTGAGGAATACTTTTCTCAATTTGATTTTGTAAATAAGGAGATTTATGCTTTTGGTTTTTGACATTATTTTTTTAACATATTTACAATTTTGTTTTACAATGTTCTGTAATAGTTTATGGAGTTTCATAATTCAGTCCTCCCAGAAACTTTCAAGATTTTAAATAACAGTTTGACATACGTATTGCATACTTTCAAAGACTTGGATAAGCTACCATTTCTAATGAAAACGACTGAAGAAATAAAATTAGTTATTGGAATAAACATGAAAATTATGACAATAAATATAATCAAGGTGTATATCGTGTTCAGGGCACTTTTCTCCGTTGAAGATCATGTAGAAAAAACAAAATGAATTGAATAAACGTCCCACTGCAGGTGCAAGTTTATATTTTTTAATGTAATAAAATATCATATTAGATTATAAAGTCTAAGTTAACTAAATGAGAATGCAGATAAAAAACATTTAAAATGTAGATGGTTATTATCGATAAATAGAACTGAAACTTACTTTTCCATCACTCCTGTCTTTCATTGCTAAATTTCTCTAATTTAACTATTTAAAAGAATAAAACTAAAGTTATTTCTTTTTGTTAATGGATTTCTTTTAAGATTTATCCCCGTGATTTTTGCTCAGATTCATTAAGATTAAACCAAACAATTAGAATCAATAATGCTAAGCACATATGAAAAACCCATTTCAAATACAAATTAGCTTTCTCGTTCTCACTGTAAACCATTATTCTGTTGCAAATATAAATACTATTTCATGTTATTAGTTTCTAGATATGGACAACATATTAGTAATGTAAAAAAACGTTATTAATAATTGAGCTTTAAATAAAAATAAAATTATATGCAACATTCAAATAACTAAGGAAATTGTAACATGAGTAGTAATATAGTTTCGGTTACAGACAGGAAAAACATAATCTCCATTATAATAAGATTAGAATTTACCTCATATATATATAGGAACTTAGAATTATACTGACAAGTTATAGTCATAATCGTATCTGTTGTGCGAGTTAAACAAAGTACAAAGAAAAATGAAAGTGCAAGATTAGTAATAGAAATCGCTGAACTTGTCACTTTTATCAAAATTATTAAAGAATTTGTATTTTTATATGTAACATGTAAAAGAGATAATGTAATAATTCTATTCTTTCCTTTTTTCAAAACATTTATTTCTTGCAGGATTGACATCAAAATATACTCCCATGTTGTTTTCAACTTCAGCAGATCTAAGAACGTTCAACTGAATGATTATTTTTCGTGACTGAGAAGGCTGCATACGATTATTTATTTTAAATATCTAAAGCAAACTCCGCTGAGGAAAAACCGATTCTGAGCAAAAACGAAATTAACTTAAAGGAAACAGCATCAAAACGTAAAGAAATTGAAAGTGATGGAGAAACAAAGTAAATTGGATAATTTAAAATGCGAAGAATATGACAAAATATTCAGATATAATTCAAATCTACTCGGGCATAGGCGCTTACACAGTGGAGAGATGCAATTTCTGTGCAATATATGTCATGAATCTTTTAAATATAAATCAAGTCTTCGTCAACATATGAATATACACAATAAAAAGAAACTTTTTATATGTAGTAAGTGCAATAAATCTTTTAAAAGTAAACACTCTCATGATGTTCATGTGTTAGGTCACAACAAAAAGCATTCCTTTATATGTAGTACGTGCAATAAATCTTTTAAAACAGAACAAGAATTGGATCAACATTCTATCGTACATAGTGACGATAGGCAATTTCTAAGTGAGGTGTATACAAAGACTTTTAAAACAGAACCAGAACTGGATCGACATGTCGTCGTACACAGTGACGATAGGCCATATGTAAGTGAAGTATGCACGAAGACTTTTAAAATGGAACGAGAACTGGATGAACACGCCATCGTACACAGTGAAGACGGGCCATTTGTGAGTGAGGTGTGGTCTTTGAAAATAGATCAAGAACTGGATCAACATGCCATCGTACACAGTGAACATAGGCCATTTGAAAATGAAGTGTGCACTAATATTTTAAAAACAGAACGAGAACTGGATGAACACGCCGTTGTACACAGTGACGATAGGCCATTTGTGTGTGAGATGTGCACTAAGACTTTTAAAATGGAACGAGAACTGGATGAACACGTCCATCGTACACAGTGAAGACGGGCCATTTGTGAGTGAGGTGTGGTCTTTGAAAATAGATCAAGAACTGGATCAACATGCCATCGTACACAGGCCATTTGAAAATGAAGTGTGCACTAATATTTTACAAACAGAACGAGAACTGGATCAACACGCCGTTGTAAACAGTGAAGATAGGCCATTTGTATGTGAGGTATGCCATAAGACTTTTAAAACAAAAACAATACTAGATCGACATGCCGTCGTGCACAGTGAACATAGACCATTTGCATGTGAGGTGTGTCCTAGAACTTTTAAAACAAAACCAATACTGGATCGACATGCCGTCGTGCACAGTGATAATAGGCCATTTGTATGTGAGGTATGCACTAAGACTTTTAAAACAAAACCAGTACTAGATCGACATGCCGCCATGCACAGTGAACATAGGCCATTTGCATGTGAGGTGTGTCCTAGAACGTTTCAAACAAAACCACTACTGGATCGACATGCCGTTGTGCACAGTGATAATAGGCCATTTGCATGTGATATGCACTAAGACTTTTAAAACAAAACAGTACTAGATCACATGCCGTCGTGCACAGTGAACATAGGCCATTTGCATGTGAGGTGTGTCCTAGAACTTTTAAACAAAACCAATACTGGATCGACATGCCGTCGTGCACAGTGATAATAGGCCATTTGTATGTGAGGTATGCACTAAGACTTTTAAAACAAAACCAACACTAGATCGACATGCCGCCATGCACAGTGAACATAGGCCATTTGCATGTGAGGTGTGTCCTAGAATGTTTCAAACAAAACCAATACTGGATCGACATGCCGTCGTGCACAGTGATAATAGGCCATTTGCATGTGAGGTGTACACTGAGACGTTTAAAAGAAAATCACACCGGGATGATCATACCGCCGTGCACAATAAAGATAGGCCATTTGTATGTGATATGTGCACTAAGACTTTTAAAATAAAACGAACTCTGGATCGACATGCCGCCGTACACAGTGAAGATAAGCCATTTGTATGTAAGGTGTGCAATGTGGCATTCAAAAGAAAATTTGAACTGAGTCGGCATGTGGCCAAACACAATGAAGATCGGACATTTATATAGGAGGTTTGCACTATGAAAATTTGATAAGGGTCGATATCTCATCGGAAGAACAAAAATGCACCATTTATATCTGATTTGTGCACTGAAATTTAAAAGGAATCCAAAACTGGATTAACATTCCGTCGTACACACAGATGATCTCAATTCTCAAGAAATTACACACGCTAAGAATAATTTGTTTATATATAAGATATGTTATACAGCGTTTGCCAAACAATAAAATCTTGATTGCCATATATGTATACTCACCGATGAAATCTGTAATAAGTCCAATTTCCGCTTTCGTAGTTTTGATGAATGAAAACTCTTGATTCATTTGAGCACCAAAAGTCTAGAATAAGTCTTTCACCATGCATCATTTAATCCTATATATATACTTTGAAAATAAATAAATAATTGGATTTGTTAGATTTCATTACAATTAGAATTGATATCAACCAAGTAAGACAACGAAAGTTGTTTTTCATAGATTTTAATCTTTTAACCGCCAAATCTCTTACCTCTCATCTATACAAATTCTTTTTACTTTTTCAAATTCATCCAAAATCATAACATAGACAAGTGCATCAGAAATCTGTCATTAGTTTTGAAGGAATTAGAATTGTTTTTGTTTTTCTGATGATGTATCTCCCATATTTTCTAAGTATTGTATATATTCGTCACAGTTAGCGTCACAATTTGTATATACGTAGAATTCGATACCGAAATTGAAATTCATGATTTTTGGTGGACCCCCTCTTATATGGGAATATATTTTTGAACAGCCATTTTATTTTTACTTATTCTCATCCTTTTTTTTCTAAACTATTTAAAATATTTCATATAAATTCTAAAAACTTCATAAACATCAGAATGTTTGCATGGTTCTGCCTTTCAAATGAATATTTATTTTGTAAATTTTATCAGTTTTTACTTTGTATGACACGAAACAATAATATCTGAAACGATATGAAAATAGAAGAAATAATGGAGGAAGATAGTGATGCGCCATATTCAAAATATGAAGGCGTTTCTGTCTTGAAATCAGCATTCGGAATCTTGGCTTTTTATATTTCGAACTCTGATCACCACGGGAAAAGTGTGTATAACGTTGTATGTATGTGATTATTTGAAAAACATTTCGTTACATGTGCAGAGAGGGAAAGATATATGATGTAGAAAATATTATTTTCTTTGATAAATGCTTTGTTTAAGCATAATTGCCGGAGGAAGAAATATAGTTCTTATAGAGGTGTGTGATACGTGAAGAAAGATATATGTATATCTGATTTTTTAAATAAAATTTACCTTCAAAAATGAATAGAAAATACAATTCTTGTGAATACTTCAACCAACGTAATAATTCCTCAAATCAACCACTCATGGGCAGTTACCCCCCTGGATGATGGAGGAGTTGTCGTGCTGTTTTTAGATTCGGTATGTTTATTTGACAGTGATAGAAGGAAAAATGAACACTCTCGCTTAACCTGGTTATAGACTTGGTCTTGGAAAAAGAGGCAAGGGCTTCATAATCCCCTGCGAAGGCAAGTTTTTGTGTGCAATTGAAATTGAGAACTCGCGTCTTCGTATGAAAAGAATGATCAGAACAGAATATCAAATATCAGATGCACTTGGATGGAAATCAGAAACACTATATGCCGTTGAACCAAACACAACCAACATTTTGTGTTTTTGATTAAAATCTGAACTGTTTGACGCGTATTGATCTAAACGATCATGTCGAAGTTTTCGATATACACGAAAGCTACAGAAGAATGTGTGACTATGAAGAAACTCATATCTATATTTCTGATGGTGAGAACAATTGCGTTTTGTGTATTGATATTGAAACATTTGAAATTAAAATTTAAAAAGTTGATTCTCCTATAGATTAGGAGTTAAGAATGATGAACTGTGAATTTTAAAATCAGGAGATTTTGACTCCGAGCTTTTCGAAATTGATCTGATGGAACATTTGATAAACGAATAACGACATCACCATTGTGGGAAAATTTGCAAAATCTCATTTTTTTCTATTCAAATTAACTAAATAACACTCTCATGTACTATTCAAATTAACTGAATAACACTCTCATGTACACACACACACACACACACACACACACATACATCTGCATCATATTTAAATAAACATTTCGATTTAAAAAAATGATTTGCGTTTGTTTGTAATTAATTTTATTTTATTTATACTGAGTTTGTTTATGTTTTTACTGATTGCTTTTGCTTTTAAAAATTTTTTAATGATTATTTTAAAAATAATAATTTCTGAAATATTGATGAATCTTTACAACAAAAAAGATGGATCATATATTTATGTATTTTGTTTGAGTTAAGACTCTAAGAGAATTGAGATTTAACCTACACCTAAAGTTAGTTTAGTCTCGAATATTTCTTAATTTAACAGATATATACATGTGGTATCCTCCGCTCGCGTTTTATAAGCAATAGACTCACCTACACAGGCTACATTGTGATTTAACCCCTCCCACACACATAAAACTGTCATTTTGCATCTGAATTTGGTTTAGCTAAATAAAGCTTAGTACTTTTATTCCTGTTCTCCGTCTTGTTTTACTTTATTACAATATGTATATACTATCATTTAAGAATATAAATGTATCTCTCGAAAAAATCCTTAAATTCGCTCCCCCCCCCACACACGTGTGTGTATCATTATAGAAAACAAACGTATTTTTTGGGTTTTAAGGAGTTCAATGTTGGTTTAAGGTCACTGGTTATTTCTATTACGTGTTGACAGGTTTTCCTTTTAAACCCATTATATTTAGTCACTAACATAAAAGGAATTAAAGAAAGAAAAGGGTAGAGACAAAGACTAAAGGTTGTTCGAGGAATCAGGCTTTATTCCTGGGTCATAGCTACCTCCTGGAGAAGAGATTCCTTCCCGTCTTGGAATAGTGTCTCATCTTAGTTGAGGCCCGAGTTCAAATTGCCGTGAGAATCACTTGGTGGTAGCGAGTGTGCCCTTTTTCCTGCAAATGGTTAGAGAGCACCTTCCTCTGATGTCTCATGGGAGATTGTTACTTTTTTGTTGTTTTTATTTTATTTTATATTTATCTTATTCTAATAATTACATATCTTTCGAAAATGTAATGCAAAATTTTTTGAGGAGGTAATTTGATTTCTGATATAAGATTTGTAAATATTTTCAAGAAAAATTAGTTTTCATCATGTCATCACTAATTTGTAGCAGTAGAATTTGTTATTTGTTTTGTAAAAAGAAAATTTCTAAATCGAATATTTAGTTATTTATGCTAAAACAATCCAAATCCCACTACGTGCGGCTTTGATAAATGTTGGTTTGAACTCAAGTAAATATAAAATTTATTTATTAAATACCCAGTTGGTGCAATAACAGTTGAAGTTGTGTTAAATATAATCCCTAATTGTTCGCTGATATTTTAATTGAGGAGGAGAGAACAAATTACGTTGATATTGAGCGTTAAGTATTTTTGACTTGAATTTTAACACCAATCTCTACTACAGTATAAAAGAATGATTATTTCTAGCTTAGTATGTATAGCATCCACCCTAGGAACCACAAGATTTCGGTTTCGATATCGACCATTGACAAGTCGTGTGTTATGGTACGGGACATAGCTATGAAAACTTTTTTCGTAAATAATTATTTTAGGTGTCTTTAATACAAAATGAATTATTTTTCTTTGTTGTATTATTTTTTGTTTTTGTTTATTACGTATTTAAAAAAATATTTTTATTAATTTTTACCCAACGAAGAACAAATTAATAGAAAAATGCACTAATTACATTGAATTGTTTTCTCTTGTTTCTTTTTTTATATTGTTTTCCTTTTACATCCAACTCTACAATTACTGTATTTATAATTATTCCATAGAAGTCTTTATAATGATGTATGCAACCTTCTACGACAAAATATCTGAAAAACCATCAATTTCTAATACAAATTAAAATACATACTTTTAAAAATGTGATTTTAGTTTTATTAAAAATTGATTTCATTAAACTTCTGAAATAAGTAAATTTTTTAATTTAATTTTTTTAAGTTTATCAAAACTAATCTTTTTTTCAAATAAAAATTGAAATATATACTTTTTATTTAATCAGAAATTTAGCAAACTAAATCTCTCTTAATAAAAATCTAAATACACACGTTTTATTTAATCTGAAATTTGAAAAAATCTTTTTTCAATAAAATATAAAAACATAGTTTGTATCATTTTTTTCCTTCTCTTTTTTTTTTGCATTATCTCCTTTTTTTTTTTTTTTTTTTTTTGATAAATGTGAATATAGTTTTTATTTAATCAGAAGTTTATTTTCGAGATTTTGAACTTAAGTCAAAGTTTATTACATAACATACACTTGATAAAAACTAATTTCTTGATACAGGAAAGTGGAGAATCTTAATTCCATATCGTCATATTTCTATTCTCTATTAAAATTGAGAGAGCAAAACACTTTTTAATCTTCTTTTCATTCTTAACATAAAATGGAGCATCATAGAAAAAACTTCCTAGATATATTTTATTTAAAAAACGATAATTTATCATAAAATCAAAATGATCAAATAAACACTAAGTATTTACCACAAAAAGAAAGAAGATTTTATGAATGTTTGCTTGGCATGTAACACTGTAGCACGGTAAAGTTAAGGATATATCTTCAGGGACATCTAGGATGGGGTCACGGGGAAGGCTTAATTATTTCTCATTAGCCTTCGATTAAAGCACCGATGCTTCTGACATTGCACAGCTGTTTACTTTTCTTTTACAGAGGGGTTGAGGACAACATAAAAGTAACAGAGAAGCAGCTTGGCCTTCAAAACCTTAAAGACAAAACCAGAGGAACTGATTTGTTTGTGATGCTGTTAATGATAGGAAACTACTGAAACTTTCTGATATCATTACCGATGGTATGTCCTGTCGGCTGGTTCTTAAGTATACGTCCTCTGATGGGAGGTAAGACCCACATCCCAATAGAACCACGTGCAACACGTGATACTTGAGGATGGAACTCAAAAGTTAAATGCAATCAATTTTATTCGCTCTAAAACTCTACACCACCAATATTTTCAGCAGTACTTGATAGATATCCAAACTGAATTAGGAGACGTAATATATCAAGATGATGTCCAAGACATGAAGGTAATAAATTGCGCCTTCTGAGGTTCAAGTACTGTAACTTTCTAGATTGGAAAGGTACACTTCGTTGCAACATTCACCTCACGTAACATACGGTACATGTTGTTAGGCAAAAAATAAAATAAGATTTTATTTGACTGAATGCTGCAAGTATGGGGTACCTAGTGAAGATCGAAATCGCTATTATATTATTTGTGCCGTTAGCTTGGTAACTATTGCATCGTGGCGTGGTTCTCCTGCTAAGTACGTGTTATGTTAATATTAGTTAAACTATGAATAATAGAAAATAGAACCGTCCAATAAATATATCTTTCTCTAGTTATCACATTGAGAAATATTCTATATAATATTTCAGATTTATATCGACAGTCAGTCACTACAGTTCTCCAGTCGACATAAATTCTTATTACAAGGGAAAGAAGAATTTTGCCGTTTCCAGAAAAAGTGAGTACTACCAAACATCTTAGAAATATCTTAAGTTTTGATTATTTTTTCTTTTCATATGTGACTTCTATCTCAAAATATGAAACCAATTTACTTGTCCATTTTACTATTTCCAAAGGTATTTCTTCTGGCAATTCGTTTCTAGATCAAAGACATAACATAGTAGATATTTTAGAACTTATTCTCTTTCTGTTAATTTCAGTTTGCTGAATATTTATCCTAGTGGATACATTTTATATAAATGGTTTAGAATAATCCAATGAGTAAAGAATTATGTCGTTGCATTGTGCAAGACTTTATTGGAATCATAGACAATTTTTAGTTAAACATCTTAAGGGCAGTTAAGTTCAGCATGTATTAAACCTAAAAGACTATAAATGCTTTGATAATAAATTTAGTCGAAAATAAAATCAAGAAGAAATTAATGTTATATAATGACAATTTTAAATGCTATTAAAAAGCGAACCTCTTTTGGACAATGTTCAGTTAGAAGCCTTCTTATTAATTCTGTTAAATACGTTATTCATTTGTCCTATTTTTCTTCTTTTTTTTCATAATGACGTTAAACATTCGTTGAAATTGTAAAATCTTTCAAAAATGAGTTGCAATATTTTTTGAGAGGGTAATTTTATTTCTGATATTTCTACATACTGGAAGTGTTAATATTGTATTAAATATAATCTTTAATGGTTCACTGATATTTTTAATGGGGGAGGAGAAATATACTTATACGGAAATTGAGCATAAAAATACCTGACTCTCGCTGGGTTACTGAAAAACAAATAAATACCTTTTCTAGTGAACCTCTCGTGTACAATGTTCAGTTAGATGCCTTCTGTTAAATTATTTTTTTTTTTTTTTGGGGGGGGGGGGGTCCTATTTTTCTTTTTTTTTCATAATGAAGTTAAATGTTGAATAGAATTGTAAAATCTTTCAAAAATTAATTGCAAATTTTATTTTTCAGGGGGCAATTCTATTTATGATATTTTTACATACTGGCAGAGTTAACATTGTCTTAAATATAATCCTTAATGGTTCGCTGATATTTGTAACGAGGGGGACAAACATACTTCTACGAAAATTGAGCATTAAATGTTCCTTACTCTCTCTGGGTTTGAACATGAAACCTTACTGAAAAATAAACAAATATCTATTCTACCAAACAAGCTACATATTTCAAGGCAATACTGAAATGAGTTTGATAAAATCTCGATGATTTAAGATTTTCATAAACAGATTTACTCAGTTTTACCTTTATTATAATGTAAAAACAATTCTAAATTCATATTAAAAGTAGAATTTTGAATTTGAATGATATAATTGTAAAAGTAAAATAAAGTCGTCGGGGGCGGCCTAATGTCGGTATCAGCCAGACAGCGAGGGAGTCTATCCCCTTTTTACTAGCGCTAGACCAAGGAGATTATTTTAGCGTCTGAGGTGGAGCGCTACACCTACCATCAGCTCCTCACTTTACCGCATATATCCCTGTGCTACTCATACGCTGAGTTGGCGAGGGCCAGTATCGAACCAGGAACCTTGTGATTCCTAGCTGAACGCTCTACCGACTGAGCTAAACCGGCCCTATAGAAGTACATTTTGGTGAAGACTAATTTGTATAATATCATTTCTTAAATCAGAGGATTAATCTTCTTTATTATTATGAATTTTATTGAAAAATATATTTATAATATATTTTTTTACGATTTTTTGAAATCATCTTAGGCAACTTTATATTTTAATAGTTTTAAAAGTTGAATCTGAAATTTAAATGATATGATTGAATATACATTTAATAAAGACATTCTGGTTAGGACTACTTTACACAATATGATTCTACAATGTTCTGCAATCATTTAGGGAATTTCATTATCCAGCCATCCATGAACTTTTCAAGATTTCAAATAACTGTTTGACATGTCTATTGCATACATTCAGGAAACTGGATAAGCTATGATTTCTCATGAAAACGACTAATTGTAATCATCATCATCATACTAATAGTCCTAATCGTATCTGAAGTGCGAGTAAAAAAAAGGTAAAATACAAAGAAAAATGAAAGTTTGAGATAAGTAAGAAATAAATTATATTTAAAAAAAGAAAGAGAAATTGCCGAATGTGCCACTTTTATCAAAATTATTTGATACTTTGTATTTTTATAACTAACACCCAAAAGAGATAATGTAATATTATTTCCTTTTTTTAAAACCTTTTTTTTTTTTTTTTGCTTGCAGGATTGACATCAAAATATACTATCAAGTAGTTTTCAACTTCAGCAGATCTAAAAACGTCCAATTGAATGAATATTTTCCCGTGACTGAGGAGACTATATACTTATTCATGTTAAATATCTAATTCAAACTGCTTAAAATAATTGATTCTGATAAAAAAAACGAAGTTAATTTAAAGGAAACAGCAACAAGACTTAAAGAAATTGAAAGTGATGGAGAAGCAATGTAATTTGGATAATTTAAAGTGCGAAGAATGTGACAAAATATTCAAATATAATTCAGACCTACTCGAGCATATTCGCTCACATAGTAGAGATAGGCCAGTTCTGAACACTTTATGTAATGAGCAGTCGTTTACATGTAGTACGTGCGATGGATCTTTTAAAACAAAACTAGAATTGGATCAACATGCCGTCGTACACAATGAAAATAGACTATTTGTATGTGAGATGTGCACTGTGTCCTTTAAAAGAAAATCACACCGGGATCAACATGCTGTTATACACCGTGAAAATAGGCCATTTCTATGTGTTATATGCACTGCGTCCTTTAAAAGGAAATCAGACAGGGATCGACATGCCGTCGTACACAGTGAAGATAGGCCATTTTTATGTGAGGTGTGCACTGCATCCTTTAAAACAAAACGAGAACTTAATCGACATGCTGTGGTGCACACTGAAGATAGGCCATTTGTATGTGAGATGTGCACTAAGAGATTTAAAACAAAACTAGGACTGAATCAACATACCGTCGGACACAAAACATATCGGCCATTTGTTTGTAAGGTTTGCCCTATGACTTTTAAAAGGAAATCAGACAGGGATCGACATGCCGTCGTACACAGTGAAGATAGGCCATTTGTATGTAAGGTGTGCCCTGCGACTTTTAAAAGAAAATTTGAACTGACTCGACATGCCAAAGTCCACAATAAAGATAGACCATTTATATGTAAGTTGTGTACTAAGAGTTTCAAAAGAAAATTTGATCGGGATCAACATGCCATCGTACACAAAAAAGATAGACCATTTATATCTGGGTTGAGCACTGCGACTTTAGAAAGAAAATCAGAACTAGATCAAAATGACATCGCGCTCAAAAAAGATTGGCCATCTACATCTGAGTTGTGCAATACGATTTTAGAAAGCAAATCAGAACTGGATCAAAATGACATCGCGCTCAAAGAAGATTGGCCATTTACATCTGAGTTGTGCAATACGATTTTAGGAAGAATATCAGAACTGGATCAAAATGACATCGCGCTCAAAGAAGATTGGCCATTTACATCTGAGTTGTGCAATACGATTTTAGGAAGCAAATCAGAACTGGATCAAAATGACATCGCGCTCAAAGAAGATTGGCCATTTACATCTGAGTTGTGCAATACGATTTTAGAAAGCAACTCAGAACTGAATCAAAATGACATCGCAGACAAAGAAGATTGGCCATCTACATCTGAGTTTTGCAATACGATTTTAGAAAGAATATCAGAACTGGATCAAAATGACATCGCGCTCAAAGAAGATTGGCCATTTACATCTGAGTTGTGCAATACGATTTTAGAAAGCGAATTGGAACTGGATCAAAATGCCGTCGCAGACAAAGAAGATTGGTCATTTTTATTTGAGTAGTGCACTAGGACCTTAGAAAGCGAATCCGAACTGGATCAACATGCCATCGTACACACAGAGGATAGGCCATTTAAATGTGATGTGTACACCATGTCATCTAAAAGAAGATTAGATGTGGATCAACATGGCATCGAAGACAAAAAACGTAGGGCATTCTGAGTTGTCTACTACGACCTCAAAACGAAAATAAAAACTGGATCAACATGCCGTTGTACACAAAAATGATTCGTAATGTTTATCGGAGATTTGTTTTGCGACTTTTAAAAGCAAAACAGAACTGACCATCGTACACACAGATGATAGGCCATTTATATGTGAAGCGTGCAATATGACTTTTAAAGAACAATAAGATTTCAATTCTCAAGAAATCACACACACTTGAAATAATTTGTTTATATGTAAAATATGTAATACAGCTTTTACTAAACAATCAAATTTTGATTGCCATTTACCGTGCATCATTCAATCCTATAGATCTACTTAGAAAACAAAGAAATTATTGGGTTTTCCAGATTTCATTACAATTAGAATTGATATCAACCAAGTAATACAACAAAAGTTACTTTTCATAGATTTTAATCTTTTAAGTGCCAAATCTTTTTCCTCTCATCTAAGCAAATTCTCTTTTCCTTTTCAAGTTTATCCCAAATATTGTCATAGACAACGGAAGTTGAAATCTGCTGTTAGTTTTGAAGGAAGTAGAAATTTTTTTCTTTTTGTTTTTCTAATGATATATCCTCCGCATTTTCTAAGTATTGTATATACTCGACACATCGTCACAATTTGTATCTATGTAGAATTCGATACCTAAATTGAAATTCTTAATTTGTGTGTATCCCGTCGTACATGAGGAGAAATTTTAAAAAAGCCATTCTATTTTTACTTATTGTCATCCTTTTTTTTCTAAAATATCAAATATA
This sequence comes from Doryteuthis pealeii, assembly GCA_023376005.1. Taxonomy (NCBI): domain Eukaryota; kingdom Metazoa; phylum Mollusca; class Cephalopoda; order Myopsida; family Loliginidae; genus Doryteuthis; species Doryteuthis pealeii. The sequence goes on along the minus strand of CM042151.1, from coordinate 77,991,920 downwards.
TTTAATCAAACTTTTTAAAACTTCATAAACATTATAATGTTTACAGGGTTCCGCCATGCGAATAAACATTTATTTTGTAAATATTTATCAGTTTTCTCTTGACATTGTTGCAGTTTTTTTATATATAAGGCATCATGTAAATGGTCACTCATACTTATAGACTCGCCTATAAACACGTGACCTGAGAAGGATTTCTATTGTCCAATCACTGGCACTGCTGCTCCTGCTTTTGCTGTATTAATAGACATACTACTCTGAGTTATTTCATTGACATTTGGATTATCTCTGACGAAGGACTTACAAGGAATACGTTAACACTGGATTCTTACTGGCTTGCTTACTTATTCATTACATCTGGAACGAAGGATGGCTGCCAGATACTCAACAGACATGAGACACAAATATTTGAAACGATATGAAAATAGAAAAAAATGAATATATAAGAAGATAGTGATGTGCCATGTTCCAAATATGGGAGGCGTTTCTGTCTTGAAATCAGCATTCGAAATCTTGGCTTCTTATCTTTCGAACTCTGATCCCCGTGGGAAATGTATGTATAACGTTGTATGTATGTGATTATTTGAAAAACACTTTGTTAAGTAAACTATGTATTGTTATAAAAAGCAACAGTAATTAACAAGACAAATAAAATCTATTAATTAAATAATAATATTAGGGTGTCACAAAGTATTCTTTTGCTTTTTACAGAGATTTACGTCAGAGTTTATTGAATGTAACCATCTTATAATTATTCATGATAATATTATAACGATTAAAGGTTTAATATAATGAATGTTATAGTAATCATTATTCTCTTTCTGTCAATTCCTGGTTAGATGAATCTTTACCCTACTGAATATTATGTCCCCTACAATCTCCTATAATAAAAAAAGACGGCAATTGTTAATTCAAACAATATTTTAAATATTTTTTTTATAAAGAACGTTAAATACAATCTTATTCTTTTTAGCTACATATCTTTGCCTGAAACAATTATATTCTTAATTCTTAATAAAAAATGATAAATATATATATTTAAATAAGAAGAATGAAATACTAATTCACAAAACACTAATTTGGCCATTGAGTAGTTTGTAAAATTCTTAGTCTACAACGAGGCCACAAAATTGAACTTGAACTTATTTACAGCAGCAGCAGCTAGTGTACAAACGCAAATAGAATATTATGTCCCCTACAGTCTCCTATAATAAAAAACGACGACAATTTTTTATTCAAAAATTATTTTCAATATTACTTATAAAGACCGTTAAATACAATCTCATCATTTTTAATTTTTAATACAATATTTTCTTTATTTAAATGAATACGATTTTGCCAACCAATGAACGGGAGTATTTATTTTACATTTTACAAATTCTAAAACACTCCCTAAAGAATTGTAAAGCGGTGGGATCTGATGTTAGGTTTAGCACTTTATTCCAAACGTGATTTTTTTTACCAAACAGAAAAAATGTCCCTTTTTTGGTGGAGTGGGGGAGCATTGTTATATAAATCTTTTTATGTAAATGGGTATTTTTTTAAGTTTTTTTTCAATAAGAAGAATCTTTTGGGTAGGGGACATAGTTATAAAAATTGTTTTTTGAATGTAAATTTTTCGTAAATAATCATTTTTACGAGCCTTTAATATGAAATCTTTTGTTTTTGTTTGTTGAATTATTTAAAAAAAAATATTTTGTTTATTACGTATTTTGTTTATCATATATTACGTAACGAAGAAAAAATAATGAAAAATAAACCCTGCACCAATTGTATCTCCACAAGTTGTTTTTTCTTGTTCTTTATCAAATTCTATTCTTTTTACATTTAACACCACAATTGATAATTATTCTATAAAAAATAAAATACATACTTTTAAAAATATGTATTTTTATCTTTATTAAAAGATGATTTCGTTAAACTTCTGAAATAAAAAGTAACTTTTTTATTTGATCAGAAGTTTAGCAAAACTAATCTTTTTTTGAAAAAAATGAAAATACATACTTTTTATTTAATCTGAAGTTCATTGAAATAAATGTTTTTTTAAATAAAAATCATAATACATACTTTTTGTTAAATCAGAGTTTAGCGAAAACTTCTTTTTTAAAAAAATAAAACAAAAAAAATTGTATTTGTAACATCTTTTTGCTAAAGAGAATATAGTTTTTATTTAATCAGAAGTTTAGCCAAATAAATCTCTAAATACAAATATAAATACATACGTTTTATTCAATCTAAAATTTGGTAAAATCTTTTTTTTAATAAAATATAAAAACATATAGTTTATGTCATTGTTTTTTTTCTTCTTTTTTTTGCATTATCTCTCTTTATTTTGATAAATGGGAATATAGTTTTTATTTAATCAGGAATTTTTGTTTCGAGATTTTGAACTTTATTACATAACATACACGTGATAAAAACTAATTTCACGATACAGAAAAGTGCAGAAGCTTAACTCCATATCGTCATATTTCTATTCTCAATTAAAATTTTGAGAACAAAAGACTTTTTAACCTTCTTTTCATTATCAACATAAAGAATAGCATCACAGAAAAAATCCCTAGATATATGTTATTTTAAAAAGTCTAGTTTATCATGAAGTCAAAATGATCAAATAAACACTAAGTATCTTCCCTAAAAAGAAAGATCATATGAATGTTTGCTTGGCACGTAACACTGTGGCAAGGTAAAGTTGAGGATATATTTTCAGGGACATCTGGGGGGGGGGGTCATGGAGAAGGTTTGATTATTTCTCATCAGCCTGCGATTAAAGCATCCGACATTGCACAGCTCTTTACTTTTTTTAAAAGAAGGATTGATGAAAACATGAAAGTAACAAAGAAGCTGCTTGGCCTCCCAAACCTTAAAGACCAAACCAGAGGAACGAATTTGTTTGTTTGTGATGTTCTTAATGATAGGAAACTAACGATGTTTTTAAGATCCTTACCGATGATGTGCTTTAGAATTCACTGACTGCAACGATGAATAGGAGTACGACCCCATAATAGGGCTACCTGTTAAGAATAGGAAATTACCGAGGTTTCTAAGATCATTATCGATGGTATGTGCCCTGTCGGCTGGTGCTATAGTATACTCCAGCTGCACATCCGAAGGGGGAGGAAGACCTCCCAATGGGACTACCTGCGAGCCGCGAGGCTAAAGGATGAAACCCTGGTTCCTGAGAAATTCATGACATGCAACATTACACTTAGGCTAGATGGGTGGTTGGAGAGGTCTCCTCCAAACAATCAACTGGTCAGGTCAAACACTGGCATCTATATGATTGTCCTAACTCTAATACCCTTATGACAAGCTTCAACTCTTTTATCATATATGTGCTAGAAAGCGGTGAGTGAGGTTCTTAATGTCTTGGGTATGATATTAAAATCTATCTCAGGGTGAAGTTACAATTTTAGAGCTCTCGGGAATGTGCAGTACCCTTTCATCACCATTACTCCCAGGTCTACTCTGATCCGGAGTGGTAGTATCTGTTAGGGTTCTATCTATGGGTTAAATAGAAAGAAAATAGTTTAAATCATGTATTTAAAAACTGAATTTTAATAAATTGAGTTTGAAAAAAAAATGTGTTTGAAATAAATGTTGAATACCTATCAAGAATGAATAAAACAACTCGTCATCGGTATAATATAACACAACAAGGGTTGACATGATGTAAAATTCAACTAACCAACCAATAATGCACCTGCCATAGCAGGCGAGCGAATTGGATTATCTACACGGATCTGCAACAAAGTCTGTAAAGAAGCAGTTAAGGCTATTAAGTTTCACTGTATAATTCACCAGCAAGCTCTCTTCACCAAACATCTCAAATTTGATGATATTATGAAAGAAAAGTTAAAGGCAATCAATTTTTTTCGCTCTAAAACTCCACCGATAGCTTCAACAGTTCTTGATAAACATCCAGGATGAATGAGGAGACGTAATGCATCAAAACAATGGCCACGACATGATGGTAATAGATTGCACCTTTTGAGGTTTCAGTTATGTAACTCACTAAATTGGAAGGACACCTCTTTGCTGGTACATTGATCTTGTGTAACATACGGAATATGCTGTTATGCAAAAAATAAAATAAATTGTTATTAGATTATGGCTACAAGTATTGGGTGCCTAGTGAAGATCGCTATTATATTATTTGTAAGGCTAGCTTGCTAACAATTGCATCATAGTGGAGTTCTCTTCCTGCTTAGTGATTGTTATGTTAATATTAGTTAAATTATGAATTTTAGAAAATAGAAGAACCGTCCAATAAATATCGCTTCCTCCACTTATATCATTGAGAAATATCATATATTATATTTCAGATTTATATCGACAGTCAGTCACTACACCTCTCCAGTCGACATTAATTCTCGTTACAAGGGAAAGAATTTTGCAGTTTCCAGAATAGGTGAGTACTACCAAACTTCAGATAGAAATATTTTAAGTTTTGATTATTTTTTTTCTTGTCATATGTTACGTCTATCTCAAATTTCGAAATAAATTTAATTGTTCTTTTTATTATTTCCAAAGTTATTTATTATAGCAATTCGTTTCGAGATTAAAGGTATAATATATTGCATATTTTAGAACTTATTCTCTTTCTGTTACTTTCAGTTTGCTAAATATTTACCCAGGTGGAAGTTAGGACATACGTTATATATAAATAAGTTAAAATTAGTTCAACGAACAAAGTATTATGTCGATGCATTTTGCAAGACTTCAATTGAATCTTAGATTATTTTTAATCAAACGTCTTAAAGGAAGTTAAGTTCAGTATATAAGAAACCATAAAGACTATAAATGATTTGATAATAAATTTAGTCGATGATAAAATCAAGGAGATATTAATATTACCTGATGACAATTTTAAATGCTATCAAAAAGCGAACGTCTCGTGTGCAGTCTTCAGTTAGATGCCTTCGTAACCACTCTGTTAAATAAGTTATTCTTTTGTTTTCTTTTTGTTTGGGGGGGGGAGTATTTTTCTTTTTTCATAATGGCGTTAAACGTTCGTTAAAATTGAACTTGTTATGACAGCTCGTTTCGGGATTAAAGGCATAATATATTGCATATTTTAGAACTCGTTATTCTCTGTCTGTTCAATTCTGTTTGCTAAATATCTACCCCATGGGAAATTAGGACATACATTATATACAGATGAGTTAAAATAATCCAACAAATAAAGTGTTATGTCTTTGCATTTTGCAAGTGATTATTTAAATCATAGATGATTTTTAATTAAACGTCTTAAAGGCAGTTAAGTTCAGCATATAACAAACAATAAAGACGATAAATGCTTTGACAATTAATTTAGTCGATAATAAAATCGAGGTCATTAATACCACATAAAGAAAATGTTAAATTCTATTAAAAAGCGAACGTATCGTGTACAATGTTTAGTTAGAAGCCTTCTTAACCGCTTTGTAAATTTTCTTGGGGGGGGGGGTCATTTTTCAATGACAAACGATCGTTAGGATTTTAAAAGCTTTCAAAAATGAGTTGCAATATTTTTGAAGGTGGTAATTTTATTTCAGACCATTCTACATTAATATTTCTATAAATATTTTTAGTAATATACATTAATATGTACCTACATTAGTATTTCTATATACTGTCAAAGGAAATTAGTTTGCAAAAATAATGAATATTTTGTATTCCTTGAATTTGTTTTGTAAGACGATAAAATCTGTAGACAATATTAACCATTCTTTTGAATAAGTTATTCATTTTGTCGTCCTTCGTATTTTTATTTTATTTTTTAGGGTGCCTATTTCTTTTTTTTTTTTAATTTCGTGTCCAGTGTTTCATTAGAAGTTTTCTTAACCATTCTTTTGAATAAATTGTTTTTTATTTTTTTTTATTGGGGTTAAACGTTCGTTTATGTTGTAAAATTTTTCTAAAAATGAGTAGCAATATTTTTGGTGGCAGTATTTTATTCCTGATATTTCTACTTACTGGCGGGGGAATTAATTTGCATGAAGTCATGAATATGTTTTGTAAGAGGAGAAAATTTGTAAGCTGAATATTTTTTTTTCAATAACAAAACAATCTAAAATCCCACCAAGTGCGGATTTGATAAATGCCGGTTTTCTTTTAAGTAAATCTAAAATCTATTTGTTAAATATCCACTTGGCGCAGTAGCTATTAACATTGTATAAAATATAATCCTTAATATTTCAGTAATATGTTTTAATGAGGTAGAAAAACATACTTATACGGAAATTGAGCATTAAATGTTCCTGACTCTTGCTAGGTCTGAACATGAAACCTTACTGAAAAACATATAAATATCGCTCCTATCAAACAAGCTACTTTTATTCCTAGCATTACTGAAACGATTCTACTAAAATCTCGATGCTTTCAGATTTACTCAGTTCTACCTTTTTTATAATGTAAAATCAATTCTAATTTAATCGAAATATTAATAGTAGAATTTGGAATTTAAATGATATAACTGTATATATATTTAATTATAGTCTCACATTTTAGTGAGGACTACTTTGTTTAATTTAATTATTTAAATGAGAGGATTTATTCTATTTTTTATAATTAATTTTATTGAAGAACATATTTACAATATTATTTTACGATCGCTTGAAATACTTTTAGGGAACTTAATAATTTTAGAGTTTTAAAAGTTGAATCTGAAATTTAAATGATATGATTATATATAGATTTAATAAAGAAATTCTGATGAGGACTATTTCTCTCAATTTGATTTAGTAAGTAAAAAGACTAATGCTTTTCCTTTTTTTATTTTTTTACATCAATTTTAAAATCTTATTTACAATGTTCTTCAATCTTTTAGGGTATTTCAGAATTCAGTTCTCCCAGAACATTTCAAGATTTAAATAACTGTTTGGCATGTCTATTGTGTAAATCCAGGGAATTGGATAAACTATAATTTCTAATGAAAACGACTGAGAAAATAAAATTAGTTATTGGAATAGACATAAAAATCTGTACAATAAAAATGAACAACATTGGATTTCTATGATTAAAAAGGAATTTACTTTTTATATAAAAGTGGCAGTGGCTGAGGGTCTACATGTCTACATAAAAAGGCAGTGGCTGAGGGCCTACATGTCCTGGGAATGACGTTACTCTATCTGATGGTGAGGTTCCAGTTTTGGAGGTTAAGGGGAATGTGGAGCACCCCTTCATTACCATTGCTCCCTGGTTCACTCTGACCCGGAGTGGTAGTACCTGTTAGAGTCCCATCTATGGGTTAAATAGTAAAAAATGTTTATAAACAAAACTGATTATCCATTATGAATGAATTTATTTCAAAACTTTATCGGCATTAAATGACCCACCAAGGTTGATATGCCGTAAAAAATAAACAACCAACCAACTTATCTCTGGACCGGTACTACCTTGGAGAGGCTGGAATCTTGGTTGATGGAATCTTGGATTTGGCCGACAATTCTTGGATGTTTAGAATCTGGAAACCAACTCGATATTCCATAAAATAAAGAAATCAAAGCAAATCATTGAAAGAAAACAATATGAAAACTAAATGAAACTAAATTTACAGGGCATTTTTCTCCATTGAAGTAAAAAGAAATGAAGTACAAATAAGGATCGTTTAGAAAAAAAATTGAATAAAAGTAAAACGTTTTATTTTCTTCAGTAAAAATCATGATTTTAATTTTTCAATGTTGAAACTTGGTAAAATTATCATCAATTATACACCTTTAATTATTAATGTCGTTGATAAATTCTGCCTCCTCATTTCTCAGGTATTTCAATTGTTAACATACTTGGATTTCTATGATTAAAAAGGAATTTACTTTTATATAAACTCTATCTATTGTGTAAATTCAAGGAATTGGATAAACTATGATTTCTAACGAAAGGGATAAGCTTTTCGAATGAAAACCACTGAGGAAATAAAATTATTGTTGGAATAACGATCATGATTTTAATTTTTCACTTCATTTCTAAGGAAAAAGTGAGGAAATAAAATTAGTTATTGGAATAAACATGAAAATTATGACAATAAATATAATCAAGATGTATATAGTGTTCAGGGCACTTTTCTCTAATGAAGATCGTTTAGAAAAATTGAATTGAATAAACGTAAAATCTTTTTGTTTACTTCAGTAAAGATTATGATTTTAATTTTTCACTGTTGAAATGTTTATAAAATCTTGAGTAATTATTATCATCATTATATATCTTTGATTAATAATGTCATTTATAAAAATCTGCCTTCTCTTTTCTCAGGTATTTCAATTGTTAATATCATTGGACTTCTATGATTAAAAGGGAATTCATTTGTACATCAATTAAATTTTACCTCATGTATTTGTAGGGACTTAGGATTATACAATCAAGTAATAGTCAAAAATCGTATCTGCATGGTGAGTAAAAAAAAAATTAAAGTACTGAGTAAAATTAAAGTATGAGACTAGTAAGAAATAAATTATATCTTAAAAAAAGAAAGAGAAATCGCTGAACTTGTCACTTTTAATAAAATTATTAGTGAATCTGTCTTTTTATAACATGCATAAAAATGTACTAATTCTATTCTTTCATTTTTAAAAACATTTATTGCTTGCAGGATCAAAATATACACCCAAGTTGTGTTCAACTTCAGCAGATCTAAAAACGTACAACTGAATGAATATTTTCCCTTTACTGTGAAGGCTACATACGATTATTTATGCTAAATATCTAAAGCGAACACCGCTGAGGAAAAATTGATTCTAACATAAAACTTGGTTAATTTAAAGGAAAGAGCAACAAAACGTAAAGAAATTAAAAAGTGATGGAGAAGCAAAGTAAATTGGATAAATTAAAATGCGAAGAATGTGACGAAATATTCAGATATAAATCAGACCTAGTCGACCATATGCGCTCACACAGTAGAGAGAAGCCAATTCTATGCAATTTATGTCATAAGTCTTTTAAATATAAATCAAGTCTTCGTCGGCATATGAACGAACATAAAGAAAAGAAGCTTTTTCTATGTAGTAAGTGCAATAAGACTTTTAAAAGAAAAGAAAATCGTGATATTCATGAGATCAGACATGATACCAAGAAGTTATTTACTTGTAGTACGTGCAATAAATCTTTTCATACAAAATCCCAACTGGATCAACACACCATCGTACACAGAAAAGATAAGACATTTGTATGTGAGATTTGCACTGCGTCCTTTAAAAGGAAATGTGAACTGACTAGACATGCTGTCATACACAATGAAGATAGACCATTTGTATGTGAGGTATGCGGTGTGACCTTTAAAAGAAAATGTAAACTGACTGAACATTCCGCCGTACACAGTAAAAACAGGCCATTTGTATGTGAGGTGTGCACTAAATCCTTTAAAACAAAACGACAACTTAATCGACATGCCGGCACGCACAGTAAAGATAGAACATTTGCATGTGATATGTGCACTAAGACTTTTAAAACAGAACGAGAACTGGATCAACATTCCGTCGTGCATAGCGAGGATGGACCATTTGGATGTGATGTGTGCAGTGTGTCCTTTAAAAGAAAATCAGAACTGACTCGACATGCCCTCGTACACAGTGAAGATAGGTCATTTGTATGTGCGGTTTGCACTAAGACTTTTAAAACAGAACAAGGACTGGATCAACATACCGTCGTTCATAGTAAGGGTAGGCCATATGTATGTGAGGTGTGTAGTGCCGCCTTTAAAAGAAAATCACACCTGTGTCGACATGCCGCTGTACACAATAAAGATTTGCCGTTTATATGTGAAGCTGACAATGTGACATTTGAAAGCAATTCAGAACTGGATCAACATGCCGTGATACATAATGATGATTCGCCATTTATATCTGGATTGGGCACTGCAACCTTTGAAAAAATCAGAACTGGATCAACATGCCATCGGAAGATTCGCCATTTTATCTGGATTGGGCACTGCAACTTTGAAAACAAATCAGAACTGGATCAAAATGCCATCGTACTCCAAGAAGATTCACCATTTATATCTTGTGATACTCCAACTTTTGAAAGCAATTCAGAACTGGATCAACATGCCGTGACACATAATGATGATTCGCCATTTATATCTGGGTTGGGCACTGCAACTTTTGAAAACAAATCAGAACTGGATCAAAATGCCATCGTACTCCAAGAAGATTCACCATTATATCTTGTATGATACTCCAACTTTTGAAAGCAATTCAGAACTGGATCAACATGCCGTGACACATAATGATGATTCGCCATTTATATCTGGATTGGGCACTGCAACTTTTGAAAACAAATCAGAACTGGATCAAAATGCCATCGTACTCCAAGAAGAGTTTATATGTGAGCCGGTCACTGTGACTTTTGAAAGTAAATCAGAACAGAATCAACATGACATCGTACAAAAAGAATATTGCCCATTTGTATCTGAATTGGACATTACGACTATTGAGAGCAAATCAGAACTGGATCAACATGCCGTGACACACAATGAAGATTTGCCGTTTATATCAGAGTTGGGCTTTGCGACTTTGGAAAGAACATCACAACCGAATCAACATGCCGTTGTACACACACAGGATACACCATTTACATCCGAGGTATGCAATATGACTTTTGAAGGAATATTAGAACCAGATCAACCTGCCATCGTACACACAGATGATAGGCCATTTACATATGACGTAAGCGATATGACTTTTAAAGAACAATCAGATCTCAATTCTCATGAAATCACACACACTAGGAATAATTTGTTTATATGTAAAATATGTAATACAGCTTTTGGCACACAATCACATTTTGATAGTCATATGCGTATACACACCGATGAAATGCCGTAAATATGTAATAAGTGCAATTCATGCTTTCGTTGTTGAGATTACTTATCAACACATCAGCTTTTACACTGGCGAAAAACCAGTACTTAAACCTCTCAATTCATCCGGGCAGCAAAATTTTAGATAAAGATTCTGCGTGCATCATCGAATAATATAAATATTCTTGGAAAACAAAGAAATAACTGGTTAAGTTTTTCCAGATTTCATTTACATTAGAATTAATGTTAACAAAGTAATACAACAAAAGTTATTTTTCGTTGTTAAAAACTTTTACATGTGAAATTCTTTGTCAGTCATTTGAGTAATTTCTTTTATTTTCTTCAAATGTAAATTCATCCAAAATGATAACATATACAAATCAGTCAAAAATCAAATTTAGTTTTTAATGAAATGATTCATGTTTTGAATAATCAAATTTACTCGTGACATCTAGCGGCACAATCTGCATCTAAATAGAATTCGATCGTTTGATTCAAATTCCAGTTTTAGGGGAGGTGATATCCCCCTGTGAATGAGAAGATATTTTAAAACTGTCATTTTGTTTTTTACTCAATATTTCTTCTGCTGGCTATTTAGAATATTTTCTGTGAATAAATTTGGCTATTATCGATGCGAGAATATAGGCTAACCGGTTATTTGAACAACTTTCCTACAGAGTACTAAAGACCGGAAAGCCATTTCAAATTTTGCAGATGATATGATATATATATATATATATATATATATATATATATATATATATAGTAAGGAAATAACAAAAGACTTAGAGATTTAGCATTATAGTCTATTTCTCAAACTGCGACAGGTTTTTTTAAAATAAAACTCTTGTGTCGTAAGGAAGATTTCTTTGGACTTTTGGATTATATATATATATATATATATATATATATATATATACCGTAGTGATGATTAAAATCCACGAGGCATGTAAAGATAAAACCTTAAATATATCGGGATGTTTAGCATTAAAACAAAAAAAAAATAGTAAAAGGGCTCAAATAAAGAGCTATATAAACGATTAAAAACAAATAGTCATATACTGACTCAAGTTTATCGTGGAACGCAAATCTTTGGCGTATTATTTGTCCTGTATCATTCTTCAATATATAGGTGAGTTGTACCCATTTCCAATGTAGCAGGTGTATTACACACGTGTCTTTTCCCCCTACATGATAACTAAAGTCACTAGGGAGAATTTGTGCTTATTTTTTTATGTCTGCATTTATATATATATTTTTTAACTCTGTCCGAGTATTCAATAGTTGTTATGGGTCAGCAAATTCGGTTATTTTTTTATTTTTCTTGCAAAAGAAACTATTTTAAAACTGTCATTTTATTTTTTACTCAATATTTCTTCTGCTGGCTATTTAGAATATTTTCTTTGAATAAATTTGGCTAGAAAAGGTTTGAGAATATAGGAAAACAGGTTCCTTGAACAACTTTTCTACGGAGAACTAAAGACCGAAAAGCCATTTCAAATTTTGCTGATGATATCAGATGAGACATAAATATCGTAGTGACGATTAAAATCCACGAAGTAAATAAAAGAGCCTATATAAACAATTAAAAACGAATGGTTTAAGATAGACTGACTCAAGTTTCTCGCGGAACGCGAATCTTCGGGGCATTTTTAGTCCTCTATCATTCTGCAATATATATTTATATTTTTATGTCTGCACTTATTTGTTATCTCTGCCCGAGTATTCAATAGCTGTTATGGGTCACCAAATTCGGCTGTTTAAAATTTTTCTTGTAGATACTGTATACAAGGATTTTAATTCCCTTTGTGTGGAGGTGCCTTTTTAATAATTCTCCATTTCACCTTTGGTTGATTCTTTTAATTTAAAAAAATACCACATATATTTTGCAAGCGTTGTGGTCTTACTAGATTTTTGCCTCTGAATAATCCTGCTGCGTAATCCTGTTTTTAATGGGTTGCTATTTTAATATTGCCCTAATAGACATTTTGGTATTATTCTGTATTTTTTAATCGCACACACACACACACACACACACACACACACATATATATATATATATACACGTGTGATGTATGTGTGTTTGTGTGTGTGAGTGTATGAATGAATAAATCGTTTCAGTAAGGTTTCATCTAAATTTACGCAGAAATGAGAAGAGACCTTGTAATTGAACGGACTGAAATAGCTATCAACAGATTGAGATAGATAGATAGATATGAACAGATGTAATATGAACAGTATTTATACCCACCCAACGGGGTGGGGGTCTAGTGGCTTCGGCCCTGGATCTTTACAAGTTAATAGCGTCGACCCCAGGGAACTTCCCCCCAGGCTATACCTGCCCCTTGATTTAAAGGGGCAGGACTGTGTTTATTGCCCAGTGCCTGAGGCGCCCCCTCGAGGGAGAATGCCGAAGGGATCCACGCAATTTTTTTTCTTTCTCACCCATGAGCTTTGACTTGTGGGTGGGCCCACGTTAAAACGAGGCCTTGTGCCCAGCCCATACAAGTGGTGTATGAGGCAAATACCTATAGATATGAACAGACTGAGATAGCTATCAACAAATTGAAATAGACAGATAGATATGAACAGACTGAGACTATCAACAATTGAAATAGACAGATAGATATGAACAGACTGAGATAGCTATCAACAAATTATTGAAATAGACAGATAGATATGAACAGACTGAGATAGCTATCAACAAATTGAAATAGACAGATAGATATGAACAGACTGAGATAGCTATCAACAAATTGAAATAGACAGAAATAGACAGATAGATATGAACAGACTGAGATAGCTATCAACAAATTGAAATAGACAGATAGATATGAACAGACTGAGATAGCTATCAACAAATTGAAATAGACAGATAGATATGAACAGACTGAGATAGCTATCAACACAACTGAGACGAAATAGACAGATAGATATGAACAGACTGAGATAGCTATCAACAAATTGAAATAGACAGATAGATATGAACAGACTGAGATAGCTATCAACAAATTGAAATAGACAGATAGATATGAACAGACTGAGATAGCTATCAACAAAATTGAAATAGACAGATAGATATGAACAGACTGAGATAGCTATCAACAAATTGAAATAGACAGATAGATATGAACAGACTGAGATAGCTATCAACAAATTGAAATAGACAGATAGATATGAAAGACTGAGATAGCTATCAACAAATTGAAATAGACAGATAGATATGAACAGACTGAGATAGCTATCAACAAATTGAAATAGACAGATAGATATGAACAGACTGAGATAGCTATCAACAAATTGAAATAGACAGATAGATATGAACAGACTGAGATAGCTATCAACAAATTGAAATAGACAGATAGATATGAACAGACTGAGATAGCTATCAACAAATTGAAATAGACAGATAGATATGACTGAGATAGCTAGAAATAGACAGATATGAACATGAGACAGATAGATATGAACAGACTGAGATAGCTATCAAAAAATTGAAATAGACAGATAGATATGAACAGACCAGATAATCAAAAATTGAAATAGACAGATAGATATGAACAGACTGATATCAAAATTGAAATAGACAGATAGATATGAACAGACTAAGATAGCTATCAACAGATTGAGATAGATATGAACGGACTGACATAGATATATAGATAGAAAGATAGAGATATAGACAGATAGATAGATAGATATGAACAGACTGGTATAAATGGATAGATAGCTACATAGATAGATAAATATATAAACATGAACAGACCGAGCTAGCTAGTTCAATTGATAGCTAAAACAGATTAAGACAGATAGATAATTAGATAGCTAACAGACTAAGATCTATCCATCTTCAGTCTTCACTCGCCAATATCGATATATGCAGTCAATATTCGGTAACTGTAAGAAACAAGCTTGAACATCTGAAAGATTTTCAGCCAATGATGAATATGAACACTTTGTCACAACCAGCTTAGAAGCAGCAGCCGAGTGCATTCCATCCAACTAAGGGCCAAATATACCGTTGTTTGGGAGCCACAGTAGTAAGAAAAGGACAGGCTAATTTGAAAACATCAAACCTACTTAAAAGAAGAAGTCCAACTAACACAAGTGCTCAGACATTCAATTAACCTAAGAACAAACTAAAGCATGCAAAAACGAACACTTATAATACATTCAAAGGTTAAGAAATAAAATCAGAAATTCTATAGAAGACTGACAATCTCATTTAGTATGACAGAAAATAAAGGAAATTGACGATAGAAAAGCAATTCGTGAGCAAAACTAAAAGCTGACAGCCCAGAAGAAAGACATCAGAAGCAGAAAAAACATTGCAAAAAATTATCAACGGCCAAGTAGACATAAAACTTGAAACGTGTATATGTGTATGCATATATATATATATATATATGTGTGTGTGTGTGTGTGTGTGCATAAATATGGGGGTATAAAATCAAGCTAAAACCTCATGGGTGCGTATATATATGTATGAATGTGCTGGCCATTAGATGGTAATGGTGTATGTATATAACTTGATGAATCACAGAAGCCGAAATTGAGTATGCTGTGTGCGTATATGCGCTCATGTGTATATGTGTATATGTGTATTCATATATATATATATGTGTGTGTGTGTGTCTGTATGAATATGTGAGTATTAGATGGCCATGGTGTATATGTGTATATATGTATGCATATATGTGCATGATCTTTACGAATCACAAAAGCCGGATATGTGCGTGTCGGTTAAGTGTAGTTTTGGAAGTTCAAAGTATCCATTAAAAATAGGACAGCTAAGGCACCAACAAGCGGTCAGGGATACGAGACCGATTATCTGGAATATATTTTAAGTGTGCAAATTTTTAAGAGAATCAAAATAGATAATATCTAGCGTAGTTATAACGTGTGACTTTGTGTATTTGATCTTCTAAACAAAGAAAAGTGTCCGTATGTTCAAATCTCTGGAAATCTCGCAGGTTCAGGGAACGAGACTTTGGACAGTGAGATTTAGTGACAGTTGAGGTTTGGAGGTAGTTAAAGACGGATCGAAAAAGAAGCAAGTCGTGAGTTGGCCAGAGGGCGCCACCTGGACTGGGGAGATACGCGGAGTAGCAGAGAGTAGGAGAGTGAATGAACAAGAACAAGGGAAACTAGAAAGAGAATGGAAAGAGACTGGAAGAAGAAATTAGAATTCATTGAGGAGACACATCTTTCCTTCAGACCATTAGAATGTACACCCTTACACTGTTTTGTTGTTTCTCTGTTTTCTTCTTTGTTATTTATTTTTCGTGTGACGGGTCCTCTTACCGGGTGCAGTTCGAATCGAGGACAAAACAGTGGGTTCAGAATTTGCAGACGATCACGGTCTAAGACAAAAATAAGACAAGAATGCGCACCGAATCACCGGCTGGAGGAGCTATTGTCACAATAAGGATTTTAGAATCTTGATTGATTTTAACTGCATATCAGCTTTTCTGGGGGGTTATTTCATACTTAAACGTTATGTAATCGCTTTCATTGTACGCTTATATTTACTTTTTTTAATTTTTTAAAAATATGATTATATCAATACGCTAGTACCTAGCTACGCGTGTCCAATTTTAACACCATCACCACTTCGATCCGGAGAAGCATCATAGTTGGGGGGGGGTAGCGAGAGAACTGTGGGGGAGTGGAAATAATGAATAAGAAAAGGTGTGTGTGTGTGTGTGTGTGTGTGTGTGTGTTTTTTGTGTGTTTGTTTGTGTGTGTTTTCATGGAGTGAAGAGGAATGTAGAAGGCCCCGAGGAGACCAAATATATTAATTTTTCGGTTTTTGGTCATAAATGGGGGAAGAAGACAGAGTGCTTCGACCTGAGCAGCTGAGTAGTCAGGTTTTAAGAAGTCCAGTTTTCAGAATGTTTTGTTCCCAACTACAACAGCATTTCCTCAACCCGAACCGGACGACTTGCAGGAGACTTGGTGAGTTGGAAGACAATCATTTTGAATAAAATACGACAGGGACTAAAGCTTCAGTTTGCTTCAACACAAGAACAAAGCGGTGTAAAAAAGGGATCGTATTCAGTTCATCTTGCCAAGGCGGCGTTATTTCAGACGAAATAAAAGGCTTGTCGTGGTTCCTCATTTCAAGATGGAAACTTTCAGGAATATTTGTCAGGTCTTGAGGAGGGGTGATTGGATAATTACTGAGGATGCTTACTTCCATGTTCTTATTTTCCCAGGGTACAGGTAGTTTCTATGGTTTTATTCTCCGGGGAGACATTACCAATTCAAAGCTATACCGTTTGGGCTTGCAATAGCCTCCGGGGTATTCACAAAGATGATGTCGGTACTAGGGGAATTTTTAGGTTGCATCAAATATATATTTTCATGTACCTGGACGACGAAACCAGTATGTAGATCCGTCCCTCGGGGCGGGGGTTCAGTGGTTTCGACACTGGACTGTGGCTACAATTAACAGCATTGATCCCAGGGGGCTATCCCCCCAGGAAATAACTGCTCCCTTAATTTAAAGGGGCAGGGCTAGGTTTATTGCCCAGTGCATGAGGCACCCCCTTGAGGAGGAATGCCGACGGGATCAACGTGATTTTTTCACCCGGCACCCATGAGTCTCGGCTTGTGGGTGGTCCCACATTGATAGGGCCTTGTGCCTAACCCGTACACGTGGGGTACGAGATAAATACTAGACAACGAAAACACGTTCTCAGTTAGCAAGTGGTTTTTATTCAGGACCTTCCCCTGATATTGGTATATATTAGAGCAGACCGAGTTCTTAAAAATTCACCGAGTGTCGCATCCTGTTTGTAGTGTAAGGTTGGTTAAATACATAATTCGTTGTCAACTCTTGATAAACGTCTTCCTTAAACGTAGATATTTAACTCTTGATAATGATTGCTAAGTTCGAACATTATCACTGCTTTTAGATTAATAGTAAGTCCCCTAGAAGTACAGGTTTAACTAAACTCATATATAAGCTTCTATATGACACTTCCGTCTACAAATTTGCATATTTATATACCGTAATGCATAAAGATAGATAAGAACATGTACTAATAGATATATGTATAGGAATAGCGTATATGCATGTATGTGCATATACATTTTCTGATATTATTTGTTTTCAGAATTTTGACAATACGCCAGGGGTTCGGTGCATATTCTTATCTTCGTTTCGTCATAGGCCGTGATCGCCTCCAATTTCTGAAATCACTGTTGTGTCCTCGATTCGAACTGCAGCCGGTGAGGGGACCCATCACAAGAAAAATAAATAGCAAAAAAGAAAACAGAGAAACAACAAAGTGTAATAGTGTATATTCTAATGATCTGAAGAAAGGTGTGTCTCATTTTTTCTTCTTCCAGTCTCTTTCCGGTCTCTTACCAGTCTCCCTTCTTCTTGCCATTCATTCATCTGCTCTCTGCTACTCTGCATGTCTTGCTAGGCCAGGGGCCGCCCTCTGGCCAACCCACGACTTACTTCTTTTTCAATCCGTCTTTAACTGCCTCCAAAACTCAACTGTCACTAAGTCTCACTATCCAAGTCTCGTTCCCTCAACCCGTGAGATGTCCAGAGATTTTAACATACGGGCCCTTTTCTTTCTTTAGAAGATCACACACACACACACAGCTACACTTTATAACTACCCTAGATTTTATCTATCTTAATTCTCTTAAAATTTTGCACACTTAAAATATATTCCAGACAATCCGTCTCGCACCCCTGACCGCCTGCTGAGGCCTAAGCTATTCTAGCTTTAATGGTTTCTTTGGACTTCCAAAAGCACTCCTGACTGACACATACATCCGGCTTTTGTGATTCGTCAAGGTCATATACATATATATATATATATATATATATATATATATATATACACACACATATATATATATATATACATATATATACATATATATATACATATATATACATATATATATACAAATATATATATATATATATTATGGACTCTCCCATCGATTTCCGACGTATGAGGGTTCATACACACAATGAACACCCACACAGTCATTTGTTTATAGTGGTGAAGGCTTGTATTGGACCATCCACACTTTTTGGCACGGTCGATAGGAAAGAATTGGTGCATCAAGGGTTGCCACAAACCCAATCAACGACCGACCTCGGGAATTTTGAATTCAGAGTTATCCCCCTCCTAGACTGGTTACCTACCCAAGGCTGGAGGGCCCAGTCTGCCCTACTATTTAACCCATAGCTGCGTATATATATGTACATATATATACGCACCCATATGGGGATTTATCTTAATATTTTGATTTAATACCACCATATTTACACACACAACACACACACACACACACACACACACACACACACACTTATATGCATACACATATACACACGCACGCAACATACTCTATTTTCTCCAGCGTATAGTTTTTGTGATTTTTCGAAATCACACCCACACTTGCACATAGATATACGTATATATAATATATGCACACACATGCATGCGCATATGCATTGTGTAACAGCATTGAGTAGAGTTAATTCTCGATAAAGTTTCAAGTTTTTATGTCTAGCTGACCATTGATGATTTCTTGAAATATTTTTTCCACTTCTGATGTCTTTCTTCTTGGATGTCAGCTTTTAGTTTTGATCTCGAGGTGTTTTTCCATCACCAACTTCCTTTATTGTCTGTTATAATAAATGAGATTGTCTATCTTCAATAGAATTATCGATTTTATTCCTTAACCCTTCAATGTATTATAATTGTTCTTTTTTGTATGCTATAGTTATTTCTTAGCTTGCTTGAATGTCTGAACATTTGTGTTAGTTGTATTTCTTCTTTTAAGCAGGGTTGCTTTTTCAAGTTATCCTGTTTTTCTCTTGCTACTTTCGACAGCCACACACCAGTTTATTTGGCTCTTGGTTTGGATGGAATGCACGTAGCTGCTGCTTCTAAGCCGACAGTGACAAAGTGTTCATATTCGTCATTTACAGAAAGTCTTTCAAATGTTTCCTGAAGTGCATCAAATTTGTTTCTAACAGATACTGAATAATGATTGCATATATTCCTATTGGCGAGTGAAGACTAGTTATATCAAACATATTTACAATTTGTTTTTTATTTCTGCGTAAACTTAGACGAAATTTTACTGACACGATTCACACACACACACACACACACACACACACACATATATATGATTAAAAATAATAATACTGGATAATACCAAAATATATTTTGCGGCTACACAGCCACCCAGTAAAAACAGGATTACCCAGCACAAGTTATCATTCAGAGACAAAAAATATAGTGAGACCACAACGCTTGCAAAACGTGTGGTCTTTAAAAGAAAAAAAACAAAAGAAGGAACCAGAGATGAAATGAAGAATTATTTAAAAAGGCACCTTCACACAAAGGGAATGAAAATCCTTGCATACAGTATATACAAATTAAAAATAGCCAAATTTGGTGACCCATAACAACTATTGAACACTCGGGCAGAGTTAAGAAATAAGTACAGACATTAAAAAGAAAATAAGCGCAAACTCTGCCTCGTGACTTCAGGTATCACGTTGGGGATAAAGACGAATGTGTAATACACTTGCTACATCGAAAATGGGTACAACCTAACTATATATTGTAGAACCATAAGGACAAAAAATACCCCGAAGATTCGCATTACGTGAGAAAATTGAGTCGGTATATCTTAACCCATTCGTTTTAATCGTATATTTGGCTCTTTCTATTGAGAAATTTTACTCGTTTTTAGTGCAAAAAAGCACGAAGTATTTAAGGTTTTATTTTTATTTACATCGTGGATTTTAATCGTCACTACGATATATATATATATATATATATATATATATATATATATATATATATATATCAACAAAAGAAATACTGAGTAAAAATAGAATGACAGTTTCTAAATATCTTCTCATTCACGAGGCGATACCACCTTCCTTAAATCTGGAATTTGAATGAAACGATCGAACTCTACTTGGATGCAGATAGTGTCGCTAGATGTCACAAGTAGATTCAATTATTCAAAACTTGGGAGATGAATCATTTCATCAAAAACTACATTTAATTTTTAACTAATTTGTATATGTTATCATTTTAGATGAATCTATATTTGAAGAAAAACAAAGAAATTACTCAAATGACCGACAAAGAATTTCACATGTAAAAGTTTATGTGCGAAAAGTAAATCTTGTTGTATTACTTTGATGACATTAATTCTAATGTAAATGAAATCTGGAAAAACTTAACCAGTTATTTCTTTGTTTTCCAAGGATATTTGTATGATTCGATGATTCACGCAAAACCTTACTCTACCGTTTTGGTGTTCGGATAAATCGAGAGGTGTCAATACTGGTTTATCGTCAGTGTAAAAGCTGATGTATTGATAAGTGATCACAACAACGAAAGCGTAAATTACACATACTACATATGTACGGCATCTCATCGCTGAGTATGCTTACATGGTTATCAAGATTTGATTGTGTGGCAAAAGACGTGTTACATACGTTACATATAAATGATTTATTTTTAGTCTGTGTGATTTCATGAGAATTGAGATCTGATTGATCTTTAAAAATCATATTGCACACATTACATGTAAATGGCCGATCTTCTGTGTGTACGATGACATGTTGATCCAGTTCTAATTTTCCTTTAAAGGTCATAGTACACACCTCGCATGTAAATGGCGTATCTTTTGTGTGAACGTTGGTATGTTGATCCAGTTCTGATTTTCTGTCTAATGTTCCAATGCCAATATCATAGATAAATGGACAATATTCTTTGTGTATAAGGGCATGTTGATCCAGTTCTAATTTTTCTTTAAAGGTTATAGTGCACACCTCACATGTAAATGGCGTGTTCTTTGTGTGAACGTTGACATGTTGATCCTGTTCTGATTTGCTCTCAAACGTCGTAGTGCCCAACTCAGATATAAATGGACAATTTTCTTGGAGTATGACGACATGTTGGTCCAGTTCTAAAATGCTTTCTAAAGTCTTAGTATACAACTCAGATGTTAATGCCAAATCTTCCTTGTGTTGATCCTGATGTGATTTGCTTTCTAAAGTGGTAGCATCCATCCCTGGTATAAATGAGAAATGCCTTTTGGGTGCAACAGAATGCTGATGCAGCCCTGATTTGCTTTCACACGTCGTAGTGACTAAGTCAGATATGAATGAACAATTTTCTTTGTGTGTGGTGGCGTATGGATTCAGTTCTGATTTGCTTTCAAAGGTCGTACTGTACAATTCAGATATAAATGGACAATCTTCTTTTTGTATGACGGCATGTTGAGCCAGTTCTGATTTGCTTTCAAAAGTCGTAGTGACCAACTCAGATGTAAATGTCAAATCTTCCTTATGTGGGGTGGTATGTTGATCCAGTTCTGATATGCCTTCTAAAAGCGTAGTGCACAACTCAGATATAAACGGCAAGTCTTCTTTTTGTGCGACAGCATGTTGATCCAGTACTGATTTAGTATCAAATGTCGCATCGCCCATCTCAGATATAAACAACAAATCTTTTTTTAGTGCCACAGCATGTTGAGCCAGTTCTGATTTAGTATCAAATGTCGCATTGTCCACCTCAGATATAAACGGCAAGTCTTCTTTTTGTGCTACAGCATGATCCAGTTCTGATTTAGTATCAAATGTCGCATTGTCCACCTCAGATATAAACGGCAAGTCTTCTTTTTGTGCGACAGCATGTTGATCCAGTTCTGATTTAGTATCAAATATCGCCGCGTGCACATCAGATATAAACGGCAAGTCTTCTTTTTGTGCGACAGAATGTTGATCCAGTTCTGATTTAGTATCAAATGTCGTATTGTCCACGTCATATCTAAACGGCAAATCTTCTTTTTGTGCGACAGCATGTTGATCCAGTTCTGATTTAGTATCAAATGTCGTATTGTCCACGTCATATCTAAACGGCAAATCTTCTTTTTGTGCGACAGCATGTTGATCCAGTTCTGATTTAGTATCAAATGTCGCATCGTCCATCTCATATATAAACAACAAATCTTTTCTTAGTGCCACTGCATGTTGAGCCAGTTCTGATTTAGTATCAAATGTCGCATTGTCCACCTCAGATATAAACGGCAGGTCTTCTTTTTGTGCGACAGCATGTTGATCCAGTTCTAATTTAGTATCAAATGTCGCATTGTCCACCTCAGATATAAACAACAAATCTTTTAGTGCGACAGCATCTTGATCCAGTTCTGATTTAGTATCAAATGTCGCATTGTCCACCTCAGATATAAACGGCAAGTCTTCTTTTTGTGCGACAGCATGTTGATCCAGTTCTGATTTAGTATCAAATGTCGCATTGTCCACCTCAGATATAAACGGCAAGTCTTCTTTTTGTGCGACAGCATGTTGATCCAGTTCTGATTTAGTATCAAATGTCGCATTGTCCACCTCAGATATAAACGGCAAGTCTTCTTTTTGTGCGACAGCATGTTGATCTATAGTATCAAATATCGCCGCGTGCACATCAGATATAAACGGCAAGTCTTCTTTTTGGGCGACAGAATGTTGATCCAGTTCTGATTTAGTATCAAATGTCGCATTGTCCACGTCATATCTAAACGGCAAATCTTCTTTTTGTGCGACAGCATGTTGATCCAGTTCTGATTTAGTATCAAATGTCGTATTGTCCACGTCATATCTAAACGGCAAATCTTCTTTTTGTGCGACAGCATGTTGATCCAGTTCTGATTTAGTATCAAATGTCGCATCGTCCATCTCATATATAAACAACAAATCTTTTCTTAGTGCCACTGCATGTTGAGCCAGTTCTGATTTAGTATCAAATGTCGCATTGTCCACCTCAGATATAAACGGCAGTCTTCTTTTGTGCGACAGCATGTTGATCCAGTTCTAATTTAGTATCATGTCGCATTGTCCACCTCAGATATGTGCGACAGCATCTTGATCCAGTTCTGATTTAGTATCAAATGTCGCATTGTCCACCTCAGATATAAACGGCAAGTCTTCTTTTTGTGCGACAGCATGTTGATCCAGTTCTGATTTAGTATCAAATGTCGCATTGTCCACCTCAGATATAAACGGCAAGTCTTCTTTTTGTGCGACAGCATGTTGATCCAGTTCTGATTTAGTATCAAATGTCGCATTGTCCACCTCAGATATAAACGGCAAGTCTTCTTTTTGTGCGACAGCATGTTGATCCAGTTCTGATTTAGTATCAAATGTCGCATCGTCCACCTCAGATATAAACGGCAAGTCTTCTTTTTGTACGACAGCATGTTGATCCAGTTCTGATTTAGTATCAAATGTCGCATCGTCCATCTCATAAATAAACAACAAATCTTCTTTTTGTGCGACAGCATGTTGAGCCAGTTCTGATTTGCTTTCAAAAGTCGTAGTGACCAACTCAGATGTAAATGTCAAATCTTCCTTATGTGTGGTGGTATGTTGATCCAGTTCTGATATGCCTTCTAAAAGCGTAGTGCACAACTCAGATATAAATGGCCATTTTTCTTTAAGTGCGACGGCCTGTTTATCCAGTTCCGATTTATTATCAAATATCGCATCGTCCACATCAGATATAAACGGCAAATCTTCTTTTTGTGCCACGGCCTGTTGATCCAGTACTGATTTAGTATCAAATGTCGCATCGTCCATCTCATATATAAACAACAAATCTTTTAGTGCGACAGCATCTTGATCCAGTTCTGATTTAGTATCAAATATCGCGCGTGCACATCAGATATAAACGGCAAGTCTTCTTTTGTTCTGACAAATGTCTTTCCACGGCAAGTCACAGCATGTTGATCCAGTTGATTTAGTATCAAATGTCGCATTGTCCACCTCAGATATAAACGGCAAGTCTTCTTTTTGTGACAGCATGTTGATCCAGTTGATTTAGTATCAAATGTCAATTGTCCACCTCAGATATAAACGGCAAGTCTTCTTTTTGTGCGACAGCATGTTGATCCAGTTCTGATTTAGTATCAAATGTCGCATTGTCCACCTCAGATATAAACGGCAAGTCTTCTTTTTGACAGCATGTTGATCCAGTTCTGATTTAGTATCAAATGTCGCATTGTCCACCTCAGATATAAACGGCAAGTCTTCTTTTTGTGCGACAGCATGTTGATCCAGTACTGATTTAGTATCAAATGTCGCATCGTTCACCTCAGATATAAACGGCAAGTCTTCTTTTTGTGCGACAGCATGTTGATCCAGCTCTAATTTAGTATCAAATGTCGCATTGTCCACCTCAGATATAAACGGCAGGTCTTCTTTTTGTGCAACAGCATATTGATCCAGTTCTGATTTAGTATCAAATGTCGCATTGTCCACCTCAGATATACAGCATGTTGATCCAGTTCTAATTTAGTATCAAATGTCGCATCGTTCACCTCAGATATAAACGGCAAGTCTTCTTTTTGTGCGACAGCATATTGATCCAGCTCTAATTTAGTATCAAATGTCGCATCGTTCACCTCAGATATAAACGGCAAATCTTCTTTTTGTACAACAGCATGTTGATCCAGTTCTGATTTGCTTTCAAAAGTCGTAGTGGGCAACTCAGATGTAAATGGCAAATCTTCATTGTGTATGATCACATGTCGAATCAGTTCAAATTTTCTTTTGAAAGCCATAGTGCACAACTCACATATAAATAGCCTATCATCTGTGTGCACAATGAGATGTCGAGCCATTTCTGATTTTGTTTTAAAACTCTTAGTGCAAACCTCACATACAAATATCCGGTCTTTTTTGTGTCCGGCGGCATGTCGATCCAGTTTTGATTTTGTTTTACATGCCATGGTGCATAGCTCGCATTGAAAAGGCCTATTTTCATGTACAATGGCATGTTGCTCCATTTCCCCTTTTGTTTTAAAAGTCTTAGTGCACACCTCACATACAAACGGTCTATCTTCCTTGTGTACGACAGCATGTTGATTAAGGTCTCGTTTTGTTTTAAAAGTATTAGCGCAGACCTCACATACAAATGGCCTGTCTTCACTGTGTACGACAGCATGGTCATTAAGGCCTCGTTTTGTTTTAAAAGTATTAGCGCATACCTCATATACGAATTGCCTATCTTCACTGTGTACAATGGCATGTCGATTAAGGCCTCGTTTTGTTTTAAAAGTATTAGCGCAGACCTCACATACAAATGGCCTGTCTTCACTGTGTACGACAGCATGGTCATTAAGGCCTCGTTTTGTTTTAAAAGTATTAGCACATACCTCACATACAAATGGCCTATCATCACTGTGTACGATGGCATGTTCATTAAGCTCTCGTTTTGTTTTAAAAGTATTAGCGCATACCACACATACAAATGGCCTATCTTCACTGTGTACGAGGGCATGTCGATTAAGACACGGTTCTCTTTTAAAGGACGCAGTGCATACCTCACATACAAATGTCTTATCTTCTCTGTGTATGAGGGTGTGTTGACTCAGGTTTGATTTTGTTTTAAAAGATTTATTGCACGTATTACAAGTAAATGACTTTTTGGTGTCATGTCTGATCTCATGAATATCACGACTGTCTTTTCTTTTAAAAGATTTATTGCACTTACTACATAGAAAAAGCTTCTTTTCTTTGTGTTCGTTCATATGTCGACCAAGAGTCGAACTATATTTAAAGACTTCTGACATAAATTGCATGGAAATAGCTTCTTTCTACTGTGTGAGCGGTCTGAATTATATAAGAATATTTCGACACATTCTTCACATTTTAAATCATCCAATTTACTTTGCTTTTCCATCACTTTTCAATTTCTTTACGTCTTGGTTTCCTTATTGGTTAGAATCAATTTTTCATCACCACGGTTTGCTTTAGATATTTAACATGAATAGTTATATACAGTCTCCTCAGTCACGGAAAAATATTCATTTAGTTGGACGTTGTTTGATCTGCTGAATTTGAAAACAACTTGGGAGTATATTTCGACGTCAATCCTGCAAGTAATAAAAGTTTTAAAAAAGGAAGAATAGAATTATTACATGATCTCTTATAAATGTTAATTATAAAAATACAAAATCTCTAATACTTTTAACAAAAGTGACACATTCAACGATTTCTCTTCTTTTTTAAAAAAATATTTTTTCTTACTACTCTGGGGACTTTTTCTCAGTAATTTAATTTGTTTTACTCACAATTTAGATACAATTATGATCATTACTTGTTCGTATAATTCCAAGTCCCTACATATACATGCGGTAAAGTTTAATTGATAGTCAAATATTTTCCCTTTTTAATCAAGTCCAATAATATTAACAATTAACATGCCTTAAAAAAGAGGAAGCATTAATAATTAAAGATGGCAGAAAAGAGGAGGTTTTAATAATTCAAGGTGTTTGATGATGATTATGATAATTAATCAAGATTTTATCAACATTTCAACAGTGAAAAACTATAATTATAATCTTTACTAAAGAAAACAAAAACTTTTTACGTTTATTCAATTCATTTTTCTAAAGAATCTTCCTTATAGAAAAGTGATCTGACCATGATATCATCATCATCATCATCATCATCATCATGCTGCGCTAGTTGCACGGATATCGATGACAATCTCTCGCCAACCGTCCCTATCATTCATTGCTCCTGGGAGGTCCTCTGTGCAGCATCCAGTATCCGCGCAGAATTGGTCTATGTACGCCTTTGCTGGATGGCCTACTCTGGCGTGCTCGTGTGATGGCTTCCACAGTAGAACGTCACTAATGAGCTCATCCTTCCTTCTCCAGCAGTGTCCAGCGTGTCATGTTCGCCTCACACGGATAGTTTGTGTGATATGGGGTAGGTGGCCGTACAGCTGTTTTCTCGGGGGGTGGGTGTTGCTTTCACATCTTGTTTAAGATTGCGTGCAGCATTTCTGCGCAGCTCCCATCTAGCTTATTCTCTAGGTGCTTCGTTAGGGTCCAAGTACGCAGATGATCTGGCACTTCTCGCAGATACACCTGCACAAGCCGAAATCTTGCTTCACAGCCAAGAAAAGGCAACACAGAACATTGGCATATACGTGAACTCCGATAAAATTGAGTTCATGTGTTTTAGAAATGAAAGAGACATCTCCACAATCGATGGTAAACCCCTAAACTCAGTGAAATAATTCATGTACCTAGGCAGTAATATCTCATCAACAGAAAGCGACGTTAATGCACGCACAGGAAAGTTATGGGCTGCTTTAAACAGATTGGCAATGGTACGGAAATCCGACCTCACTGACAGGTTAAAGCGAAAATTCTTCCAAGCCGTAGTTGTATCAGAGCTACTGTACGGCTGCACTTCTTGGACACTGACGAACATGATATACATCTTTTTCTTGGGTATTGAAATGATTTCCATGTTTATTCTAATAAATAATTTTATTTCCTCAGTCGTTTTCATTAAAAATGATAGCTTATCCAATTCCCTGAAAGTATGCAATAGGCATGTCAAGCGGGTATTTAAAATGTTGAAAAGTTTTGGAAGGACTGAATTATGAAATTCCTTAAACAATTGCAGAACATTGTAAAACAAAATTGTAAATAAGTTAAAAAAATAATGTAAAATAACCAAAAGCATTAATCTTCTTATTAATTATATCAAATTGAGAAAAGTAGTCCTTACCAGAATGTCTGTATTAAATATATACATAATAATTTAGATTTAAAAATCTAAAATTATTAAGTTATCCAAAAGTATTCCTCACCAGAAAGTCTTTATTAAATCATGTCATTTAAATTCTAGATTTAACTTTCAAAATTAGAAGATTTAAGTTGTCTAAAATGGTTTGAAAAGATCGTAAAACAAAATTGTAAATATTTTCTTCAATAAAATTTATAATAAAAAAAATTAATTCTCTTATATAATTAACCCAAGTAAGCAAAGAAGACTTCCCCACAATGTCCGTCTATAATTGAATATATATACAATTATATCATTTAATTTCAAAAATCAACTTTTAAAATCTCGATAAGACTAGAATAGCTTTTCCATTATAAAAAACGTAAAACTGAGTAAATCTGTCTATGAGAATCTTAAAGCATCGAGATTTTTAGCAGACTCGTTTCAGTAATGACTGGAAAAATATAGCTTGTTTTGTAGAATTGGTTTGTTTTGGTTTACGGCATATCAACCTCAGTGGGTCATTTAATGCCGATAAAGTTTTGAAATAAATCAATTCTTAATGGATAATACAATTTTTTTATAAATACATTTTTCTATTTAACCCATAGATGGGACCATAACAGGTACTACCACTCCGGGTCAGAATGGACCAGGGAGCAATGGTGATGAAGGGGTGCTCCACATTCCCCAAACCTCCAGAACTGGAACCTCACCATCAGATAGAGTTTAACGTCATTCCCAGGACATGTAGACCCGCAGCCATCGCCTTCTAGCACCCATATGATAAAAAGGGGTTGGGGCTTGCCATAAGGGCAATAGGGTTGGGAAAATCATAGGTGCTAGGGCTTGACGCGACCAGTCGATTGATCGGAGAGGGCCTCTCCGACCGCCCGTCTAGCCCAAGATAGGGCCAAAGTGGAGTATTGCATGTCATGAACTGCTCATCTACCTGGGCTCTATCCTTAAGCATCACGGGTCGCCACCCACAGCCAACAGGTGGCCCCATTGGTGGAGTCTTACCCCTCTGCAGAGGTGCAGTCGGTGCATTCTAACGCCCCACCGACAGGGCGGTTGTTTTGTAGAAGAGATAGTTGTATGTTTTCAAGTAAGGTTTCATATTCAAACCCAGAAAATGTCAGGAAAGTTTAATGCTCTATTTCCATATAAGTATGTTTATCCCCCTCATTAAAAATATTAGTTAACAATTAAAGATTATATTTAACACAATGTTAATTGCTACCTCACCAAGTGGATATTTAACAAATAAATCGTAGATTTACTTAAAGAAAAACCGCGCTTGGTGGGATTTTAGATTATTTATTGAAAAAAATATTCTGGTTACAGATTGTATCCTCTTACAAAACAAATTCGAGTCCTGCAAAATATTCATGACTTTATAAAAATTAATTTCCTCTGCCAGTATGTAGAAATATCAGAAATAAATATACCCCTCCAAAAATATTGCAACTCATTTGCCCCTCCCCCCAATAAAACAACAAACAAACGAATACATTTTTTAAAAGAATGGTTAAGAAGGCATCTAACTGAACATTGAATACGAGATATTTCTTTTTTAATAGCATTTAAAATTGTAATTATGTAGTATTAATGTCTTGGTTTTATTATAGACTAAATCTATTATCAAAGCATTTATACTCTTTATGGTTTGTTATATGCTGAACTTAACTGATCGTAAGACGTTTAATTACAAATAATATACGATTCAAATA
This sequence comes from Doryteuthis pealeii, assembly GCA_023376005.1. Taxonomy (NCBI): domain Eukaryota; kingdom Metazoa; phylum Mollusca; class Cephalopoda; order Myopsida; family Loliginidae; genus Doryteuthis; species Doryteuthis pealeii. Next base: position 77,961,820 of record CM042151.1, on the reverse strand, counting down.
ATAAAGTCTTTCAAAAGACATAAAATTTTATTTGTTCGATTATTTTAACCCATTTATATATAATGTATGTCCTAACATTCAACTGGGTAAATATTTAGCTAACTGAAATTAACAGAAAGAGAATAAGCTTTATAATATGTAATATATTATGCCTTTAATCTCGAAATGAGTCATGATAAATACTTTTGGAAATAGTAAAATGAACAATCACATTCATTTCATATTTTGAGATAGACGTAACATATGAAAAGAAAAATAATCAAAAAATATTTCTATCTGAAGTTTGGTAATACTCACTTTTTCTGGAAACTCAAAATTCTTTCCCTTGTAACGAGAATTTATGTCGACTGGAGAAGTGTAATGACTGACTGTTGATATAAATCTGAAATATTATATAGAATATTTCTCAATATGATTAGAGGAAGCGATATTTATTGGACGGTTCTATTTTCTATTATTCATAATTTAACTCATATTAATAAAATAATCACTCAGCCGGAGAGCCCTACTAGGATGCAATAGTTAGCAAGCTAACATCACAAATAATATTATAGCGATTTCGATCTTCACAAGGCGCCCCATATTTATAGCCTTCAGCCAAATAACAATTATTTTATTTATTTCAAAAGAACATATATTGTGGAAATTTAAAAGGATATATGTCCGTCCTTTTACTCCTGTAGAAAAATAAAAGTGATCTCTGCACACTAAACTTTGACAAAAAATAAAAGAAAGTATAAAAAGGAAAGGAGACAATAATTGTAATTCAAATTTTTATTTTAAGAAAAATTAAAGGCAACTAATGACTTGCATAATTTGTCCCTTATGCTAAGCGTAACAATTGGGCTCGGAGCCAAAAAAATAGGGAAAATATTACAAATTATAAAAGGCACGAGGCCGAAAAAACAAAGAATTTTTCAGATACAAAAAAATTGGTAATTACTCACAATTACAAAGATAAAAATAAAAAGTACTTCTTCTTTTCTCTGTCGGTCGGTCAGGGGCGAACTCTTTCAATGGGGCAGAGTGAACTGGCGTCTGTCAGTTTAAAGCTTCCTCTTTTTGGGGGGTTGAAAGAGGTATCTGCTCTCCTCTCAGGATTCCGCTACTATAGTTACTATTTCAAAATAAGTCGGCTTTACAAGGCGACACAGAACAGAAACTTTTCTTCTTTTTTGGGAAGAAAGGGGCTCTCTCTGAGAGCCAAAATTATGCTATTTGGGGCTTTCCAAATAGCTATCAAACAGTTAAAAAATCTTTCAACTTCTCCTCTGGAGAAGAAAAACAAATTCTCTCTCTGAGAGAATAAGGCAATATTTGGGTCTTCCAAATATGCAACAAACAATTTAAAATCTTTCAACTTCTCCTCTGGAGAAGAAAAACAAAATCTCTCTCTGAGAGAATTAAACCCAATAAATCTGGGAAATAAAATTTTACGTTGACTCGTGTCAACGGAGAAAGCGGAATTCGCCTTTTCTTCTCCAAACCAACCTGCAATCTGCCGAATTTCGCGCTCCTTTTCAGGGAACAGGAAATCGGCCTCGTTCCAAAAAAACCCCAAAATCCGACCAATCACCAACCGACCCGAAGAATTCAATAACCTTAGGGGCGTGGCTGAGAAAGACTGAACCTTTACAAAAAAAATAGGCTCGTATCTTTCCACCGAATTAATGCCCTTTACAATAACAAAAAATAGTCATTGCAATGCCTTCAATGCATACTTCAATAAAAAAAATTCTCAAAATATCGTACTGTAATAGGTAACTGAGTTACCTCCCCTACCCTTCTAATAACTATATAAACTGATAAAAAATCCACCACTGTATTCTATGTAGAATAAAGCTTCTGCAAGTCCGACCGTGTTTGTTTGCTTACTACCACACGTACGTTACGAGAGATCAGAATAGCAACGAAGGGGTGTCTTTCAAATCAAGAGAGTTACAAAATTGAAACCACCCGAGAAGGCACAACTCTATTAGCTTCATGTCGTGGGCATTGTTTGATATATTACATCTCCTAATTCAGCCTAAATGTCTATCAAGTAATGCTGAGACTATCGGTGGTGTAGAGTTTTAGAGCGAATAAAATTGATTGCATTTAACTTTTCTTTCATAACCTCATCAAATTTGAGATGTTTGGTGCAGAGTGTGAAGCTTAATAGCCTCACCTGCTTCTTTGCAGACTTTGTTACAGATCCGTGTAAATAATCCAATTCGCTCACCAGCTATGGCAAGTGCACCATCGGTTGGTTGGTTGGTTAGATTTTACGGCATGTCAACACTTACTGTGCTATTTTATGCCGAAGAAGTTGTTTCCTTCATTCTTGATGGATATTCAACATTTATTTCCAACCAACACACTATTTTTTAAACACCCAATTTAAACAAATTTTTCTATTTACCGTTTAAATGAGACCCTAACAGTTACTACGACTCCGGCTCCGAGTAGACCTGGGAGTAATGGTGATTAAAGGTTATTCCACATTCCCGAGAGCTCCAAAATTGGAAATTTACCATCTGATAGATTTTTACGCCATACCCAGGACATTAAAACCCTCGGCCACCGATTTCTAGCATATATATGATAAAAGAGCTGGGATTTGTCCTAAGAGTAATAGGGTTGGGACAATCATATAGGTGCTAGGGCTTGACCTTACCAGTCGATTGATTAGCGGGGACCTTTCCGACCACCCATCTAGCCTAAATGGAGTATCGCATGTCATGGACTGCTCAGCATCCAGGATTCCATCCTTAAGCATCACGAGTTGCACATGGTCCCATTGGGGGGGGGTCTTACCTCCCTTCAGAGGTGCAGCTAGTGTATTCACCAGCCGCCAGGGTTCGTATCGTTGATAATAATCTCAGAAACCTAGGTAGTTTCCTATCATTAACAGCATCACAACCAAATCCGTTCCTCTGGTTTGGTCTTCAAGGTTTTGGAGGCCAGGCAGCTCCTTACTTTCATGTTACTTTTATGGTGTCATAAACCCCGTTTAAAAAAACGTCAAGAGCTGTGCAATATTAGAAAGATCGTTGCTTTAATTGCAGGCTAATGAGAAATAATCAAGCCTTCCCCGTGACCCCGCCCCCAGATGTCCCTGAAGTTATATCCAAACTCTACCGAGCCACAGTGTTATGTGCCAAGAAAACATTCATAAAATCTTGTTTTTTGCGGGGACAAATACTTCATGTTTATTTGATCATTTTTTACTTTAAAAAAAAAATATCTAGCGAGTTTTTTTTTCTGTGATGCCTCTCTTTATGTTAAGAATGAAAAGAAGTTTAAAAAGTGATTTGCTCTCTCAATTTTAATTGAGAATAGAAATATGCCAATATGGAATTAAGATTCTCCACTTTTCTGTATCAAGAAATTAGTTTTTATCGAGTGTATTTTATGTTATTAACTTTAGCGTAAGCTCAACATCTCGAAACTAAAATTTCTGATTAAATAAAAAATGATATAATCATTTATCTATCTATCTATATATCTATATATATATATATATATATATATATATATATATATATATATATATATATATACTATATACTTAAATGTGGTGGCCCCAGACTGAATGAGATGCTGCATGAAGTATTAATACACGCTTGGACAAAAGGAGCGCGACAGGACTGGAGAGATGTACTTCTCATTCCTTTGTTCAAAAAGGGTTCTAAAAGCATATGTGACAACTATCGAGGAATTGCTCTGCTCTCCATTGTTGGAGGTTTTTGCGAGAATTCTTCTAAATCGCTTGGAAGAACATATATCACCAATTATTCTTCCAGAATCTCAATGTGGTTTCTGTTCTGGACGTGACACAACTGATATGATCTTCTCGGCTCGCCAACTGCAAGAAAAATGCATTGAGCAGAATCTTGACCTCTACCAATGTTTCATCGATCTCGCGAAGGCCTTTGACACGGTCAACCGCGAGGCACTCTGGAGGATTCTTGGGAGGTTAGGTTGTCCTTCACATTTTATAACCCTTATTCGGTCTCTTCATGATGATATGAATGCTTTGGTCACGTATAATGGTACCCTTGCAGAGTCTGTCTCAGTCATGAATGGCGTGAAACAAGGCTGCATTCTTGCACTACAACTATTTGGAATATTCTTTGCAATGGTCTTTAAGATTGCTTTAAAAAACAATATTAATGGAATTTATGTTCGTTACAGATCATCTGGTAACGTATTTAATATAAGACGACTAAAGGCAGGTTCAAAAGTGTTCACAGCCATTGTGCAGGAACTACTATATGCAGATGACTGTGACCTGGTAACACACACACAGGATGAAATGCAGAACCTAATGGATTGTTTCTCCGAAGCATGTACAGCATTTGGATTAACCATCAATATAAAAAAGACTGTTGTCATGTATCAGCCTGCCCCGAACACATGCTTTGTGGATCCAACTATTTTTGTATATGGTGAACGCCTCAAAGTTGTCGATTATTTTGTCTATATCGGTAGCACATTATCCCAGGACAACTCATTAGATAGAGAAATTTCCCTTAGGATACAGAAAGCAACGAGATCCTTTGGTTTGCTTGAAAAGAGGGTTTGGAGCCAGCGTGGCATAAAAATTTCCACCAAGTTGAGTGTATACAGAGTGTGTGCTCATTGCCCTTTTGTATGCCTGTGAGACTTGGGTTGTTTACAAAAGACATCTCAGGACACTCGAGAGATTCCATCAGAATTGCCTACGCAGGATTTTAGGGATAGAATGGTTGTCATTTACACCAGACACCACAATACTTGAAAGTATCTACCTAGTATGGAGAGTCTAATCCTTAGATCACGTCTCCGCTGGTCAGGTCATTTGGTCTGCATGAATGATTGCCGAATCCCAAAACAATTATTTTACGGGGAAATCTCAACTGGCAAACGTCGTCGGTGCAAACCCAAATTGAGGTTTAAGGACTGCCTCAAGGAAACTCTGAAGAACACTGCTATTGCTGTTGAGGACTGGGATAAGCTATCTTGTAATAGACCTAGCTGGAGAGCCACTGTCTACCTGTCTGTGGAAGAATTTGAGTTCAACCGAATCAAACACCAAAAACTGAAACGGTCAATTAGAAAGGGCAATTTTCAGCCCTGCAACATTCAAAGTGGAGAAGTTCCAACATGTTGTTTATGTGGAAGAGTATGTCTCTCCAGGGCTGGCCTGGTGAGTCATCTGAGAAAACACAGGAATGGAGAGTCAAATACAACTGGCATATAAATATGATGATAGAAAAAATTAATTGCAGGAAATGGTCTTACTCGAATCACGAGTTGACAGCCATCATATATATATATATTCTTATTTATCAAAGAAAGATAATGCAGAAAAAAGACCCCCCCCAAAAAAAAAAAAACAAAAAAAAAACAAAACAATGATACAAACTATGTTTTATTTTTTATTAAAAAGAAATTTCACCAAAGTTCAGATAAAATAAAACGTATGTATTGAGATTTTCTTTTTATTAAAAGAGATTTATTTTGCTAAACATAAATAAAAACTATATTTCTATTTATAAAAAAAAATAAGAAAAAAAGATTATACAAATAAATACTTTTTATGTTTTATTAAAAAAGATTTCGTTTAACTCTGATTTAGGAAACATGTATTTTTATTTTTATTAAAAAAAGATTTATTTCATTATATATTATATTAAATAAAATTAAAAAATGGTTTTGTCTTGATAAACTTCTGAGAAAATTAAAAAAGTTACTTTTTATTTCTGAAGTTTAGCAAAGCCATCTTTTAATAAAAATAAAAGTACATATTTTTAAAAGTATGTATTTTAATTTTTATTAGAAAAGGATGGTTTTTCAGATATTTCGTCCGTAGAAGATGGCATACATTATTGTAAAGACAGGGTCCTTCTAGTAAATAATTATCAATACATTAATTGTGAAGTTAGATGTAAAAGGAAAAGAATATAAAAAAAAGAAACAAGAGAAAACAACTCATGGAGATGCAATTAGTGCAGGATTTATTTTTCCATTAATTTTTTCTTCGTTGATTAAGAATTAATAAAAACATTAGAAAAATACAGAATAAACAAAAACAAAAAATATTTCAACAAACAAAAATAAAACACCTAAAAATAATTACTGACAAATTTTTTTTTATAACTACGATCCCAACCCCATAAAATTCTTATTAAAAAAAAAGAACATGTAAAATACCAATGTACAGAAAAAAAGCTTTTATACCCCCCCCCCTATACATACAAAAATGACACTCTTCTATTTTGCAAAAGGCATGTTTTAAATGGAACGCCGCACCTAATATCAGCTCCCCCTTTAAACACAGATCCAACCATTACTACTCATACACATAGTTGTCAATGGCCGGTAACTTGTGGTTACTAGGGCGAATGCTATACTACTGAGCTAAAGATAGTTATTCATTTATCCCGCAAAAGAAATTGGTGTTAAAATTTACCTAAAGTTAAGAAGATTTAACGTTCAATTATTAAGTAATTTGATTTCTTCTCCTCATTAAAAAGATCAGCGAATCATTGAGGATTACGTTTAACACAACTTCAACAGTGATTGCACCAACTGGATATTTAACAAATAGATTTTACATTGACGTGAAGTCAAAACAACCTTTATCAAAGCCGCACGTATTGGGATTTTGAATTGTTTTAACAAATATTTAAATGTTCGGTTTAGAAATTTTCTTCTTCTTACGAAACAAATTCTACTGCTACAAATTATTGATGACAATTTGAAAATATAATTATCCCTCCAAGAATATTGCATTACATTTTCAAAGGATATGTGGGTATTAAAATAAAATGAAAATGAAATAATATAAAAATAACAAAAAAATAATAATCTCCCATGAGCCCTCAGATGGAAGTGCCCAATATACATATATACATATATATATATATATATATATATATATATATATATATATATACATACATGTGTGTGTGTGTGTGTGTGTGTGTGTTTAAATTAAGGAATATTTGAAAGATACATTTATATTCATTACTAATAGTGTATGCATATTGTAATAAAGTAAAACAAGACTTAGAATAGAAATAAAAGTACTAAAATTTATTTAGCTAAACCAAACTCAGATAGAAAATGAGGGTGCGGTGGGGGCTAAATCACAATTGATAATAACCGGCGAAGGCGAGTCTATTGCTCGTCAAACGCGAGCATAAGTAGGATATCACACACACATTATATATACTAGCAAATATATGCACACTCCAGGTGCACGTATTTAAGTTTTAATATAATAATATATCATTAAATTAGAAAGGCAAATGAAACTGAATAAGAATGCAGATAAAAAGATTAGTAACAGAGGGGGTATGATTGAAAAATAGAACAACTTTGAAACTAACTCTTCCATCATTTTCCATTATTCCCTTCTTTCATTGGTAAATTTTCCTAATTTAACTATTTAGTTAAAATGGGAAATAAAGAATAAAATTGTAGTTATTTCTTCTTGCTAATGGATTTCTTTTAAGATTTATCCCCGAGATTTTTGCTCATATTCAATAAGGTAAAACCAAACAATTAGAAATCAATAATACTAAGCATATATTTATTAAAATCAATTTTTTAATATCAATATGCAAATTAGCCTTCCCATTCACACTGTAAACAGCTATTTTGTTGTATATATAAATACAATTGCATGTTATTAGTATGTAGACCTGGTCAACACCAGGGGTCCAGTGGCTTCGGCCCTGGATCTTTACAAGTAAATAGCGTCGATCCCAGGGGGCCATCCCTCCAGGCAACACCTGCCCCCTCGATTTAAAGGGGCAGGCTGGGTTTATTGCCCAGTGCCTGAGGCGCCCCTCTTGAAGGGGAATGCCGACGGGATCGACGCAATTTTTCACCTGCCACTCCATGAGCTTCGGCTTGTGGGTGGTCCCACGTTAATAGGGACTTTGTGTCTGACCCGTACAAGTGGGATACGCGGTCAATACTATGTAGATATGGTCAACAGTCTTAATGATGAAGAACAATTTTATTAATAATTAAGGTTTAAATAGAAATAAAATCATGGAGAATGTGATGTAAATAACGAAGGGAATTGTGATTTGTATAGTAATATAGTTTCGGTTACAGACAGAAAACACACAATCTCTATTATAATAAGATATATATATATATATATATATATATATATATATTGTGTGTGTGTGTGTGTTGAATTAAGGAATATTCGGAACTAAACACCTCTTTTATTTGTAAGGGTCAAGCTCACTTTTCTTAATACTTTTAACTCAAACAAAATTCATAAATATATGGCTCATCTCGCAAAAGGGTAAAGATTCATTAAACTGTGAATTGAAAGAAAGAAAATAATAATTTCTAAAACATTCATTATATCAAACCCTTAATCTCAACATGATCAGCCATTACAAATACCCTTTTAAAACAGATATCAGGGAAGAATAACTATTTACTATTTGTGTGAGAACTTGTGAAGATTATAATGATAATATAATCTTATCATAAATAATTATTAGATGGTTACGTTAAATAAGCTTTGAAATAAAGTTCTGTAAAAAAGGAAAAATACATTGAGACATTCTAATATTATTTCTTTTCTCTGTCTTGTTAATTACAGTTGCTTTTCATAACAACACACTGGGTAGATTAAATCGTCGATCAAAAGATGAAATAGCACAAAAATCTAGTAATTTATGTCCCTCATGACAGATCTTCAGTCTTCTTCCCAGAAGCGACTGGGAGTTTTTCTGATGAACCTGCAGATCTGGATGCAATATCACGAGGAGTTCTTGGGGGATGTATGGTTTTGTTTGTTCCCAGGTTTGCCGTGACTGTGAATGAATTTGTGTTGATATGGGAAGTTTACCAATTGAGACAAATTGTATTCTCCATCCAATTAAAAAAGGTTTTTCTTAATATGATACTAAACTTTTCCAGTGGTGTTGCATTAGGTGAGTGAGAAACCACCATGTCATTTCCACACTGGACTCAATGTTACTTACGGTATAAACAGTTTCACAAAAAATTGAAGTTAGATTTGGTACAAGGTCATTAGGTGCCTAATGAAGATTGAATTCTCTTTTCCTATGACCAGTTGAAATTTAGTAATGTATGTCTCCCGTGACATTATCGGAAAAACCGATAGTAGAATTATCTCCCCCTGCGGCTAGAGGGCAAATCGCCAACATACGATGTTGGCGGCAAAACCAAACCCCATCACTTATCTGAAGGCTGTCAACCTGAGTAGTTACCTTAACAAGAGCTCCATCCACCACCCACTTAAAAGGGCAGTTAACTAGGAGAGTCGCTAAAAAAAGCACTACCCAACACTTTAACTTATCGGACGAGAACCGACAAGACGGACGCGTCTCTACAGCAATCTACAACCACAGCGAGTAGAAATCCCTTTCTAGCGCTAATTCACCAACGAACCGTTATTTCACCTCTCAAGATAAGTCTCGTAGCAAAGCCATCAAATTTGCAGCAATTTTTGTACCTTTATAATACAAGTGTTTTAATTCCATTGTGTTTTGTCTTCTTTCACCCGAAATAATTGCCGACCACCGGAGAATAAGAGCTCCCTATGAATCCCCATAATTCCTCTTAATATATCTTCAGTTTACTCCTAGAACCGATTGGAAGTGTTTTTGATGAGCCTGTAGATCTGCTTGAAATATCATGAGGCGTTCTTGCAAGAAGTATGGTTTTGTTTGTTCCCAAGTTTGCTCAAACTGTAAATGAATTTGTGCTGATATGGGATGTTTACCAGTTGAGACAAATTGTATTCTCCACCTAATTAAAAAGGTTTTACTAAATATGATACTAAATTACATCCAGTGATGTGAGTTTGGATAAGCGATAATCTACCCACTCAATGTTACGGCATAAAGAGTTTCGCAAATAAATGAAGTTAGATTTGGCACAAGCTAGTCACGAAAATCATCTAAAAGAGAGCTCAATCCACATTATGCACCTTATCCAGACTACCTTGTGCCAAATCTAACTTCATTTATTTGCGAAACTCTTTATGCCGTAACATTGAGTGGGTAGATTATCGCTTATCCAAACTCACATCACTGGATGTAATTTAGTATCATATTTAGTAAAACCTTTTTAATTAGGTGGAGAATACAATTTGTCTCAACTGGTAAACATCCCATATCAGCACAAATTCATTTACAGTTTGAGCAAACTTGGGAACAAACAAAACCATACTTCTTGCAAGAACGCCTCATGATATTTCAAGCAGATCTACAGGCTCATCAAAAACACTTCCAATCGGTTCTAGGGAGTAAACTGAAGATATATTAAGAGGAATTATGGGGATTCATAGGGAGCTCTTATTCTCCCGGTGGTCGGCAATTATTTCGGGTGAAAGAAGACAAAAAACACAATGGAATTAAAACACTTGTATTATAAAGGTACAAAAATTGCTGCAAATTTGATGGCTTTGCTACGAGACTTATCTTGAGAGGTGAAATAACGGTTCGTTGGTGAATTAGCGCTAGAAAGGGATTTCTACTCGCTGTGGTTGTAGATTGCTGTAGAGACGCGTCCGTCTTGGTCGGTTCTCGTCCGATAAGTTAAAGTGTTGGGTAGTGCTTTTTTAGCGACTCTCCTAGTTAACTGCCCTTTTAAGTGGGTGGTGGATGGAGCTCTTGTTAAGGTAACTACTCAGGTTGACAGCCTTCAGATAAGTGATGGGGTTTGGTTTTGCCGCCAACATCGTATGTTGGCGATTTGCCCTCTAGCCGCAGGGGGAGATAATTCTACTATCGGTTTTTCCGATAATGTCACGGGAGACATACATTACTAAATTTCAACTGGTCATAGGAAAAGAGAATTCAATCTTCATTAGGCACCTAATGACCTTGTACCAAATCTAACTTCAATTTTTGTGAAACTGTTTATACCGTAAGTAACATTGAGTCCAGTGTGGAAATGACATGGTGGTTTCTCACTCACCTAATGCAACACCACTGGAAAAAGTTTAGTATCATATTAAGAAAAACCTTTTTAATTGGATGGAGAATACAATTTGTCTCAATTGGTAAACTTCCCATATCAACACAAATTCATTCACAGTCACGGCAAACCTGGGAACAAACAAACCATACATCCCCCAAGAACTCCTCGTGATATTGCATCCAGATCTGCAGGTTCATCAGAAAAACTCCCAGTCGCTTCTGGGAAGAAGACTGAAGATCTGTCATGAGGGACATAAATTACTAGATTTTTGTGCTATTTCATCTTTTGATCGACGATTTAATCTACCCAGTGTGTTGTTATGAAAAGCAACTGTAATTAACAAGACAGAGAAAAGAAATAATATTAGAATGTCTCAATGTATTTTTCCTTTTTTACAGAACTTTATTTCAAAGCTTATTTAACGTAACCATCTAATAATTATTTATGATAAGATTATATTATCATTATAATCTTCACAAGTTCTCACACAAATAGTAAATAGTTATTCTTCCCTGATATCTGTTTTAAAGGGTATTTGTAATGGCTGATCATGTTGAGATTAAGGGTTTGATATAATGAATGTTTTAGAAATTATATTTTCTTTCTTTCAATTCACAGTTTAATGAATCTTTACCCTTTTGCGAGATGAGCCATATATTTATGAATTTTGTTTGAGTTAAAAGTATTAAGAAAAGTGAGCTTGACCCTTACAAATAAAAGAGGTGTTTAGTTCCGAATATTCCTTAATTCAACACACACACACACATATATATATATATATATATATATATATATATATCTTATTATAATAGAGATTGTGTGTTTTTCTGTCTGTAACCGAAACTATATTACTATACAAATCACAATTCCCTTCGTTATTTACATCACATTCTCCATGATTTTATTTCTATTTAAACCTTAATTATTAATAAAATTGTTCTTCATCATTAAGACTGTTGACCATATCTACATAGTATTGACCGCGTATCCCACTTGTACGGGTCAGACACAAAGTCCCTATTAACGTGGGACCACCCACAAGCCGAAGCTCATGGAGTGGCAGGTGAAAAATTGCGTCGATCCCGTCGGCATTCCCCTTCAAGAGGGGCGCCTCAGGCACTGGGCAATAAACCCAGCCCTGCCCCTTTAAATCGAGGGGGCAGGTGTTGCCTGGAGGATGGCCCCTGGGATCGACGCTATTTACTTGTAAAGATCCAGGGCCGAAGCCACTGGACCCCTGGTGTTGACCAGGTCTACATACTAATAACATGCAATTGTATTTATATATACAACAAAATAGCTGTTTACAGTGTGAATGGGAAGGCTAATTTGCATATTGATATTAAAAATTGATTTTAATAAAATATATGCTTAGTATTATTGATTTCTAATTGTTTGGTTTTACCTTATTGAATATGAGCAAAAATCTCGGGGATAAATCTTAAAAGAAATCCATTAGCAAGAAGAAATAACTACAATTTTATTCTTTATTTCCCATTTTAACTAAATAGTTAAATTAGGAAAATTTACCAATGAAAGAAGGGAATAATGGAAAATGATGGAAGAGTTAGTTTCAAAGTTGTTCTATTTTTCAATCATACCCCCTCTGTTACTAATCTTTTTATCTGCATTCTTATTCAGTTTCATTTGCCTTTCTAATTTAATGATATATTATTATATTAAAACTTAAATACGTGCACCTGGAGTGTGCATATATTTGCTAGTATATATAATGTGTGTGTGATATCCTACTTATGCTCGCGTTTGACGAGCAATAGACTCGCCTTCGCCGGTTATTATCAATTGTGATTTAGCCCCCACCGCACCCTCATTTTCTATCTGAGTTTGGTTTAGCTAAATAAATTTTAGTACTTTTATTTCTATTCTAAGTCTTGTTTTACTTTATTACAATATGCATACACTATTAGTAATGAATATAAATGTATCTTTCAAATATTCCTTAATTTAAACACACACACACACACACACACACATGTATGTATATATATATATATATATATATATATATATATATATATATATATGTATATATGTATATTGGGCACTTCCATCTGAGGCTCATGGAGATTATTATTTTTTTTTGTTATTTTTTTATTTTTCATTTCATTTTATTTTAATACCAATATTCCTTTGAAAATGTAATGCAATATTCTTGAGGGATAATTATATTTTCAAATTGTCATCAATAATTTGTAGCAGTAGAATTTGTTTCGTAAGAAGAAGAAAATTTCTAACCGAACATTTAAATATTTGTTAAAACAATTCAAAATCCCAATACGTGCGGCTTTGATAAAGGTTGTTTTGACTTCACGGTCATGTAAAATCTATTTGTTAAATATCCAGTTGGTGGCAATCACTGTTGAAGTTGTGTTAAACGTATCCTCATGATTCGCTGATCTTTTTATGAAGGAGAAGAAATCAAATTATTAATAATTGAACGTTAAATCTTTTAACTTTAGGTAAATTTTAACACCAATTTCTTTTGCGGATAAATGAATAACTATCTTAGCTCAGTAGTTATAGCATTCGCCCTAGTACCACAAGTTACCGGCCATTGACAACTATGTGTATGAGTAGTAATGGTTGGATCTGTGTTTAAAGGGGGAGCTGATATTAGGTGCGGCGTTCCATTTAAACATGCTTTTTGCAAATAGAAGAGTGTCATTTTTGTATGTATAGGGGGGGGGGTATAAAAGCTTTTTTTCTGTACATTTATTTTACATGTTCTTTTTTTTTAGAATTTTATGGGGTTGGATCGTAGTTATAAAAAAAATTTGTCAGTAAATTATTTTAGGTGTTTTATTTTTGTTTGTTGAAATATTTTTGTTTTGTTTATTCTTATTTTTCTAATGTTTTTATTATTCTTAATCAACGAAGAAAATTAATGGAAAAAATAATCCTGCACTAATTGCATCTCCATGAGTTGTTTTCTCTTGTTTTTTTTTTTTATATTCTTTTCCTTTACATCTAACTTCACCAATTAATGTATTGATAATTATTTTACTAGAAGGACCCTGTCTTTACAATAATATTGCCATCTTCTACGGACGAAAATATCTGAAAAACCATCCTTTTCTAATAAAAATTAAATCATACTTTTAAAATATGTACTTTTATTATTTATCTAAGATGGTTTGCTAAAACTTCAGAAATAAAAGTAACTTTTTAATTTTTCTCAGAGAGTTTATCAGACAAACCATTTTTAATTTTATTTAATATAATATATATGAATAAATCTTTTTTAATAAAATAAATACATGTTTCCTAAATCAGAGTTAACGAAATCTTTTTAATAAAACATAAAAGTATTTATTTGTATAATCTTTTTTTCTTTTTTTTTTAATTTAAATAGAAATATAGTTTTTATTTATCAGTTTAGCAAATAAATTCTTTAATAAAAAGAAAATCTCAATACATACGTTTTATTTTATCTGAACTTTGGTGAAATTTCTTTTTAATAAAAAAAAAAATAGTTGTATCATTGTTTGTTTTTTTTTGTTTTTTTTGTTTTTTGGGGGGGTCTTTTTTCTGCATTATCTTTCTTTGTATAAATACATGATTTATATACCTATATGATCCCCGGATGTCTTTACTCGGTGGATTCGTGTAAGGACCATTTTCTGCAGATTATTTTCTTCTACTCATCATTATCTTAAACTGCTCCACGTCTGTATTTCGATTCTCTCTCTCCTTGCTGCTTTTCCTCATGTATGACTCACCAAGGCTCATGCTTGTGAGCAGGACATACTCCCCTCCCACAAATACACAACCCATGTTTGTGACATCTTCTTCCACTTTGAAGTTGCAAGGGCTGAAAATTGCCCTTTCTCAATGACCGTTCAGTTTTTGGTGTTTGATTCGGTTGCAATCTTCAAATTTCTCTTCCATCAAACAGGTCGATTCAGGTGGCTCTCCAGCTAGGTTATATCAAGATAGCTATCCCAGTCCCTCAACATGCATTAGCAGTGTTCTTCTCAGAGTTTTCTTTGAGGCAGTCCTTAAACCTTCAAATTTGGGTTTGGTCCTATCCCGATCGACGTTTGCCATGTTTGTAAGAATTTCCCGTTAGAAATAATTGTTTGGGGACTTCGCAACTCATTCATGCTAGACTCAAATCGACCCGCACCCAGCGGAGCACGCTGATCTCAAAGGTATCTGGACTCTCCCATACTACGTATGATGACATCTTTTCAAGTATTGTGTGTGTTGGTGTAATGATCAACCATTCTATTCCCTAAACACAATCCTGCGTAGGCAATTCGACTGGAAATTCTCTTCGATGTAGTCATGATGATGTCTTTTGTAAATCTATACCCCTAAGCTCTCAGCTGGCTATACAACAGCGGCACAATTGAGCACACACTTCTGTATACACTGCCATCTTGGTGAAAACTTTTATGGGTCTACGCTCGCGGTCCAAGACCCTCCTCAGTTCTTTCAAGCACCAAGCAGTGCATCTCGTTCTGCTCTATTCTGTATCCTTATAGGGAAATTTTCTACTTAATGATGTCTGTCCTGGTGCATATATGTGCTACCTGATATAGAAATCTCCCATTCAATCCGACATCTTTTGGAGTGCGTTACCATATACTAATAATATTTGGTATCACAAGCATGTGTTCCGAGGCATGGCTGATCACCATGCAACAGTCTTTTTAATATTGGATGGTTCAATCAATATGCTGTACAATGCCTTCGGAGAAACAACTCCCTTACGGTTTCTGCATTCATCTCTTGGTGTGTTACTCAGGTACACTCATTGCATATAGTAGTTCATGCACAATGGCTGTGAACACTTTTGAACGCTGCTTTAGTCGTCTTTATTAAATCGTTACCAGATGATCTGTTAACGAACATAAAAGTTCATTAATATTGTTTTTTAAGCCATCTTCAGACGCATGCAAAGATATTCCAAATGTTGTAGTGCAAGACTGCAGCTTGTTCACGCCATTCATGACTGAGACATGACTCTGCAAGGGTACCCATTATACGTGACCAAAGCATTCATATCATCATGAAGAACGAATAAAGGGTTTTATAAAATGTGAAGGACAACCTAACTCAAGAATCCTCCACGAGTGCCTCGCGGTTCCGTGTCAAAAGGCCTTCGCGAGATCGATGAAACAATGGTAGAGGTCAAGATTCTTTCTCAATGCATTTTTCTGCGTTGCGAGCCGAGAAGATCATATCAGTTTTGTGTACGTCCAGACGCACCCACATTGAGATTCTGGCAGAATAATTGGGTGATATTGTTTCTTCCAGCGTTTAGAAGAATTCTCGGCAAAAACTCCCCAACAATGGAGAGCAGAAATTCTCGATAGTTGTCACTACTGCTTTAGAAGCGTTTTTGAAGCAAAGGAATGAGAAGTACATCTCTCGCAGTCTGTGGCCTCCTTTTGTCCAAGCGTGTATTAATACTTCATGCAGCATCTCATCCGTCTGGGGCCAACCAATTAAGTATTATAGTTATATATATATATATATATTATATATATATTATATATATATATATATATATTAATATATAGATATATATACGATGCAGATAGGATAATTTATTATCCAGTCATCTTTTATTTACTCAGAAATTTAAGTTTCGAATTGTTGAGCTACCGCTAAAGCCTTAATAACTTATAACATACACCTCGATTAAAATTAATTTCTTGATACAGAACACACCGTGGAGTATTATCTTAAATTCCATATGGCAATATTTCTATTCTTCATAAATTGAGAGAGCAAATCAACTTTCTAAACTTCTTTCATTCTTACCATATGAGAGGCATCTACAGAAATAAAAAACTCGCTAGTATTTTTTTTTTAAAGTAAAATG
>CM042151.1:77912889-77944916 GCA_023376005.1 Doryteuthis pealeii | reverse complement strand
ACTTAATATTTTTAAAACAGAACGAGAACTGGATGAACACTAGCCGTTTGTACACAGTGGACGATAGGCCATTTTTGCGTGTGAGATGTGGCACGTAAGACTTTTAAAATGGAAGAGAACTGGGATGAACACGCCATCGTACACAGTGAAACGGGCGCATTTGTTGTGAGATGAGGTGTGTGTCTTTGAACATAGATCAAGAACTGGATCAACAAGATGCCAATCGGTAACACAGGGCCATTTGAAATGAAGTGTTGCACTAATATTTTACAAACCCAGAACGATGAACTGGATCGAACGACACGCCGTTGTAAACAGTGAGAGTAGGGCCATGTTGTAGTGAGGGTATGCCACTATAGACTTTAAAACAAACAACAATACTAGACGTCGACCATGCCGTCGTGCACCAGTGAACATAGACCATTTGCATTCGTGAGGTGTTGTCTAGAACTTTTAAAACAAAACGCAAGTACTTGATCGACATGCCGATCGTGCACAGTCGAGTAATAGGGGGCCATTTGTATGATGAGTGTAATGCACTAAGACTTTTAAACAAGAGACGCAGGTACTAGATCGGACATGCCGGCCTATCGCCAAGTGAAACATAGGCCATCTTGCATTGTGTATGTTGTGTGTCTAGAACGTTTCAAACAAAACCACTACTGGATCGACATGCCGCCGTGTGCACAGTGATTAATAGGCCATTTGCATGTGATATGGTGCACTAAGGACTTTAAAAAGACAAACAATCACTAGATCGACATGCGTCTGTTGCACAGATGAACTAGACTATTTGCATGTGAGGTGTGTCCTAGAACTTTTAAAACCGAAAAACCAAGTACTGGATCGACATGCCGTCGTGCACAGTGAGTAATAAGGCCATTTGTATGGTTTGAGGTATGCACTAAGACTTTTTAAACAAACCAACCTAGATCGACATGCGGCCCATGCACAGTTGAACATGAGGCCATTTAGGCATGTGAGTGTGTCCCTAGAATGTGTTCAAACAGACAACCAATACTGGGAGTCGACATGCCGTCGTGCACAGTGATAATAGGCCATTTGCAGTTGAGATTACACTGAACGTTTTTAAAAGAAAATCACACCGGGATGAATCATACCGGCCGTGCACAATAAAGAATAGGCCATTTGTATTGATATGTGCAACTATAGACTCTTTAAAATAAAACGAACTCTGGATCGACAATGCCGCCGTAACAGCGTGAAGATAAGCCATTTGTATGTAAGGTGTGCAATGTGGCAATTCACCAAGAAAAATTTGAAAACTGAGTCGGCCAATGTGGCAACAATGAAGATCGGACATTTTATATAGAGGTTTGCAAACTATGAAAATTGATAAGGGGTCGCGATATCTCATCGGAAGAACAAAAAATGCACCATTTAATATCTGATTTGTGCACTGAAAATTAACAAAGGAATCCAAAAACCTGGATTAACATTCCGTCGTCCACACAGATGATCTCAATTCTCAAGAAATTACACACGCTAAGAATAAATTTGTTTTATTAAAGATTGTTATACAGCGGTTTGCCAACAATAAAATCTTGAATGGCCATATATGTATACTCACCGATGATCTGTATAAGTGCAATTTCCGCTTTTGTAGTTTTTTGATGAACTTATCAACACATCAGCTGACGAAAAGAACAGGTACTGAAAACATCTTGATTCATTTGAGCACCAAAAAGTCTAGAATAAGTTCTTTCACCATCGCATCATTTAATCCTATAATATATACTTTGGAAATTAAATAAATAATTGGATTAGTTAGATTTCAATTACAATTAGAATTGATTATCAACCAAAGTTAAAGACAACGAAAGTTGGTTTTCATAGATTTTATATCTTTTAACGCGCCAAATCTCTTACTCTCATTCTATACAAATTCTTTTTAACTTTTTCAAATTCATCCAAAATCATAACATACGACAAGTGCATCCAAGAAAATCTTGTCATAGTTTGAAGGAATTAGAATTGTTTTTGTTTTTCTGATGAGGTATCCTCCATATTTTCTGAGTGATTGTATATATTCGTCACAGTTAGCGTCACAATTTTGTATATACGTAGATTCGATAACCAGAAATTGAAATTCATGATGATTTGGTGGACCCCCTCTTACATTGGAAATATTTTTGAAACAGCCATTTTATTTTTACTTATTCTCATCCTTTTTCTAAACTATTTAAAAAATATATTTCATATAAATTCTAAAACTTCATTAAACATCAGAATGGTTTTGCAATGGTTCTGCCTTTCAAATGAATATTTTATTTTGTAAATTTTTATCAGTTTTAACTTTGTATGACACGAAAACAATAATATCCGAAACGAAATGAAAATAGAGAAATGAATGAGGAAGATAGTGATGCGCACATATTTCAAAATATTGAAGGCGTTTCTGTCTGAAAATCAGCATCCGGAATCTTTGGCTTTTATATTTTCGAAACTCTGATCACCACGGGAAAAGTTGGTGTATAACGTTGTATGTATGTGATTATTTTGAAAAACAATTTCCGTTACATATGTGCAGAGAGGGAAAGATATATGAATGTAGAAAAATATTAATTTTCTTTGAATAAAATGCTTTGTTTAAGCAATAATTGCGCCGGAGGAAGAATATAGTTCTTATAGAGGTTGTGTGATACGTGAAGAAAGATATATGTATATCTGATTTTTTAAATAAAATTTACCTTAAAAAAATGAATAGAAAATACAAAATTCTTGTGAAATACTTCAACCAACGTATAATTCCCTCAATCAACACTCAAGGGCAGTTACCCCCCTGGATGATGGCGGAAGGTTGTCGTGCTGTTTTTTAAGATTCGGTAATGTATTATTTGACAGTGATAGAAGGAAATGTAACACTCTCGCTTAACCTGGTTATAGCTGGTCTTGGATAAAAGAGGCAAAGGGCTTGGCGATATGCCCTGCGAAAAGGCAAGTTTTTCGTGTGCATTGAATTGAGAATCTGCTGTCTTCGTATGAAAAGAATGATCAGAACAGAAATATCAAATATCAGATGCCTTGGGATGGAGAGAAAATCAGAACACTAGTAAGCGTGTTGAACAACATAACCACATTTTGTGTTTTTGATTAAAATCTGAACTGTTTGACGCGGTATTGATCTAAGACGATTCATGTCGAAAGTTTTCGATTACACGAAAGTCTACGAAGAATGTGTGACTATGAAGAAACTCGTATCTTAGTATTTCTTGATGGGTGAGACAATTGCGTTTGTGTTATTGATATGTGGGAAACATTTGAATATTAAAAATTAAAAAGTTGATTTCTATAGATTTAGGAGTTAAGAATGATGAACTGTGAATTTAAAATCAGGAGATTTTGACTCCGAGCTTTTCGAAATTGATCTGATGGAACATTTGATAAACGAATAACGACATCACCATTGTGGGAAAATTTGCAAAATCTTCATTTTTTTTCTTATTCACAATTAACTGAATAAAACACTCTCATGTACACACACACACACAGCACAACACACATACATCTCGCATCATATTTAATAAAAACAACTTCGATTTTAAAAAATGATTTGCGTTTGTTTGTAATTATTTTATTATTTATACTGAGTTTGTTTATGTTTTTTACTGATTGCTTTTGCTTTTAAAAAAAATTTTTTAATGATTATTTTAGAAATAATAATTTTCTGAAATATTGATGAATCTTTACAACAAAAAAGAATGGATAGATATATTTATGTATTTTGTTTGAGTTAAGACTCTTAAGAGAATTGAGATTTAACCTACACCTAAAGTTAGTTTATAGTCTCGAATATTTCTTAATTTAACAGATATATACATGTGGTATCCTCCGCTCGCGTTTTATAAGCCAATAGACTCACCTACACAGCTACATTGTGATTTAACCCTCCACACACATAAAAACTGTCATTTTGCATCTGAATTTGGTTTAGCTAAATAAAGCTTAGTACTTTTTTATTCCTGTTCTTCGTTGTTTTACTTTATTACAATATGTATAGACTATCATTTTAAGATATAAATGTATCTCTCGAAAAAAATCCTTAATTCGCTCCCCCCCTCCACACACGTGTGTGTATCATTATAGAAAACAAACGTATTTTGGGTTTAAGGAGTTCAATGTTGGTTCTAAGAAGGTCACTGGTTATTTTCTGTTACGCTTGACAGGTTTTCCTTTTAAACCCATTATATTTAGTCACTAACATAAAAGGAATTAAAGAAAAAAAGGGCAGAGACAAAGACTAAGGTTGTTCGAGGAATCAGGCTTTATTCCTGGGTCATAGCTACCTCCTGGAGAAGAGATTCCTTCCCGTCTTGGAATAGTGTCTCATCTTAGTTGAGGCCCGGAGTTCAAATTGCCGTGAGAATCACTTGGTGGTAGCGAGTGTGCCCTTTTTCTGCGAATGGTTTAGAGAGCACCTTCGCTCTGATGTCTCATGGGAGATTGTTACTTTTTTTGTTGTTTTTATTTTATTTTATATTTATCTTATTCTAATAATTACATATCTTTCGAAAATGTAATGCAATATTTTTTGAGGAGGTAATTTGATTTCTGATATAAGATTTGTAATATTTTCAAGAAAATTAGTTTTCATCACGTCATCATAATATTTGTAGCAGTAGAATTTGTTATTTGTTTTGTAAAAAGAAAAATTTTCTAAAACCGAATATTTTAGTTATTTATGTTAAAACAATCCAAAGTCCACTACGTGCGGCTTTGATAAATGTTGGTTTGACCTCATGTAAATATAAAATCTATTTGTTAAATATCCACTTGGTGCAATTACAGTTGAAGTTGTGTTAAATGTAATCCCTAATTGTTCGCTGATATTTTAATTGAGGAGGAGAGAACAAATTACTTTGATATTGAGCGTTAAGTATTTTTGACTTGAATTTTAACACCAATCTCTACTACAGTATAAAAGAATGATTATTTCTAGCTTAGTATGTATAGCATCCACCCTAGGAACCACAAGATTCCGGTTTCGATATCGACCATTGACAAGTCGTGTGTTATGGTACGGGACGTAGCTATGAAAACTTTTTTCGTAAATAATTATTTTAGGTGTCTTTAATACAAAATGAATTATTTTTCTTTGTTGTATTATTTTTTTTGTTTTTGTTTATTACGTATTTAAAAAAAATATTTTATTAAATTTTTACCCAAACGAAGAACAAATTAATAGAAAAATGCACTAATTACATTGAATTGTTTTCTCTTGTTTCTTTTTTATATTGTTTTCCTTTTACATCCAACTCTACAATTACTGTATTTATAATTATTCCATAGAAGTCTTTATAATGATGTATGCAACCTTCTACGAACAAAAAATATCTGAAAAACCATCAATTTCTAATACAAATTAAAATACATACTTTTAAAAATGTGATTTTAGGTTTTATTAAAAATTGATTTCATTAAACTTCTGAAATAAGTAAATTTTTTTAATTTCTCAGAAGTTTATCAAACTAATCTTTTTTTCAAATAAAAATTGAAATATATACTTTTTATTTAATCAGAAGTTTAGCAAACTAAATCTCTTTTAATAAAAATCTAAATACACACGTTTTATTTAATCTGAATTTGAAAAAATCTTTTTTCAATAAAATATAAAAACATAGTTTGTATCATTTTTTCCTTCTCTTTTTTTTTTGCATTATCTCCTTTTTTTTTTTTTTTTTTTTTTTTTTTTTTGATAAATGTGAATATAGTTTTTTATTTAATCAGAAGTTTATTTTCGAGATTTTGAACTTAAGTCAAAGTTTATTACATAACATACACTTGATAAAAACTAATTTCTTGATACAGGAAAGTGGAGAATCTTAATTCCATATCGTCATATTTCTATTCTCTATTAAAATTGAGAGAGCAAAACAGTTTTTAAACTTCTTTTTATTCTTAACATAAAATGGAGCATCATAGAAAAACTTCCTAGATATATTTTATTTAAAAAACGATAATTTATCATAAAATCAAAATGATCAAATAAACACTAAGTATTTACCACAAAAAGAAAGAAGATGTTATGAATGTTTGCTTGGCATGTAACACTGTAGCACGGTAAAGTTAAGGATATATCTTCAGGGACATCTAGGGGGGGGGGTCACGGGGAAGGCTTAATTATTTTCTCATTAGCCTTCGATTAAGCACCGATGCTTCTGACATTGCACAGCTGTTTACTTTTCTTTTACAGAGGGGTTGAGGACAACATAAAAGTAACAGAGAAGCAGCTTGGCCTTCAAAACCTTAAAGACAAAACCAGAGGAACTGATTTGTTTGTGATGCTGTTTAATGAATAGGAAACTACTGAAACTTTCTGATATCATTACCGATGGTATGTCCTGTCGGCTGGTTCTTAAGTATACGTCCTCTGATGGGAGGTAAGACCACATCCCAATAGAACCACGTGCAACACGTGATACTTGAGGATGGAACTCAAAAGTTAAATGCAATCAATTTTATTCGCTCTAAAACTCTACACCACCAATATTTTCAGCAGTACTTGATAGATACCCAAACTGAATTAGGAGACGTAATATATCAAGATGATGTCCAAGACATGAAGGTAATAAATTGCGCCTTCTGAGGTTCAAGTACTGTAACTCTCTAGATTGGAAAGGTACATTTCGTTGCTACATTCACCTCACGTAACATACGGTACATGTTGTTAGGCAAAAAATAAAATAAGATTTTATTTGACTGAAGGCTGCAAGTATGGGGTACCTAGTGAAGATCGAAATCGCTATTATATTATTTGTGCCGTTAGCTTGGTAACTATTGCATCGTGGCGTGGTTCTCCTGCTAAGTACGTGTTATGTTAATATTAGTTAAATTATGAATAATAGAAAATAGAACCGTCCAATAAATATATCTTTCTCTAGTTATCACATTGAGAAATATTCTATATAATATTTCAGATTTATATCGACAGTCAGTCACTACATTTCTCCAGTCGACATAAATTCTTATTACAAGGGAAAGAAGAATTTTGCCGTTTCCAGAAAAAGTGAGTACTACCAAACATCTTAGAAATATCTTAAGTTTTGATTATTTTTCTTTTCATAGGTGACTTCTATCTCAAAATATAAAACCAATTTACTAGTCCATTTTACTATTTCCAAAGGTATTTCTTCTGGCAATTCGTTTCTAGATCAAAGACATACCATATTGCATATTTTAGAACTTATTATTCTCTTTCTGTTAATTTCAGTTTGCTGAATATTTATCCTAGTGGATACATTTTAGATAAATAGTTTAGAATAATCCAATGAGTAAAGAATTAGGTCGTTGCATTGTGCAATACTTTATTGGAATCATAGACAATTTTTAGTTAAACATCTTAAGGGCAGTTAAGTTCAGCATGTATTAAACCTAAAAGACTATAAATGCTTTGATAATAAATTTAGTCGAAAATAAAATCAAGAAGAAATTAATGTTATATAATGACAATTTTAAATGCTATTAAAAAGCGAACCTCTTTTGGACAATGTTCAGTTAGAAGCCTTCTTATCAATTCTGTTAAATACGTTATTCATTTGTCCTATTTTTCTTCTTTTTTTTTTCATAATGACGTTAAACATTCGTTGAAATTGTAAAATCTTTCAAAAATGAGTTGCAATATTTTTTGAGAGGGTAATTTTATTTCTGATATTTCTACATACTGGAAGTGTTAATATTGTATTAAATATAATCTTTAATGGTTCACTGATATTTTTAATGGGGGAGGAGAAATATACTTATACGGAAATTGAGCATAAAAATACCTGACTCTCGCTGGGTTACTGAAAAACAAATAAATACCTTTTCTAGTGAACCTCTCGTGTACAATGTTCAGTTAGATGCCTTCTGTTAAATTATTATTTTTTTTTTTTTTTTTTGGGGGGGGGGTCCTATTTTTCTTTTTTTTTCATAATGAAGTTAAACGTTGAATAGAATTGTAAAATCTTTCAAAAATTAATTGCAAATTTTATTTTTCAGGGGGCAACTCTATTTATGATATTTTTACATACTGGCAGAGTTAACATTGTCTTAAATATAATCCTTAATAGTTCGCTGATATTTGTAACGAGGGGGACAAACATACTTCTACGAAAATTGAGCATTAAATGTCCCTTACTCTCTCTGGGTTTGAACATGAAACCTTACTGAAAAATAAACAAATATCTATTCTACCAAACAAGCTACATTTTTCAAGGCAATACTGAAATGAGTTTGATAAAATCTCGATGATTTAAGATTTTCATAAACAGATTTACTCAGTTTTACCTTTATTATAATGTAAAAACAATTCTAAATTCATATTAAAAGTAGAATTTTGAATTTGAATGATATAATTGTAAAAGTAAAATAAAGTCGTCGGGGCGGCCTAATGTCGGTATCAGCCAGACAGCGAGGGAGTCTATCCCCTTTTTACTAGCGCTAGACCAAGGAGATTATTTTAGCGTCTGAGGTGGAGCACTACACCTACCATCAGCTCCTCACTTTACCGCATATATCCCTGTGCTACTCATACGCTGAGTTGGCGAGGGCCAGTATCGAACCAGGAACCTTGTGATTCCTAGCTGAACGCTCTACCGACTGAGCTAAACCGGCCATATAGAAGTACATTTTGGTGAAGACTAATTTGTATAATATCATTTCTTAAATCAGAGGATTAATCTTCTTTATTATTATGAATTTTATTGAAAAATATATTTATAATATATTTTTTTACGATTTTCTGAAATCATCTTAGGCAACTTTATATTTTAATAGTTTTAAAAGTTGAATCTGAAATTTAAATGATATGATTGAATATACATTTAATAAAGACATTCTGGTTAGGACTACTTTACACAATATGATTTTACAATGTTCTGCAATCATTTAGGGAATTTCATTATCCAGCCATCCAATAACTTTTCAAGATTTCAAATAACTGTTTGACATGTCTATTGCATACATTCAGGAAACTGGATAAGCTATGATTTCTCATGAAAACGACTAATTGTAATCATCATCATCATCATACTAATAGTCCTAATCGTATCTGAAGTGCGAGTAAAAAAAGGTAAAATACAAAGAAAAATGAAAGTTTGAGATAAGTAAGAAATAAATTATATTTAAAAAAAGAAAGAGAAATTGCCGAATGTGCCACTTTTATCAAAATTATTTGATACTTTGTATTTTTATAACTAACACCCAAAAGAGATAATGTAATATTATTTCCTTTTTTTAAAACCCTTTTTTTTTTTTGCTTGCAGGATTGACATCAAAATATACCATCAAGTAGTTTTCAACTTCAGCAGATCTAAAAACGTCCAATTGAATGAATATTTTCCCGTGACTGAGGAGACTATATACTTATTCATGTTAAATATCTAATTCAAACTGCTTAAAATAATTGATTCTGATAAAAAAAACGAAGTTAATTTAAAGGAAACAGCAACAAGACTTAAAGAAATTGAAAGTGATGGAGAAGCAATGTAATTTGGATAATTTAAAGTGCGAAGAATGTGACAAAATATTCAAATATAATTCAGACCTACTCGAGCATATTCGCTCACATAGTAGAGATAGGCCAGTTCTGAACACTTTATGTAATGAGCAGTCGTTTACATGTAGTACGTGCGATGGATCTTTTAAAACAAAACTAGAATTGGATCAACATGCCGTCGTACACAATGAAAATAGACTATTTGTATGTGAGATGTGCACTGTGTCCTTTAAAAGAAAATCACACCGGGATCAACATGCTGTTATACACCGTGAAAATAGGCCATTTCTATGTGTTATATGCACTGCGTCCTTTAAAAGGAAATCAGACAGGGATCGACATGCCGTCGTACACAGTGAAGATAGGCCATTTTTATGTGAGGTGTGCACTGCATCCTTTAAAACAAAACGAGAACTTAATCGACATGCTGTGGTGCACACTGAAGATAGGCCATTTGTATGTGAGATGTGCACTAAGAGATTTAAAACAAAACTAGGACTGAATCAACATACCGTCGGACACAAAACAATATCGGCCATTTGTTTGTAAGGTTTGCCCTATGACTTTTAAAAGGAAATCAGACAGGGATCGACATGCCGTCGTACACAGTGAAGATAGGCCATTTGTATGTAAGGTGTGCCCTGCGACTTTTAAAAGAAAATTTGAACTGACTCGACATGCCAAAGTCCACAATAAAGATAGACCATTTATATGTAAGTTGTGTACTAAGAGTTTCAAAAGAAAATTTGATCGGGATCAACATGCCATCGTACACAAAAAAGATAGACCATTTATATCTGGGTTGAGCACTGCGACTTTAGAAAGAAAATCAGAACTAGATCAAAATGACATCGCGCTCAAAAAAGATTGGCCATCTACATCTGAGTTGTGCAATACGATTTTAGAAAGCAAATTAGAACTGGATCAAAATGACATCGCGCTCAAAGAAGATTGGCCATTTACATCTGAGTTGTGCAATACGATTTTAGGAAGAATATCAGAACTGGATCAAAATGACATCGCGCTCAAAGAAGATTGGCCATTTACATCTGAGTTTTGCAATACGATTTTAGGAAGCAAATCAGAACTGGATCAAAATGACATCGCGCTCAAAGAAGATTGGCCATTTACATCTGAGTTGTGCAATACGATTTTAGAAAGCAACTCAGAACTGAATCAAAATGACATCGCAGACAAAGAAGATTGGCCATCTACATCTGAGTTTTGCAATACGATTTTAGAAAGAATATCAGAACTGGATCAAAATGACATCGCGCTCAAAGAAGATTGGCCATTTACATCTGAGTTGTGCAATACGATTTTAGAAAGCGAATTGGAACTGGATCAAAATGCCGTCGCAGACAAAGAAGATTGGTCATTTTTATTTGAGTAGTGCACTAGGACCTTAGAAAGCGAATCCGAACTGGATCAACATGCCATCGTACACACAGAGGATAGGCCATTTAAATGTGATGTGTACACCATGTCATCTAAAAGAAGATTAGATGTGGATCAACATGGCATCGAAGACAAAAAACGTAGGGCATTCTGAGTTGTCTACTACGACCTCAAAACGAAAATAAAAACTGGATCAACATGCCGTTGTACACAAAAATGATTCGTAATGTTTATCGGAGATTTGTTTTGCGACTTTTAAAAGCAAAACAGAACTGACCATCGTACACACAGATGATAGGCCATTTATATGTGAAGCGTGCAATATGACTTTTAAAGAACAATAAGATTTCAATTCTCAAGAAATCACACACACTTGAAATAATTTGTTTATATGTAAAATATGTAATACAGCTTTTACTAAACAATCAAATTTTGATTGCCATTTACCGTGCATCATTCAATCCTATAGATCTACTTAGAAAACAAAGAAATTATTGGGTTTTCCCAGATTTCATTACAATTAGAATTGATATCAACCAAGTAATACAACAAAAGTTACTTTTCATAGATTTTAATCTTTTAAGTGCCAAATCTTTTTCCTCTCATCTAAGCAATTCTCTTTTCCTTTTCAAGTTTATCCCAAATATTGTCATAGACAACGGAAGTTGAAATCTGCTGTTAGTTTTGAAGGAAGTAGAATATTTTTGTTTTTGTTTTTGTTTTTCTAATGATATATCCTCCGCATTTTCTAAGTATTGTATATACTCGACACATCGTCACAATTTGTATCTATGTAGAATTCGATACCTAAATTGAAATTCTTAATTTGTGTGTATCCCGTCGTACATGAGGAGAAATTTTAAAAAAGCCATTCTATTTTTACTTATTGTCATCCTTTTTTTTCTAAAATATCAAATATATTTAATCAAACTTTTTAAAACTTCATAAACATTATAATGTTTACAGGGTTCCGCCATGCGAATAAACATTTATTTAGTAAATATTTATCAGTTTTCTCTTGACATTGTTGCAGTTTTTTTATATATAAGGCATCATGTAAATGGTCACTCATACTTATAGACTCGCCTATAAACACGTGACCTGAGAAGGATTTCTATTGTCCAATCACTGGCACTGCTGCTCCTGCTTTTGCTGTATTAATAGACATACCACTCTGAGTTATTTCATTGACATTTGGATTATCTCTGACGAAGGACTTACAAGGAATACGTTAACACTGGATTCTTACTGGCTTGCTTACTTATTCATTACATCTGGAACGAAGGATGGCTGCCAGATACTCAACAGACATGAGACACAAATATTTGAAACGATATGAAAATAGAAAAAAAATGATATAAGAAGATAGTGATGTGCCATGTTCCAAATATGGGAGGCGTTTCTGTCTTGAAATCAGCATTCGAAATCTTGGCTTCTTATCTTTCGAACTCTGATCCCCGTGGGAAATGTATGTATAACGTTGTATGTATGTGATTATTTGAAAAACACTTTGTTAAGTAAACTATGTATTGTTATAAAAAGCAACAGTAATTAACAAGACAAATAAAATCTATTAATTAAATAATAATATTAGGGTGTCACAAAGTATTCTTTTGCTTTTTACAGAGATTTACGTCAGAGTTTATTGAATGTAACCATCTTATAATTATTCATGATAATATTATAACGATTAAAGGTTTAATATAATGAATGTTTATAGTAATCATTATTCTCTTTCTGTCAATTCATGGTTAGATGAATCTTTACCCTACTGAATATTATGTCCCCTACAATCT
Source organism: Doryteuthis pealeii (assembly GCA_023376005.1). Lineage (NCBI taxonomy): Eukaryota > Metazoa > Mollusca > Cephalopoda > Myopsida > Loliginidae > Doryteuthis > Doryteuthis pealeii. The sequence goes on along the minus strand of CM042151.1, from coordinate 77,932,226 downwards.
CCTATAATAAAAAAAGACGGCAATTGTTAATTCAAACAATATTTTAAATATTTTTTTTATAAAGAACGTTAAATACAATCTTATTCTTTTTAGCTACATATCTTTGCCTGAAACAATTATATTCTTAATTCTTAATAAAAAATGATAAATATATATATTTAAATAAGAAGAATGAAATACTAATTCACAAAACACTAATTTGGCCATTGAGTAGTTTGTAAAATTCTTAGTCTACAACGAGGCCACAAAATTGAACTTGAACTTATTTACAGCAGCAGCTAGTGTACAAACGCAAATAGAATATTATGTCCCCTACAGTCTCCTATAATAAAAAACGACGACAATTTTTTATTCAAAAATTATTTTCAATATTACTTATAAAGACCGTTAAATACAATCTCATCATTTTTAATTTTTAATACAATATTTTCTTTATTTAAATGAATACGATTTTGCCAACCAATGAACGGGAGTATTTATTTTACATTTTACAAATTCTAAAACACTCCCTAAAGAATTGTAAAGCGGTGGGATCTGATGTTAGGTTTAGCACTTTATTCCAAACGTGATTTTTTTTAACCAAACAGAAAAATGTCCCTTTTTTGGTGGAGTGGGGGAGCATTGTTATATAAATCTTTTTATGTAAATGGGTATTTTTTTAAGTTTTTTTCAATAAGAAGAATCTTTTGGGGTAGGGGACATAGTTATAAAAATTGTTTTTTGAATGTAAATTTTTCGTAAATAATCATTTTTACGAGAGCCTTTAATATGAAATCTTTTGTTTTTGTTTGTTGAATTATTTAAAAAAAATATTTTGTTTATTACGTATTTTGTTTATCATATATTACGTAACGAAGAAAAAATGAAAAATAAACCCTGCACCAATTGTATCTCCACAAGTTGTTTTTTCTTGTTCTTTATCAAATTCTATTCTTTTTACATTTAACACCACAATTGATAATTATTCTATAAAAAATAAAATACATACTTTTAAAAATATGTATTTTTATCTTTATTAAAAGATGATTTCGTTAAACTTCTGAAATAAAAAGTAACTTTTTTTTTTGATCAGAAGTTTAGCAAAACTAATCTTTTTTTGATAAAAACAATGAAAATACATACTTTTTATTTAAGTTCATTGAAATAAATGTTTTTTTTAAACAAAAATCATAATACATACTTTTTGTTAAATCAGAGTTTAGCGAAAACTTCTTTTTTAAAAAAATAAAACAAAAAAAATTGTATTTGTAACATCTTTTTGCTAAAGAGAAATATAGTTTTTATTTAATCAGAAGTTTAGCCAAATAAATCTCTAAATACAAATATAAATACATACGTTTTATTCAATCTAAAATTTGGTAAAATCTTTTTTTTAATAAAATATAAAAACATATAGTTTATGTCATTGTTTTTTTCTTCTTTTTTTTTTGCATTATCTCTCTTTATTTTGATAAATGGGAATATAGTTTTTATTTAATCAGGAATTTTTGTTTCGAGATTTTGAACTTTATTACATAACATACACGTGATAAAAACTAATTTCACGATACAGAAAAGTGCAGAAGCTTAACTCCATATCGTCATATTTCTATTCTCAATTAAAATTTGGAGAACAAAAGACTTTTTAACCTTCTTTTCATTATCAACATAAAGAATAGCATCACAGAAAAAATCCCTAGATATATGTTATTTTAAAAAGTCTAGTTTATCATGAAGTCAAAATGATCAAATAAACACTAAGTATCTTCCCTAAAAAGAAAGATCATATGAATGTTTGCTTGGCACGTAACACTGTGGCAAGGTAAAGTTGAGGATATATTTTCAGGGACATCTGGGGGGGGGGTCATGGAGAAGGTTTGATTATTTCTCATCAGCCTGCGATTAAAGCATCCGACATTGCACAGCTCTTTACTTTTTTTAAAAGAAGGATTGATGAAAACATGAAAGTAACAAAGAAGCTGCTTGGCCTCCAAACCTTAAAGACCAAACCAGAGGAACGAATTTGTTTTTTGTGATGTTCTTAATGATAGGAAACTAACGATGTTTTTAAGATCCTTACCGATGATGTGCTTTAGAATTCACTGACTGCAACGATGAATAGGAGTACGACCCCATAATAGGGCTACCTGTTAAGAATAGGAAATTACCGAGGTTTCTAAGATCATTATCGATGGTATGTGCCCTGTCGGCTGGTGCTATAGTATACTCCAGCTGCACATCCGAAGGGGGAGGAAGACCTCCCAATGGGACTACCTGCGAGCCGCGAGGCTAAAGGATGAAACCCTGGTTCCTGAGAAATTCATGACATGCAACATTACACTTAGGCTAGATGGGTGGTTGGAGAGGTCTCCTCCAAACAATCAACTGGTCAGGTCAAACACTGGCATCTATATGATTGTCCTAACTCTAATACCCTTATGACAAGCTTCAACTCTTTTATCATATATGTGCTAGAAAGCGGTGAGTGAGGTTCTTAATGTCTTGGGTATGATATTAAAATCTATCTCAGGGTGAAGTTACAATTTTAGAGCTCTCGGGAATGTGCAGTACCCTTTCATCACCATTACTCCCAGGTCTACTCTGATCCGGAGTGGTAGTATCTGTTAGGGTTCTATCTATGGGTTAAATAGAAAGAAAATAGTTTAAATCATGTATTTAAAAACTGAATTTTAATAAATTGAGTTTGAAAAAAAAATGTGTTTGAAATAAATGTTGAATACCTATCAAGAATGAATAAAACAACTCGTCATCGGTATAATATAACACAACAAGGGTTGACATGATGTAAAATTCAACTAACCAACCAATAATGCACCTGCCATAGCAGGCGAGCGAATTGGATTATCTACACGGATCTGCAACAAAGTCTGTAAAGAAGCAGTTATGAGGCTTGATAATTCACATTATTTAGTTTTTTAAAACTTTTGTCCTCGTCTTTATTGTTATATACACAAGTTTTTGGTCAGTGTGCTCTCCAGCCTTCTTCAGGTGTTTCTTGTCAAACAATAAAAGGTTTGGTTTGAAAATTCCATGAAGACTCCCAAGATTGAGAAAGTCCCTTAGTTTGACAAAAAGTACCTGAGAAAAGCTGGAGCACACATCGCCCAAAATGTTGACAATGAGGACAGCAATTTAAAAATCTGAATAATACAAAAAAAAAAAAACCAGCATGTATTTTTATTTAAAAAAATTTTTTTTTAATGAAGAACCCTTTAATAATTTCCTCAGTCTTGTCATCCTTACATATTGTTTTAACTTTTATTATTTTTTGTTTTAATAATATAAAAGTTATAGTTGATTATTTTACCTCTAAAATAAATCTTTAAAAATTAAATAATTTTGTAGAATTTGTAGAACTGGCTGTTTAGTTTGACACAAGTTGAATAACTGGAGCAAACTTCTTTAATATCTTCAACTGAAAAAAGTAGATTTGAATGAATTGAGAGAGTCTTGATAAACATCCAGGATGAATGAGGAGATGTAATGCATCAAAACAATGGCCACGACATGATGGTAATAGATTGCACCTTTTGAGGTTTCAGTTATGTAACTCACTAGATTGGAAGGACACCTCTTTGCTGGTACACTGATCTTGTGTAACATACGGAATATGCTGTTATGCAAAAAATTAAATAAATTGTTATTAGATTATGGCTACAAGTATTGGGTGCCTAGTGAAAATCGCTATTATATTATTTGTAAGGCTAGCTTGCTAACAATTGCATCATGGCGGGGTTCTCTTCCTGCTTAGTGATTGTTATGTTAATATTAGTTAAATTATGAATTTTAGAAAATAGAAGAACCGTCCAATAAATATCGCTTCCTCCACTTATATCATTGAGAAATATTATATATTATATTTCAGATTTATATCGACAGTCAGTCACTACACCTCTCCAGTCGACATTAATTCTCGTTACAAGGGAAAGAATTTTGCAGTTTCCAGAATAGGTGAGTACTACCAAACTTCAGATAGAAATATTTTAAGTTTTGATTATTTTTTTCTTGTCATATGTTGCGTCTATCTCAAATTTCGAAATAAATTTAATTGTTCTTTTTATTATTTCCAAAGTTATTTATTATAGCAATTCGTTTCGAGATTAAAGGTATAATATATTGCATATTTTAGAACTTATTCTCTTTCTGTTACTTTCAGTTTGCTAAATATTTACCCAGGTGGAAGTTAGGACATACGTTATATATAAATAAGTTAAAATTAGTTCAACGAACAAAGTATTATGTCGATGCACTTTGCAAGACTTCAATTGAATCTTAGATTATTTTTAATCAAACGTCTTAAAGGAAGTTAAGTTCAGTATATAAGAAACCATAAAGACTATAAATGATTTGATAATAAATTTAGTCGATGATAAAATCAAGGAGAATTTAATATTACCTGATGACAATTTTAAATGCTATCAAAAAGCGAACGTCTCGTGTGCAGTCTTCAGTTAGATGCCTTCGTAACCACTCTGTTAAATAAGTTATTCTTTTGTTTTCTTTTTGTTTGGGTGGGGGGAGTATTTTTCTTTTTTCATAAATGGCGTTAAAACGTTCGTTAAATTAAACTTGTTATGACAGCTCGTTTCGGGATTAAAGGCATAATATATTGCATATTTTAGAACTCGTTATTCCCTGTCTGTTCAATTCAGTTTGCTAAATATCTACCCCAGTGGAAATTAGGACATACATTATATATAAATGAGTTAAAATACTTCAACGAATAAAATGTTATGTCTTTGCATTTTGCAAGTGATTATTTAAATCATAGATGATTTTTAATTAAACTTCTTAAAGGTAGTTAAGTTCAGCATATAACAAACCATAAAGACGATAAATGCTTTGACAATAAATTTAGTCGATAATAAAATCGAGGTCATTAATACCACATAAAGAAAATGTTAAATTCTATTAAAAAGCGAACGTATCGTGTACAATGTTAAGTTAGAAGCCTTCTTAACCGCTTTGTAAATTTTTTTTCTTTGGGGGGGGGGGTAATTTTTCAATGACAAACGATCGTTAGGATTTTAAAAGCTTTCAAAAATGAGTTGCAATATTTTTGAAGGAGGTAATTTTATTTCAGACCATTCTACATTAATATTTCTATAAATATTTTTAGTAATATACATGTACCTACATTAGTATTTCTATATACTGTCAAAGGAAATTAGTTTGCAAAAACTAATGAATATTTTGTATCCCTTGAATATGTTTTGTAAGAGGATGAAATCTGTAGGCAATATTAACCATTCTTTTGAATAAGTTATTCATTTTGTCGTCCTGTCTTATTTTTATTTTATTTTTTAGGGTGCCTATTTCTTTCTTTTTTCAAAATTTCGTGTCCAATGTTCCGTTAGAAGCTTTCTTAACCATTCTTTTGAATAAGTTTCTTTTTTTTTCATATTGGGGTTAAACGTTCGTTTATGTTGTAAAATTTTTCTAAAATGAGTAGCAATATTTTTGGTGGCAGTATTTTATTCCTGATATTTCTACTTACTGGCGGGGGGAATTAATTTGCATGAAGTCATGAATATGTTTTGTAAGAGGAGAAAATCTGTAAGCTGAATATTTTTTTTCAATAACAAAACAATCTAAAATCCCACCAAGTGCGGATTTGATAAATGCCGGTTTTCTTTTAAGTAAATCTAAAATCTATTTGTTAAATATCCACTTGGCGCAGTAGCTATTAACATTGTATAAAATATAATCCTTCAATATTTCAGTAATATGTTTTAATGAGGTAGAAAAACATACTTATACGGAATTGAGCATTAATGTTCCTGACTCTTGCTAGGTCTGAACATGAAACCTTACTGAAAACATATAAATATCGCTCCTATCAAACAAGCTACTTTTATTCCTAGCATTACTGAACGATTCTTACTAAAATCTCGATGCTTTCCAGATTTACTCAGTTCTACCTTTTTTTAATAATGTAAATCAATTCTAATTTAATCGAATATTAATAGTAGAATTTGGAATTTAAAATGATATAATGGTATATATATTTAATTATAGTCTCACATTTTAGTGAGGATACTTTGTTTAATTTAATTATTTAATGAAGAGGATTTATTCATTTTTTATAAATTAATTTTATTGAAGAACATATTTCAATATTATTTTTACGATCGCTTGAATACTTTTTAGGGAAACTTAATAATTTTAAGAGTTTTAAAAGTTGAATCTGAAATTTAAATGATATGAATTATATAGTAGATTTTATAAAGAAATTCTGATGAGGACTATTTCTTCCTCAATTTGATTTAGTAAGTAAAAAGACTAATGGCTTTTCCTTTTTTATTTTTTTACATCAATTTTAAAATCTTATTTACAATGTTCTTCAATCTTTTAGGGTATTTCAGAATTCAGTTCTCCCAGAACATTCAGATTTAAATAACTGTTTGGCATGTCTATTGTGTAAATCCAGGGAATTGGATAAACTATAATTTCTAATGAAAACGACTGAGAAAATAAAATTAGTTATTGGAAAGACATAAAAATCTGGTCAATAAAATGAACAACATTGGATTTCTATGATTAAAAGGAATTTACTTTTTTATTAAAAGTGGCAGTGGCTGAGGGTCTAACATGTCTACATAAAAAGGCAGTGGCTGAGGGGGCCTACATGTCCTGGGAATGACGTTCTATCTGAATGGTGAGGTTCCAGTTTTGGAGGTTAGGGGAATGTGGAGCACCTTCATTAGCCATTGCTTCCCTGGTTCACTCTGACCCGGAGTGGTAGTACCTGTTAGAGTCCCATCTATGGGTTAAAATAGTAAAAAATGTTTATAAACAAAACTGATTATCATTATGAATGAATTTATTTCAAAACTTTATCGGCATTAAAATGACCCACCAAGGTTGATATGCCGTAAAAAAATAAAACCAACCAACTTATCTCTGGACCGTTACTACCTTGGAGCGGCTGGAATCTTGGTTTGATGGAATCTTGGATTTGGCCGACAATTCTTGGATGTTTAGAATCTGGAACCACTGATATTCCATAAAATAAAGAAATCAAAGGCAATCATTGAAAGTGAAAACAATATGAAAACTAAATGAACTAAATTTACAGGGCATTTTTTCTCCATTGAAGTAAAAGAAATGAAGTACAAATAAAGGAATCATTTAGAAAAAATAAATTGAATAAAAATAAAACGTTTTATTTTCTTCAGTAAAAATCATGATTTAATTTTTCAATGTTGAAGATGTTGGTAAATTATCATCATCATATACAACTTTAATTATTAATGTCGTTGATAAATTCTGCTCCTGCATTTCTCAGGTATTTCCAATTGTTAACTACTTTGGATTTCTTATGATTAAAAAGGAATTTTACTTTTTTTATATAAACTCTATCTATTGTGTAAATTCAGGGAATTGGATAAACTATCATTTCTAACGAAAGGGATAGCTTTTTCGAATGAACCACTGAGGAAATAAAATTATTGTTGGAATAACGATCATGATTTTAATTTTTCACTTCATTTCTAAGGAAAACAGTGAGAGAATAAAAATTAGTTATTGGATAAAGCATGTAAATTATGACAATAAATATAATCAAGATGTATATCGTGTTTCAGGGCACTTTTCTCTATTGAAGATCATTTAGACAAATTGAATTTGAATAAACATAAAATCTTTTTGTTTACTTCAGTAAAGATTATGATTTAATTTTGTCCACTGTTGAAATACCTGAGAAAGAGAAAGGCAGATTTTATAAAAATGACATAAATTAATCAAGATATATAATGAATGATATATATTACTCATGATTTTATAACATTTCAACAGTGAAAATTTAAAATGCATAATCTTTACTGAAGTAACAAAAAGATTTTACAGTTTATTCATTCAATTTTTCTAACGATCTTCATTAGAGTAAAAGTGCCCTGAACACTATATACATTCTTGATTAATATTTATGTCATAATTTTTCATGTTTATTCAATAACTAATTTTTTTCTCACTTTTTCCTTAGAAATGAAGTGGAAAAATTAAAATCTGATCGTTATTCCAACAATAATTTTTATTTCGCTCAGTGGTTTTCATTCGAAAAGCTTATCCTTTCGTTAGAATCATAGTTTTATCCAATTCCTTGAATTTTACACAATAGATAGAGTTTATATCAAAAGTAATTCCTTTTTAATCATAGAAATCAAGTATGTTAACAATTGAAATACCTGAGAAATGAGGAGGCAGAATTTATCACAACGACATTAATAATTAAAGGTGTATAATGATGATGATAATTTTCAGTGCTCACATTGAAAAATTAAAATCTGATTTTTACTGAAGAAAATAAACACGTTTTACTTTTATTCAATTCATTTTTTCTAAACGATCCTTATTTGTACTTCATTTCTTTTTACTTCAATGGAGAATAAATGCCTGTAAATTTAGTTCATTTAGTTTTCATATTGTTTTCTTTCATGATTTTGCTTTGATTTCTTTATTTTATGGAATATCGAGTTGGTTTCCAGATTCTAAACATCCAAGAATTGTCGCCAAATCCAAGATTCGCATCAACAAGATTCTAGCCTGTCAAGGTAGTACCGGTCGAGGGATAAGTTGGTTGGTTGTTTTTTTTTACGGGCATATCAACCTTGGTGGGTCTTTATGCGATAAAGTTTTGAAATAAATTCATTCATAATGGATAATCAGTTTTTGTTTATAAACATTTTTTACTATTTAACCCATAGATGGGACTCTAACAGGTATACCCTTCGGGGTCGAGTGACAGGGAGCATGGTAATGAAGGGGTGCTCCACATTGCCTTAAACTCAAACTGGAACCTCCATCAAGATAAGAGTAACGTCATTCGAAGGACATGTAGGCGTCAGCCATGCCTTTTTGTAGACATGTAGACCCTCAAGCACTGCCACTTTTATATAAAAAGTAAATTCCTTTTAATCATAGAAATCCCAATGTTGTTCATTTTTATGTACAGCTTTTTTATGTCTATTCCAATAACTATTTTTATTTCTCAGTCGTTTTCATTAGAATTATAGTTTATCCAATTCCTGGATTTACACAATAGACATGCAAACAGGTTATTTAAATCTTGAAATGTTTCTGGGTGAACTGAATTCTGAATACCCTAAAAGATTGAAGAACATTGTAATAAGATTTTAAATTGATGTAAAAAATAAAAAAAGGAAAAGCAATTAGTTCTTTTTAACTTACTAAATCAATTGAGAGAAATACGTCCTCATCAGATTTCTTTATTAAATTATATATAATCATATCATTTAAATTTCCAGATTTCACTTTAAAACTCTAAATTATTAAGTTCCCTAAAAGTATTTCAAGCGATCGTAAAATAATATTGTAAATATGTTCTTCAATAAAATTAATTTATAAAAATAGAATAAATCCTCTCATTTAAATAATTAAATTAAACAAAGTAGTCCTCACTAAATGTGGACTATAATTAAATATATATACAGTTTATCATTTAAATTCCAATTCTACTATTTAATATTTCGATTAAATTAGATTGATTTTACATTATAAAAAGGTAGAACTGAGTAAATCTGAAGCAAATCGAGATTTTTAGTAGAATCGTTTCAGTAATGCTAGGAATAAGTAGCTTGTTTGATAGGGGCGATATTTATATGTTTTTCAGGTAAGGTTTCATGTTCAGACTAGCAAGAGTCAGGAACATTTAATGCTCAATTTCCGTATAAGTATTTTTCTACTCATTAAACATATTACTGAAATATTAAGGATTATATTTTATACAATGTTAATAGCTACTGCGCCAAGTGGATATTTAACAAATAGATTTTAGATTTACTTAAAAGAAAACCGGCTTTATCAAATCCGCACTTGGTGGATTTTAGATTGTTTTGTTATTGAAAAAAAAATATTCAGCTTACAAATTTTCTCTCTTACAAACATATCATGAGACTTCATGCAATTAATTCCCCGCCAGTAAGTAGAAATATCAGGATATAAAATACTGGCCACCAAAAATATTGCTCTCATTTTAAGAAAAATTTTACAACATAACGACGTTTAACCTCATTACGAAAAAAAGAATAGGTCCCCTCCGAAAAAATAATATAATTAACAACACAAGAAAAATTTATTCAAAAGAATGGTTAAGAAAACTTCTAATGACACTGGACACGAAATTAAAAAAAAAAGAAATAGGCACCTAAAAAAATAAAATAAAATACGATTTAAGGACGACAAAATGAATAACTTATTCAAAAGATGGTTAATATTGTCTACAGATTTTATCGTCTTACAAAACAAATTCAAGGAATACAAAATATTCTTATTTTTTGGCAAACTATTTCCTTTGACAGTAAATATAGAAATACTAATGTCGGTACATATTAATGTATATTACTAAAAATATTTATAGAAATATTAATGTAGAATGGTCTGAAATAAAATTACCACCTTCAAAATATTGCAACTCATTTTTTTGAAAGGGTTTTAAAAATCCTAACGATCGTTTGTCATTGAAAAATGCCCCCCCCAGAAAATTTAAAAGGGCGGATTAAAGAAGGCTTCTAATCTAAAAACATTGGTACAGCGATAACGTTTGCTTTTTAATAAGAATTTTAACCCTTTTCTTTATGTGGTATTAATGACCTCCGATTTTATTATCGACTAAATTAATTGTCAAAGCATTTATCGTCTTTATTGTTTGTTATATGGCTGAACTTAACTGGCCCTTAAGAACGTTTTAATTAAAATCATCTATGATTTAAATAATCATTGCAAAATGAAAAGACATAAACACACTTTATTTGTTGGATTATTTTTAACTCATCTGTATATAATGTATGTCCTATTTCCATGGGGTAGATATTTAGCAACAGAATTGAAAGACAGAGATAAGAGTTCTAAATTGCAATATATTATGCGCTTTTAAATCCGAGAAACGAGCTGTCATATACAAGTTCAATTTTAACGAACGTTTAACGCATTATGAAAAAGAAAATACTCTACCCCAAACAAAAAGAAACAAAGATTAACTTATTTTACAGAGTGGTTACGAAGGCATCTAACTGAAGACTGCACACGAGACGTTCGCTTTTTGATAGCATTTAAAAATTGTCATCAGGTAATATTAATATTCCTTGATTTTATCATCGACTAAATTTATTATCAAATCATTTATAGTCTTTATGGTTTTTTATATACTGGGGGAAGCTTAACTTCCTTTAAGACGTTTGATTAAAAATAATCTAAGATTCATTGAAGTCTTGCAAATGCATCGACATATACTTTGTTCGTTGAACTAATTTTAACTTATTTATTATAACGTATGTCCTAACTTCCACCTGGGTAAATATTTAGGCAAACTGAAAGTAACAGAAGAGAATAAGTTCTAAAATATGCAATATATTATACCTTTAATCTCGAAACGAATTGCTATACATAAATAACTTTGGAATAATAAAAAGAACAATTAAATTTTATTTCGAATTTGAGATAGACGTAACATATGACAAGAAAAAATATCCAAACTTAAAATATTTCTATCTGAAGTTTGGTAGTACTTGCACTATTCTGGAAACTGCAAAATTTTTCCTTGTAACGAGAATTATGTCGACTGGAGAGGTGTAGTGACTGACTGTCGATATAAATTGATATAATATATGATATTTTCAAATGATATAAGTGGAGGAGCGAATATTTATTGGCGGTTCTTCTATTTTCTAAATTCATAATTTAACTAATATTAAATAACAATCACTAAGCAGGAAGAGAAACTCCACTATGATGCAATTGTTTAGCAAGCTAGCCTTACAAATATATATAATAGCGATCTTCACTAGGACACCAATACTTGTAGCCATAATCTAATAACAATTTTATTTTATTTTTGCATAACAGCATATTCCGTATGTTACACAAGTCAATGTACCAGCAAAGAGGTGTCTTCCAATTTGTGAAGTTACATAACTGAAACATCAAAGGTGCAATCTATTACATCATGTCGTAGGCCATTGTTTTGATGGCATTACGTCTCTCATTCATCTGGATGTTTATCAAGACTGTTGAAGCTATCGGTGGAGTTTTAGAGCGAAAAATTGATTGCCTTAATTTTCTTTCATAATATCATCAAATTTGAGATGTTTGTGAGGGAGCTTGCCTGGTGAATTATACAGTGAAAACTTAATAGCCTTAACTGCTTCTTTACAGACTTTGTTGCAGATCGTGGGTAGATAATCCAAATTCGCTCGCCTGCTATGGCAGGTGCATTATTGGTTGGTTATTGAATTTTACATCATGTCCCCTTGTTGTGTTATATTATACCGATGACGAGTTGTTTTATTCATTTTGATAGGTAAATTCAACATTTATTTCAACCACATTTTTTTTCAACTCAATTTATTAAATTCAGTTTTTAATACATGATTTAAACTATTTTCTTTCTATTTAACCATAGATAGAACCTAACAGATACTAACGCACTCCGGATCAGAGTAGACCTGGGAGTAAATGGTGATGAAAGGGTACTGCACATTCCGAGAGCTCTAAATTGTAACTTCACCCTGAGATAGATTTTAATATCATACCAAGACATTAAGAACCTCACTGCACCGCTTTCTAGCACATAATATGAATAAAAGGTTAAGCTTGTCATAAGGTAATTAGAGTTAGGAGCATCATATAGATGCCAGTGTTTGACCTGACCAGTTGATTGTTTGGAGGAGACCTCTCAACCTACCATCTAGCCAAGTGTAATGTTGTCATGTCATGAATTCTCAGGAACCAGGGTTTCATCCTTTAGCCTCGCGGCTCGCAGGTAGTCCATTGGGGAGGTCTTCCTCCCATTCGGATGTGCACGGAGTATAGCTATAGCACAGCCGACAGGGCACATACATCGATAATGATCTTAGAACCTGGTAATTTCCTATTCTTAACAGGTAGCGCCAATTATGGGTCGTACTCCTATTCATCGTTGCAGTCAGTGATTCTAAAGCAACATCATCGGTAAGGTTTAAAAACATCGTTAGTTTTCCTATCATTTAGAACATACAAACAAACAAATTCGTTCCTCTGGTTTGGTCTTTAAGGTTTAGGGAGGCCAAGCAGCTTCTTTGTTACTTTCATGTTTTCCAATCCTTCTTTTAAAAAAAGTAAAGAGCTGTGCAATGTCGGATGCTTTAATCGCAGGCTGATGAGAAATAATCAAACCTTCTCCATGACCCCCCCCGCCCAGATGTCCCTGAAAATATATCTCAACTTTACCTGCACAGTGTTACGTGCAAGCAAACATTCATATGATCTTTCTTTTTAGGGAAGATACTTAGTGTTTATTGATCATTTTGACTTCAGTGATAAACTAGACTTTTTAAAATAACATATATCTAGGGATTTTTTCTGTGATGCTATTCTTTATGTTGATAATGAAAAGAGGTTAAAAAGTCTTTTGTTCTCAAAATTTTAATTGAGAATAGAAATATGACGATATGGAGTTAAGCTTCGCACTTTTCTGTATCGTGAAATTAGTTTTTTATCACGTGTATGTTATGTAATAAAGTTAAAATCTGAAACAAAAATTCCTGATTAAATAAAAACTATATTCCCATTTATCAAAATAAGAGAGATAATGCAAAAAAAAGAAGAAAAAAACAATGACATAAACTTATGTTTTTATATTTTAATTAAAAAAAAGATTTTACCAAATTTAGATGAATAAAAAGTATGTATTTATATTTTGTATTTAGAGATTTATTTGGCTAAACTTTGATTAAATAAAAATATATTTTTTTAGCAAAAAGATGTTACAAATACAATTTTTTTTTGTTTTATTTTTTTAAAAAAGAAGTTTTCGCTAAACTCTGATTTAAAAAAGTATGTATTATGATTTTTTGTTTAAAAAAAACATTTATTTCAATGAACTTAAATAAAAAGTATGTATTTTCATTGTTTTTATCAAAAAAAGTTAGTTTTGCTAAATTCTGATCAAATAAAAAAGTTACTTTTTATTTCAGAAGTTTAACGAAATCATCTTTTTAATAAAGATAAAAATACATATTTTTAAAAGTATGTATTTTATTTTTTTATAGAATAATTATCAATTGGTGGTGTTAAATGTAAAAAGAATAGAATTTTGATAAAGAAAAGAAAAAAAACTTGTGGAGATACAATTGGTGCAGGTTTATTTTTCATTATTTTTTCTTCGTTACGTAATATATGATAAACAAAATACGTAATAAACAAATATTTTTTTTTAAATATATTCAACAAACAAAAACAAAGATTTCATATTAAAAGGTCGTAAAATGATTATTTACGAAAAATTTACATTCAAAAACAATTTTTATAACTATGACCTACCCCAGATTCTTCTTATTGAAAAAAAACTTAAAAAATACCATTTACATAGATTTTATATAACAATGCTCCCCACTCCACCAAAAAAGGGACATTTTTCTGTTTGGTAAAAAAAATCACGTTTGGAATAAAGTGCTAAACCTAACATCAGGATCCACCGCTTTAACATTCTTTAGGGAGTGTTTTAGATTTGGTAAAATGTAAAATAAATACTCCCGTTCATTGGTTGGCAAAATCGTATTCATTTTAAATAAAGAAAATATTGTATTAAAAATTAAAAATGATGAGATTGTATTTAACGGTCTTTATAGTATATTGAAAATATTTTTGATAAAAAATTGTCGTCGTTTTTATTATAGGAGAATGTAGGGGACATAATTTCTATTTGCGTTGTAACTAGCTGCTGCTGCTGTAAATAAGTTCAAGTTCAATTTTGTGGCCTCGTTGTAGACTAAGAATTTTACAACTACTCAATGGCCAAATTAGTGTTTTGTGAATTAGTAATTTCATTCTTCTTATTTAATTATTATATTTATCATTTTTTATTAAGAATTAAGAATATAATTGTTCAGGCAAAGATATGTAGCTAAAAAGAATAAGATTGTATTTAACGTTCTTTATAAAAAAAATATTTAAAATATTGTTTGAATTAACAATTGCGTCTTTTTTATTATATGGGGAGATTTGTAGGGACATAATATTCAGTAAGGGTCAAGAATTCATCTAACCATGAATTGACAGAAAGAGAATAATGATTACTATAACGATTCATTATATTAAACCTTTAATCGTTATAATATTATCACTGAATATATTTATAAGATGGTTAATTCAATAAACTCTGACGTAATCTCTGTAAAAAGCAAAAGAATACTTTTGTGAGCACCCTATTTTATTATTTAATTATAGATTTTATTTGTCTTGTTAATTACTGTTGCTTTTTATAACAATACATAGTTTACTTAACAAAGTGTTTTTCAAATAATCACATACATACAACGTTATACATACATTTCCCAGGGGATCAGAGGTTCGAAGATAAGAAAGCCCAAGATTTCGAATGCTGATTTCAAGACAGAAACGCCTCCCATATTTGAACATGGCACATCCTATCTTCTTATATCATTTTTTTTCTATTTTCATATCGTTTCAATATTTGTGTTCATGTCTGTTGAGTATCTGGCAGCCATCCTTCGTTCCAGTGTAATGAATAAGTAAGCAAGCCAGTAAGAATCAGTGTTAACGTATTCCTTGTAAGTCCTTCCGTCAAGATAATCAAATGTCAATGAAATAACTCAGAGTGGTATGTCTATTAATACAGCAAAAAGCAGGAGCAGCAGTGCCAGTGATTGGACAATAAAATCCTTCTCAAAGGTCACGTGTTTATAGGCGAGTCTATAAGTATGAGTGACCATTTCATGATGCCTTATATATAAAAAAACTGAACAATGTCAAGAGAAAACTGATAAATTTTTACAAAATAAATGTTTATTCGCATGGCGGAACCCTGTAAACATTATAATGTTTATGAAGTTTTAAAAAGTTGATATTTATATTTGATATTTTAGAAAAAACGGATGACAATAAAGTAAAAATAGAATGGCTTTTTTAAAATTTTCTCCTCATGTAGACGGGAACAGCAGCAAATTAGAATTTCAATTTCGGTATGCGAATTCTACATAGATACGAAATTGGGTGACGATGTGTCGAGTATATACATACTTAGAAAATGCGGGAGGATATATCATTAGAAAAACAAAAAGAAAAATTATTCTACTTCCTTCACAACTAACAGCAGATTTCAACTTCGCGTTGGTCTATGACAATATTTGGGAATAAACTTGAAAAGGAAAAGAGAATTTTGCTTTAGATGAGAGGAAAACGATTTGGCACTTAAAAGTTAAAATCTATGAAAAGTAACTTTTGTTGTATTACTTGGTTGATATATTCTTTAATTGTATGAAATCTGGGCAAAACGCAATAATTTCTTTGTTTCTACAGTAGATCTTAGGATTGAATGATGCACGGTAATGGAATCCAAATTTGATTGTTAGTAAAAGCTGTATTACATATTTTAGCATATAAACAAATTAATTTCAAGTGTGTGTGATTTTTGAGAATTGAATCTTATTTGTTCTTAAAAGTTCAATATTGCACGGCTTCACATATAAATGCTATCATCTGTGTGTAGATGGTGCAGTTCTTTTTGCTTTTTTTAAAGTCGCAAAACAATTCCGATAACTTTACGAATCTTTTTTGTGTAGCACGGCATGTGACTGCAGTTTTTATTTTCGTTTTTGAGGTCGGTAGTAGACAACTCGAAATGCGGCTACGTTTTTTTGTCTGTCGATGCCATGTTGATCCACATTAATCTTCTTTAGTAATGACATGGTGTACACATCAACATTTAATGGCCTATCCTCTGTGGTGTTACGATGGCATGTGGATCCAGTTTCGCGATTCGCTTTCTAAGGTTAGTGCCCTACTCAAATAAATCGAACCATCTTCTGTGGTCTGCGACGGCAATTTTGATCAGTTCCAATTTCGCTTCTAATCGGTATTGCACAACTCAGATGTAATGGCGCAATCTTCTTTGGCGCGATGTCATTTTTGGATCCAGTTCTGATATTCTTTCTAAATCGGGTATTGCAAATACTCAGATGTCAGATGGCATCTTCTTGTCTGGCGTGTCATTTTGATTCAGTTCTGAGTTGCTTTCTAAATCGTATTGGCACACTCAGATGTAAATGGCCAATCTTCTTTGAGCGCGATGTCATTTTGATTCCAGTTCTGATTTGCTTTCCTAAAATCGTATGGGCACAACTCAGGATGTAAATGGCCAATCTCTTTGAGGGCGCGTGACAATTTTGATCCAGTTCTGATATTCTTCCTAATCGTATTGCACACTCGATGTAAATGGAATCTTCTTTGAGCGCGATGTCATTTGATCCAGTTCTGCATTTTGCTTTCTAAATCGTATTGCACAACTCAGATGTAGATGGCCAATCTTTTTTGAGGCGCGATGTCATTTTGATCTAGTTCTGATTTTCTTTCTAAAGTGCAGTGCTCAACAGTATAGCAGATGGTCTATCTTTTTTGTGTACGATGGCATGTTGATCCGATCAAATTTTCTTTTTTTGAAACCCTTATACACAACTTACATATATATGGTCTATCTTTATTGTGGACTTTGGCTATGTTCGAGTCAGTTCAAAACTTTTCTTTTAAGTCGGCAGGGGCACACTTACATACAAATGGCTTCTCACTGTGGTACGACGGCATGTCGATCCTTTGTCTGATTTCTTTTACAAAAGTCATAGGGGCAAACCTTACAAACAAATGGCGATATGTTTTTGTTGTTCTTCGTATATCGGTAGTGTTTTCAGTTCCAGGTTAATATTTGTTTATTGTTGCACATCTCACATACAAATGGCCTATGTTCAGTGTGCACACACAGCATGTCGATTAAGTTCTCAGGTGTTTTAAAGATGCAGTCCTCACATAAAATGGCCTAGATCTTCACTGTGTACGACGGCTGTCGATCCGCTGTTCTGTTTCCTTTTTAAAGGACGCAAGTGGCAATATAACAATAGAAATGGCCTATTTTCGACGGTGTATAACAGGCATGTTGATCGGTGTGATTTTGCTTTAAAGGACACAGTGCCACTCCATACAAATAGTCTATTTTTCATTGTGTAGGAAGCGGCATGTTGATCCAATTCTAGTTGTTTGTTTTAAAAGATCCATCACGTATACATGTAAACGACTGGCTTCATTACATAAAGTTTCAGCAACTGGCCTATCTCTTTGTGAGCGAATATCCTCGAGTAGGTCTGAATTATATTTGATATATTTTTGTCAATTCTTTCGCACTTTAAGATTACCAAATTACATTGCTTCTCCATCCTTTCAATTTCTTAAGTGCTTGTTGCTGTTTCCTTTAAATTAACTTCGTTTTTTTTTA
Source organism: Doryteuthis pealeii (assembly GCA_023376005.1). Lineage (NCBI taxonomy): Eukaryota > Metazoa > Mollusca > Cephalopoda > Myopsida > Loliginidae > Doryteuthis > Doryteuthis pealeii. The sequence goes on along the minus strand of CM042151.1, from coordinate 77,913,949 downwards.
TCAAGAATCAATTTTTATTAAGCAGTTTGAATTAGATATTTAACATGAATAAGTTATATAGTTCTCCTCAGTCACGGAAAATATTCATTCAATTGGGCGTTTTTAGATCTGCGTGAAGTTGAAAATACTTGATGGTATATTTGATGTCAATCTGCAAGCAAAAAGAAAAAAAAAAGGTTTTAAAAAAAGGAATAATATGTACATTATCTGTTTTGGGGTGTTGTTATAAAATACAAAGTATCAAATAATTTTGATAAAAGTGGCACATTCGGTGCAATGTTCTCTTTTTATTTTTAAATATAAATTTAATTTCTTACTTATCTCACACTTTCATTTTCTTCTGTATTTTAACCCTTTTTTTTACTCGCACTTGCAATACGATTAAGGACTATTGTATGATGATGATGATTACAATTAGTCGTTTTCAATGAGAAATATAGCTTATCCAGTTTTCCTGAATGTAATGCAATAGACATGTCAGTTATTTGAAAATTTGAAAGTTCATGGATGGCTTGGATAATGAAATTCCCTAAATGATTGCAGAACATTGTAGAATATATTGTGTTAAAAGTAGTCCTAACAGAATGTCTTTAATTAAATTGTATATTCAATCATATGCATTTAATTTCAGATTCAACTTTTAAACTATTAAAAAAATATAAAGTGCCTAAGATGTTTCAAAAATTCGTAAAAACATATATTATATAATATATTTCAATAAATTCATTGAAGTAATAAGAAGATTAAATCCTCTGTTTAAGAAATGATATATACAATTAGTTCGACCAAAATGTACTTTCTATAGGGCCGGTTTAGCTCAGTCGGTCGAGCGGTTAGTAGGAATCAGCAAGGTTCTGGTTGATACTGGCCCTCGCCACTCAGGTATGAGTAGACAGGGATATATGCGGTCAAGTGAGGAGCTGATGGTAAGGTGTAGCGCTCCCCTCAGAGGCTAAAATAATCTCCTTGGTCTAGCGCTAGTAAAAAGGGATAGACTCCCTCGCTGTGTGGCTGATACCGACAATTAGGCCGCCCGACGACTTTATTTTTACTTTTACAA
>CM042151.1:77875406-77912789 GCA_023376005.1 Doryteuthis pealeii | reverse complement strand
TGAGAGAGATAATCTTGAAAATAATCTAACATAAAAAAAAAAAGATACTATTTTCTTAATTAACGAGATTTTAAGTTCAATGTTTATAGATGCCTATTCCAAAACCGATTTTAAGCGATATCTTTTTTATATATGTTATGTCATTAATGTCTAAAAAATGTAAATTATTATATGGCAAAAAAAAAAAAAAAAAATTTGGGGGATCAATACCGAAACAAAACTAACGAAAAAAATTAAGTCGTCAATTTAGTAAATAATTTATTACAATAAGTTCATCTTTTATACTTCATAAAAACAGAAAGTTTTATTAGAATCGGATCGTTCAGTTATTTTATATGATGTTTAGAGAATTCCTGGATCACCTATTAATAAGTAGGCGAGAATTGCACCATGCTATGTAAAGGTTAACTTGTTTTGTAATGATTCGATCCTTATCAATTTTCATTTTAAAAGTCATAGTGCACACCTCCTATATAAATGGCCTATCTTCATTGTGTTTGAGGGCATGCTGACTCAGTTGAATTTTACTTTTAAATGTCTCATAGCACATCTTAACAATAAATGGCCTATCTTCACTGTGCACGATGGTATGTTGATCCAGTTCTCGTTTTGTTTTAAAAGTCTTAGTGCAGACCTCACATATAAACGGCCTATCCTCACTGTGCACAACGGCATGTCGATCTAGTACTTGTTTTGTTTTAAAAGACTTAGTGCAGACCTTACATACAAAATGGCCTATTCTTCACCGTGTACGACGGCATGTTGATCCAGTTCTAGTTCTGTATTAAACGTCTTATTGCACGTACTACATGTAAAGGAATGCTTATTGTTGTGATTTAACTCATGAACATTACGATCGAGTTCACTTTTAAAAGATTTATTGCATTTACCACATAGAAAAAGCTTCTTTTCCTTGTGTGTATTTCTATGTTGAAGAAGTCGAAATTTATATTTAAAAGATTTATGACATGAATTACATAGAAATGGCCATTCTCTACTCCGTGAGCACACATTTTCAAGTAGGTCTGATTTATATTTGGATATTTTGTCACATTCTTCGCATTTTAATTCATCCAATTTATTCTGCTTTTCCATCACTTTCAATTTCTTTAAGTCGTGGTGCTGTTTCCTTTAAATTAACTTCGTTTTTTTGTCAGAATTGTTTTTTCCTCAGCGGAGTTTGCTTTAGATATTTAACATAAATAATCGTATGCAGCCTTCTCAGTCACGAAAAATGTTCATTCAGTTTGACGTTCTTAGATCCGCAGAAGTTGTAAACAACTTGGGAGTATATTTTGACGTCGATCCTGCAAGAAATGAATGTTAAAAAAAAGGAAATATAATTATTACATTATCTCTTTTAAATGTTATTTATAAAAAGACAAATTCTCTAATAATTTTAATTAAAGTGACAAGTTCAGCGATTTCTCTTACAAATCTCAAACTTTCATTTTTCTTTGTACTTTGCGTTGTTTTAGTCGCACTACAGATACGATTATGACTATAACTTATTATAATGGAGATTATGTGTTTTCCAGTCTGTAACCGAACCTATATTACTACTCATGTCACAACTTCGTTAGTTATTTAAATGTTCACATTGCCCATAATTTTATTTTTATTTAAACCTCAATTATTAATAAAATTGTTTTACATTACTAATACTGTTGACCATATCTATATACTAATAACATGCAATTGTATTTATAAGTACAAAAGAATAGTGGTTTACGGTGAGAACAGGAATGCTAAATTGAATATTGATATTAAAAATGTGATTTTAATATGTGCTTAGTATTTTTTATTCTAATTGTTTTGTTTTATCTTAATGAATCTGAGTAACATTCACGGGGATAGATCTTAAAAGAAATCCATTAACAAGACGAAATAACTTTAGTTTTATTCTTTACTTCCTATTTTAACTAAATAGTTAAATTAGAAAAATTTAGCAATGAAAGGCAGGAGTGATGGAAAAGTAAGTTTCAGTTCTATTTTTCGATTAAACCCGCCTCCATTTAAAATGTTTTTATCTGCATTCTCATTCAGTTACCTTAGATAAAATATCATATTAAATTAGAAAATTTAATATGATATTTTATCACATTAAAAATTAAATACTTGAACCTGGAGGGGGCATATATTTGCTAATTGATAAATAATTTCTCTTTTAATCATAGAAGTCCAAGAGTATCAATAATTGAAATGAGAAAAGAGAAGGGAGATTTTATAAACGACATTAATAATTAAACATGTATAATGATGATGATAATTACTCAAGATTTTATCAATATTTCAACAGTGAAAAAAATTAAAGTCATGATCTATACTGAAAAAACAAACAAAAAAAAACAAACAAAAAAAAAAACAAAACAAAAAAAACAAACAAAGCTTTTAGTTTCATTCAAATCGAGCGCCTTGAACACAATATACATCTTGATTATTTTCATTGACATGATTTTTATGTTTATTCCAATAATTAATTTTATTTCCTCAATCGTTTTCATTAGAAATGGTAACTTATCCAATTCTATGTATGCAATAGGCATGTTAAGCAGTTGTTTAAAATCTTGTAAGTTTCTGGGAAGAGTGAATTATGAAATTCTCTAAATGATAGCAGAACATTGTAAAACAAAATTGTAAATAACTTGAAAAAAGTAATTAGGTAAGTTGAAAAAATATAATGTAAGAAACAAAAAGCAATCATTTCATTTATATTTCAGATTCAACTTTTAAAACTCTAAAATCATTAATGTGCTTTAAATCATTTCAAAAGATCGTAGAAATATTGTAAAAATGTTCTTCCATGAAATTAATAAAAACGAAAAAGAATTAATCCCCTCATTTAAATAAAACAAAGTAGTCCTCACCAAAATGTGCGTCTACAATTAAATTTATACACAATTATATCCTTTAAATTCCAAAGTCAACTTTTAAAATCTCGATAGAATTTTGATTTTTTTTTCATTATAAAAAGGTAAAACTGAATTAATCTGTTTATGTTTAAATATTAAAGCATCGAGATTTTATCAGACGCATTTCAGTAATGTCTGAAAAAACGTACCTTATTTCGTAGAAAAGATATTTGTATATTTTTCAGTAACCCCGGCGACAGTCAGGAACTTTTAATGCTCAATTTCTTTATAAGTATATCCCCCCCCTCATTAAAAATATCACTGAACCATTAAGGATTATATTTAACATAATGTTAACTCTGACAGTATGTAGAAATATCAGAAATAAATTTCCGATTTTTTCTCCCTTTCATTAAAAATATTAGTAAACCATTAAATATTATATTTAAACAATGTTAATCGCTCCTTCACCAAGTAAATATTTAACAATTAGATTTTATATTTACTTATTTATCAGTGAACTATTAAGAATTATATTCAATACAATATTAACTGATACTTCAACAAGTAAGTAGATTTTAGATGTACTTAAAAGTAAAAACGACCCCTTCCCCCAAAAAAAAAAAACAGACAAAAGAAAAACTTATTCAAAAGAATGGTTAAGAAGACTTCTTACGGAACATTGAACACAATAATTTAAAAAAAGAAATAAGCACCCTCAAAAATAAATAAATAAATAAATAGAATACCTTATTTAAAAGAATATATGTCCTAAAATCCACCTTGGTGAATATTTAAGAAACTGAAATTGAAAGAAAGAGAATAATAAGTTCTAAAATATACAATGTATTATGTCTTTAATCTCAAAAGAAATTGTCGTAATAAATAACTTTGGAAACAATGAAAAGAACAATTAAATGTATTTCGTACTTTATGATAGACGTAACATATGAAAAGAAAAATAATTAAAAATTAAAATATTTCTCTGTAGAGTTTGGTAGAACTCACCTTTTATGGAATCTGCAAAATTCTTGTTTTCACTGTAACGAGAATATATATTGTTACGTTCCCGAAAATCATAGAACGTTTTGAAACCTTCTAAGAGACTGCGCGACCTTGCCTGCTTACCTCAAAAACTGCTTACCCTTGCCTGTAGTGACTCTAAAAAGAGGAACGCCTGATACTACCTCGCTGCCTGCCTACGTAGGTAAAACGTATGGACACAGGTTAGAGGAAGGGGCAAAAGGGTTACTGTTATCAGGCTTGGTCAGAATATATCAGATGGCCGACCAGTGAACACCTCGTGGGGGAAGGGAAGACGAAGAATGTCTCCCGAAACAAAATTACCAAAATGAAAAATGTCGGATAAAGGAATGACCACCGGAACAACAACTAACCACGGAAAAGGACTTAACCACAGAAAATGACCCACTCATATACCAACAAGATAAGTGTAACTTCCTTCATATATGCCTTATATACATATATATCGACTTTGAATGAACATTTCCACCAACGAACACTGAAAGACTCTAGCCTATCGGCGGCCGCATTTCTATTCCAAAGGACTTTAAACATTGAAGTAAATATTATGTGTTAAAATAATACCACGTTTTGTTGTCGTTATTACTATATTTCTATGTCCATGCCTTTTAGCTCTATTCGTGTCTCTGGTGGAAACGCCGTACGGCGTCGGGCGATAGGCATACGTAACATGGGGGCTCGTCCGGGATCGTTCCATTAAACATTGTCGTATGCTACGTATAAATACACCTGGCGAAAAGCGAATAGCCAAGCCAAACCAGCATACATAGACAAAAAAAACCATCAGAGAACCACACGTAGAGAGAAATTTGGCAATAGAAAAAACACATAGACATAAACAAAAATAACAAGACATAAAAAGAACAAAAAAACATAATGACGGCCATAGACCAGTTCCTGAAATTCCCGACCATGGAGGGGCTAAATAAAATGCAGAAAGATGACCTATACAAAATAGCCATAATGCTAGAACTGGACCCACCTATATCATACACAAGAACAAACTTGGTCAGAATAATTTCTGAAGACAGGGTTGATAACGACATATTCGAGGAAAGTGTCCTAGACCAAATACCAGCAGTAATAAGCCCGGAACAAAGGCAAATTCTAGAAGAATTAGAAAAAGTTAAAAGAATGGCAAAAATAGAACTGGAGAAAGCGAGAGAAAAGATGGACCGCAGAATTAAAGAAATTGAAGAACAGGACAAACGCATTGCCGAGAGAAACAGGCAGATATCCGACTTAATTAAACAAAGGAATGAAGAAGAAAAAGAAATTAAAATGACTGAAAGAAGAAGCGAACCTACAATTAAGGAGACTAAGAAAGACAGACATGCACCGGCTATCAATATCCACGCGACAAGAATAGATAAGGGCCAACGTGCAAAGGAAGAACATCCATTACTCAAAACACAGATACAAACATTCAAGCAAAGGGATAAAAACCCAGAAACGGGAAACTTAACCACAGAGGACTTGAAAGTTGATAGATATTCATTGGAAAACCCGAAAGAAGAAAACCAGTCAAATTCGGAGGGATTAATTAATGAACCAATAACCGGAGACGCAGCGACGTCAGAAAAATCCGATACGGAAGGAAATAACGCCAAAACAACGAACGAAAAGGAAAGAGAACCCGAAATGGGCGAAGCGATGAATAAATCTTCGATGGTGGAAATGTCCATTTCAGAAAAGTCAAGTGCTGAGGAAAATAACATCAACACCACCACCAACGATAACGAAGACAATGAAAAAAATGCTGAAAATAATGAACAGCGTCATGAAAAAGACAGTACCCTAAAAACGGACTTCGAAACACAAAATAATAAAGTAAATGAAAAGACAACCGGAAATGACACAGCAAAAAGTGAAGATCATATTGGGATGGAAACTCATTTAAGAACTCCTATTGAAAATAGAGTAACTGTTGAATCAATATCAATAGAGGCATACGAAAAACAAAGGAAGAAAGAAAAAAAAAAAATATCCGAAAAAGGAAAAGAGAAAAAAAAACGGAAAGGAAGAAAGAAAGAGAGAAAAAAAAGTATACAAAGAAGGAAAAGAGAAAAAAAGAGAAAAACTATACACTCAAAGAAATATACATACCTATATACGGAAAGGAAGAAAGAAAAAAAATATACAAAAAAAGGAAAAGAGAAGAGAAACTATACACTCAAAGAAACATATACCTATGTACGAAAGGAAGAAAAACATATATATATACAAAAAAGGAAAAGAGAAAAGAAACTATACACTCAAAGAAATATATATACCTATGTACGGAAAGAAAGAAAGAAAGAAAGAAAAAAAAATATCCGAAAAAGGAAAGGAGAAAAAAAAACTATACTCCCCAAGGAAATATATATACCTATATACAGAAAGGAAAAAAGAAAGGAAGAAAGAAAAAAACATCTCCACGAACGAAAGAAAGAAAGAAAAAAAAAACCTATATACGAAAGGAAGAAAGAAAAAAACATCTCCACGAACGAAAGAAAGAAAGAAAAAAAAATACCTATATACGAAAGGAAGAAAGAAAAAAAAAACATCTCCACGAACAAAAAGAAAGAAAGAAAAATATACAACCAAAGGAAAATTATATGGATATATATATATATATACCCAAAGAAAATACGTATATATATATAACCACACGAAGGAAAGAAAAAGTATTTCTGCACGAATGAAAAAAAAAAAAGTGAAAGAAAGAAAGAAATAAAAAGAAAATATGCACGCAAGGATACCGGGGAGGGTCCTGGTGGAAAAAAAATACATATAATAGTAACACAAAAGAAGAAGAAAAAAAAAGATAGGCGAGATAGAAAGAAAAGAAAAAAAAAGTTTTAAAAACTTTTTTTTCAATAAAAGGGGGGAGATGTTACGTTCCCGAAAATCATAGAACGTTTTGGAACCTTCTAAGAGACTGCGCGACGCTGGAGGGGGGGGGGAGTCACAGAACTTGACCTCAAAAACTGCTTACCCTTGCCTGTAGTGACCCTAAAAAGAGGAACGCCTGATACTACCTCGCTGCCTGCCTACGTCGGTAAAACGTATGGACACAGGTGTTGCAATATGGGTATATTCCTGACTTTTGTGAGCTAGAACTGCTAATGAAAGGAGGAGGAATAAATAACAAAGGCTTAAAAAATAGTGATGACCCAAAAGAGGAGAGCGATGGTTTGACCGTAGCGTGACCCCGAACGAAGAATTGAGTGGCAAGCGGAAGTCGGGTGTTGACCGGAAGTCACGTGGTGACGTGGGGGAAGAAAGAAAGGGTTCGGCCCTCTTTTTGCCGGTGGCGGGCCTAGTGTACGGACCTCATGAGAGCCCAGTAATCTAGTAGTGTTCTCTCTCTCTCTTTCTCTCTGCCTCTCCTCCTCTCTGGTAGAAGCCAACTAGACGAGCACGTTAATAAAGGCTGGGAGTTGTGACGACATGTTTCTCGTGCTATGATTTTTTATCGGAGTTTTGGTACCAAGAAAGAAAAAAGGACTACGGTGCATGTATCGTTTTAGTGCCGTGAATATTACAACGTAACACAGGTTAGAGGAAGGGGCAAAAGGGTTACTGTTATCAGGCTTGGTCAGAATATATCAGATGGCCGACCAGTGAACACCTCGTGGAATGTCTCCCGAAACAAAATTACCAAAATGAAAAATGTCGGATAAAGGAATGACCACCGGAACAACAACTAACCACGGAAAAGGACTTAACCACGGAAAATGACCCACTCATATACCAACAAGATAAGTGTAACTTCCTTCATATATGCCTTATATACATATATATCGACTTTGAATGAACATTTCCACCAACGAACACTGAAAGACTCTAGCCTATCGGCGGCCGCATTTCTATTCCAAAGGACTTTAAACATTGAAGTAAATATTATGTGTTAAAATAATACCACGTTTTGTTGTCGTTATTGCTATATTTCTATGTGCATGCCTTTTAGCTCTATTCGTGTCTCTGATGGAAACGCCGTACGGCGTCGGGCGATAGGCATACGTAACAATATCGACTGGAGAAATGTAGTGACTGACTGTTGATATAAATCTGAAATATTATATAGAATATTTCCCAATGTGATAAGTGGAGAAAGCGATATTCATTGGACAGTTCTATTTTCTATTAGTCATAATCTAACTCATATTAACATAACAAGGACTAAGAAGGAGAAAACCGTCGTGATGTAATGGTTAGCAAGCTCACATCACAAATGATATAATAGCAATTTCGATATTCACTAAGCATCCCATACTTACAGCCTTGTGCCGAATATCAACTTATTTTATTTTTGCGTAAGAGCATATACCGTATGTTAGACGAGATCAGTGTAACAACGAATGTGTGTCTTTCAAATCTAGAAAATTAGAGAATTCGAACCTCAGAAGTTACAATCTATTATCATCATGTCGTGGTCATCGTTTTAATATATTACGTGTTCTCATTCAGCCTGGGTGTCTATCAGGAAATGCTGAAACTATTAGTGGTGTAGAGTTTTAGATGGAATATAATTGATTGCCTTCATTCTTTTATCATAACATCATCAAATTTGAGATAGTTGCTGAAGAGGGCCTGCTAGTGAATTATACAGTGAAGCATAATAACCTTATCTGTTTCTTTGTGGACTTTATTGCAGATCCGTGTAGATAATCCAATTCGCTGGCCAGTTATGCCAAGCAGACCATCAGTTGGATGATTGGTTTGTTGGATTTTACGGCATGTCAACCCTTGTTTGGTTATTTTATGCCGGGGAAGTTTTGTTATTTAATACTTAATAGATATTCAACATTTATTTCCAACTCATTTTTCCAGTGCAATTTTTTTAACTCAGTTTTTTTAAACCCGTGATTTAACTATTTTTTCTATTTTACCCATAAATGGGACCCTAACGTACTACGACTCCGGGTCAGAGTAGACCTGAGAGTAATGGTGATAAAAGTGTATTCCACATTCCCGAGAGACCCAGGATTGGAAATTCACCATCAGATAAACGTCATATCCAGGACATTAATACCCTCAGTCACCGCTTTCTAGCACATATATGAAAAATATTCTTTAACATTTTCACGGCAGAGTCTTTGATAAATGTACATTCAGTAAAAGGTTTGTAATGTTTGGCTATTAACATGGCCATTTCGTAATTTGCTTTTGTGATAATCATAATATTTGATTCACGAGCCGATGTGAAGATATGCTGTTGTGATTGCCAGAGCACCTTGCAAATTGCTTCATTATTTTCCGCTTGGTCATTCCCAGTTAATTTGTTTAAGCAAGTTTCATTTGGTAGTGTCTCTTTACGTTGTAACTCTTAAATAAAACAACCGTCACTTGTATGGATTAAAATAAAAGGAAAATAAAAATTAAAAAAGATAAAAATATAAAAATCTTCCATAAGCCTTTAGACAGGAAGAACCCTTCGAGCATGTACAGGAAAAAGGAACCACTTCCTTCCTCCGAGATAATATCTCGGGCATTCGGATTCAGGCCGTAACTGGGATAAGACGGAGATACATTTCCTCTCCACGAGGTAGCTATGACCCATGAATAAAGCCTGATTCTTAAAACTAACTTTTGTCTGTCTCTTCCTTTTCTTTCCTTAATTCCTTTTCGGCGCGACCAAATATGACTGGGTTAAAAGAAAAACCCGTGAACATGTACCAGAAATAACCAACGAACTTTAAAACAAACATTAAAATACGTGTCACTTCACACTCTTTACAAATGAGACAAACACATTTACTGCGATTTTCAGTGAACGGGTATTTTAATTTCCATCTAACCCAAACCTGCTGGTAAAAAGTAGTCTTTTTCCTTTCAGTTGCCATTGTAGAAATGAACAGAGAATTCGATTTTTGTGTCAAATCGACAGTCAAGTTGAAAACTTTTCGATTTTTAAAGGAGATTTTCACTTCCTATAAATTTAATAATTTTAGTGAAATCTCTTTTTAATAAAAAAAATTGATATTGAAAATTTAAAAGAATGTATCTTGATTTTTATTTAATATGATTTTGCTAAATAAATAAGTAATTTTTTATCAGAACATTAACGAAATCCTTTCTTTTTTTTTCAATAAATAATTAAGAAATACATAGTGTTTATTTTATAATATTGACTTTATGATAAACCAGAATTTTTAAAATAAAAAAGTTAAATAGATACTATGGTGCAAATGCAGTTTACGTTTCACGGAAATATCAAAGGCCCCTGTGAGATGTACACTGTGTTAGCACCCAAATATTTTGTCGACACCACTGTCTGTAGTTGAAGTTGTAAATGAAATATTTATTCATGATTAATATTCTAAAATTCATTCTTAAAATCTCATTTCTTTTTTGGGGAAATATTCTTAACTCTATTCACGACACATTTTTTTTATAAATGTACATTCAGTAAAAGGTTTGTCGTGTATAGTTATTGACATGGCTACTCCGTAACTTGCTTTTGTGATAATAATAATCATTGATTCACAGGCCGACGTGAGGAATTGCTGTTGTGATTGCCAGAGAATTGTAAGTTGGCTCATAATTCATATTATATTATTATTTCAGGGTGGTCATTCCCATTTAACCTGTGCGTATGAGCATGTTGAATTTCTCTTTACGTTGTATTCTTTAACAAAGCAACGGTCTCTTGTATGGATTAAAATAAAAGGAAAATAAATTTTTTAAAAAGATGTGAAAATCTCCCATAGCCTTCAGACAGGAAGAACCCTTCGAGCATGTGCAGGAAAAAGGACCCACTTCCTTCCACCAAGACCGGGGCATTCGGACTAGGGCCTTAACTGGTATCAGATACTATTACTGGACGGAGAAAATTTTCCTTTCCACGAGGTAGCTATGACCCATGAATAAAGCCGAATCCTAAAACTACCTTTTGTCTTTGTCTCTTCATTTTATTTTCATTATTTCCTGCTGGAAAAAATTAGTCTTTTTCGTTTCAGTTATCAACTTAAAAATGAGCGGAGAATTCGATTTTTGAATCAAATCGACAGTCAAGTTGAAAACGTTTCACTTTTCAAAGGAGATTTTCACTTCCGATAAATCTAATAACAGAAATAAAAGTAAAACTAATAAGACTGCAGTTATTGCTGTTATAAAAGAAAATGTGACACAAGGCGAATATATTTATATATTCGGGTTAATAATTTTATTGGTGCAATATATGAAGTGTTCACAAAGTGTATTTACAAATTTGTGTGCGAAAGAGTTAATAAAAGTTCAAGAAAAAGTTGCCAAACATTTTTGCTCGGTGGGAAATATTATAGAATATAAGAGACAAAGTTACTTAGCTCTGTAGAATTGTATTCTGTAATTGTTTCTTGTTGCAGTCGTCTGTGGAGTTTGTTAGGTCTTATTCCTGTGGGTGCTTAGACTAAAAGCTGACCTTATTTCGGCCGCTGCAAATATGTTCTCTGCCTGTTGAGTTCCCCGTGTTGACTCTCACGGGTGTTTGCCTGTTCGTTTCGGACTGCTGCCTCGTCCGCCGAATTTGTCAGGTCTTATCCCTGTGGATGCCTAGACTGATGATGCTGCCAAAACTGTTCTGACCTCAGTGTCTGCGGATTCTGTTCTGACCTCAGTGCCTGCCGATTATGTTCTCAAGATTTAGGGCCATCTATCCCCTGGCGTCTGGGCTTCCAGGAACTGATTAAGGGGCAGATAACCCAATTTTCCGATACTAATGATTTGAGTGAAATTTCCTTTTTAATATAAAGAAATCAGTGAAAATTTAAAAGAATGTATTCTTACTTAATATGATTTCGATAACTAAAAATTAAAAAAGGATGAGAATAAGTAAAATAAAATGGCCGTTTTAAAATATATTCTCATGTAAGAGGGGATACACCAAAAATTAGAAATTTCAATTCAGTTATCGAATTATAGGCAGATACAAATTGTGACACTTGCAATATATACAATACTTAGAAAATATGGGAGATATATAATCTGGACAAAATCCTTCCAAACTACTCGCAGATTTCTAACTTCACGATTTTGGATGAATGTGAAAAAAAAAACGAATTTGCTTAGATGAGAGGAAAAGGATTTGGCACTTAAAAGATTAAAATATATGAAAAGTAACTTTCGTTTTATTACTTGGTTGATATCAATTCTAATTGTAATGAAATCTGGAAAACCCAATAATTTCTTTATTTTCTAAGTATATCTATAGAATTAAATGATGCACGGTAAATGGCTATCAAAATTTGATTGGTAAAAGCTGTATTACATATTTTATATATAAACAAATTAATTCAAGTGTGTGTGATTTCATGAGAATTGAGATCTTATTGTACTTGTGACGCTTGCTGTGTCGAATATATACAATACTTAAAAATATTGGAGATATATCATTTGAAAAGAAAAATCTGATTCCTTCCAAAATTAATAGCAGATATCTGACTCCGTTATTTATGACATGATTTTGGATGAATTAGAAAAATAAAAAAGAATTTGCTTAGATGAGTGGGAAGAGATTTGGCGCTTAAAAGATTAAAATCTAAGAAAAGTAACTTTCGTTGTATTACTTGGTTGATATCAATTCTAATTGTAATAAAATCTTGAACAACTTTACTAGTCAATTCTTTGTTTTTCCAATCATATGTATACGATTCAATGATAGAAAGTGGAAGGCTTACTCTAAACTTTTTGTGCTCGGATGAATCGAGAGGTTTCAATACTGGTTCTTCGTCAGTGTAAAAGCTAATGTGTTGATAAGTAATCACTACAACGAATGCGTAAGTTGCACTTATTTCATATTTAGGGAATTTCATCGGTGTGTATACGTATATGACAATCAGGATTTGATTGTTGGACAAAATGTCCTATCTTCAGTGTGTTTGGCGACATGCCGACGCAGTTCAATTTTTCTTTTAAATGTCACATCTTACACCTTACATATAAATGACCTATCTTTACTGTGCACGATGACGTGTTGATCTACTTCTTGTTTTGATTTAAAAGTTTTAGTACACACATCACATACAAATGGCCTCTCCTTATTGTGCATGCTGGCATGTCGACGCAGCCGTTGTTTTGATTTAAAAGTCTTAGTGCACACCTCACATACAAATGGCCTATCTTCACTGTGCAAGACAGCATGTTCATACAGGTGTGATTTTCTTTTAAACGCCTTAGTGCACACCTCACATACAAATGGCCTCTCCTTATTGTGTACGAGGGCATGTCGACGCAGCACTTGTTTTATTTTAAAGGTCTTAGTGCACACCTTACATACAAATGGCCTATATTCACTGTGCCCAACGGCATGTTGATCCAGTAGTGGTTTTGTTTTAAAAGTCTTAGTGCACACCTCACATACAAATGGCCTATCCTCAGTGTGTACGACGCCATATAGATCCAGTTCTCGTTCTGTTTTCAATGACCACACCTTACATATAAATGGCCCATCTTCACTTACAAATGGGTTATCTTCACTGTGCATGACGGCATGTTGATCAAGTTCTCCTTCTTTTTTAAGATTACTAGTGCACACCTCACTGACAAATAGTCTATCTTTACTGTGCACGACGGTATGTTGATCCAGTTCCCGTTCTGTTTTAAAAGTCTTCGTGCACACTTCACTTAAAAATTCATGGTGTATGACGGCATGTTGATCCAGTTCCGATTTTGTATGGACACATTTATTGTCACATTCTTCACATTTTGAATTATCCAATTTACTTTGCTTCTCCATCACTTTCAATTTATTTACGTTACGTTTATGCAGCCTTCTCAATCACAAAAAATATTCATTCAATTGGACGTCTTTAGATCTGCTGAGGTTTAAAATAACTTGGGAGTATATATTTCAACGTCAATCCTGCAATAAAAGTTTTTTTTAAAAAAAGGAAAGAATAGAATTATTATATTATCTCTTTAACACGTTACATATAAAAAGGCAAATTCTTTAATCATTTTAATAAAAGTGACAAATTCAGCGATTTCTCTTACCTATCTCAAGCTTTCATTTTCCTTTGTACTTTACTTTGTTTTACTCGTCTTCAGATACGATTATGACTATAATTTATTCGTATAATTCTATGTTCCTATATATATACATGGGGTAAATTTGAATCTTATCATAATGGAGATTATATGTTTTCCTGTCTGTATACGAATTTATATTACTACTCAAGTCATAATTTCCTTAGTTATTTAATGTCCATAATTTTTTTTATTTAAACCTCAATTATTAATAAAATTGTTATACATTAATAATAGTATTAACCATATCTATATTCTAATAACATGAAATTGTATTTATATGTACAACAGAATAGGGGATTACAGTGTGAACGGGAAGGCTAATTTGAATATTGATTATATGAGCACAATTCACGGGGATAAATCTTTTTAAAAAATCCATTAACAAGAAATAACTTTAGTTTTATTCTTTACTCCCTATGTTAACTAAATAGTTGAATTAGAAAAAATTAGCAATGAAAGACAGGAGTGATGGAAAAGTAAGTTTCAATTGTATTTTTCGATTATATCCACCTCCATTTAAACTGTTTTTATCTGCATTCTCATTTAGTTACCTTAGACTTTCTAATTTAATATATTTTATTAAATTAAAAATTAAATACTTGCAACTGGAGGGGCCATATATCTGCTAATTGATAAATAATTTCCCTTTTAATCATAGAATATCAATAATTGAAATGCCTGAGAAAAGAGGACGCAGATTTTATAAACTACATTGAAAATTAAATGTTATAATGATGATGATAATTCCTACGATTTACCCACATCGGAGCAGGAAGCTGGGGAGAAGGATAATGAATGGATCCATGCCTTTCCCAAATGTATTAGCACAAAATGAAACACCACAGCCTCGTCCAGGATTTGAACTCGGCTCATTGAGTCCATTTCCTTCGACAATAACCGTTACGCTACAAGCACTAACCTATTATATCTTAAAATAGTAATTCCTTAGTATCGAAGGTGAATCTTGCCTCATCTGTATTGGAGCTCTATTTTTAATTCATATACATTTTGATTATTTTTATTGACATGATTTTTATGTTTATTCCAATAATTGATTTTATTTCCTCAATTGTTTTCATTAGAATTGGTAACTTATCCAATTCCTTGTATGCAATAGGCATGTTAAGCAGTTGTTTAAAATTTTGTGAGGTTTCTGGGAAGACTGATTATGAAATTCTCTAAATGATAGCAGAACATTGTAAAACAAAATTGTAAATAACTTGAAAAAAGTAATTAAATAAGTTGAATAAAAAATGTAAGAAACAAAAAGCAATCATTTCATTTAAATTTCAGATTCAACTTTTAAAACTCTAAAATCATTAAGTGGCTTTAAATAATTTCAAAAGATCTTAAAAAATATTGTAAAAATGTTCTTTCATGAAATTGATAATAATGAAAAAAAATTAATCCCCTCATTTAAATAAAAATAAGCAGTCCTCATCAAAATGTGCGTCTACAATTAAATTTATACACAATTATATCCTTTAAATTCCAAAGTCAACTGAATATATCTTAAAGCATCTATCTTAAAGCATCTATCTTAAAGCATCGAGATTTTATCAGACGCATTTCAGTAATGCCTGGTGTGGTATACTAAGACCCGGAAGCACCGGTTATAACATTGTTGTATGAAACAGAAGTACTGTTTCAGCCATCTTGTAATTATTTTAAAAATAAAAGCGGAAGTGGTGCTTCCTCGCAGTTAACGTCAACTGGCTAACCTTATTATCTCGCTAAGCCGCGTTATAGACAATTGGCAGACGAGGTTGTTTCACTGAAGAAAATGCCATTACTCGGACATTTTAGAAGATTCTGTACGGCACAGGAAATGATTTCAACCTATTTGGACGCGAGTAGAACAGTTTTTTATCGCAAACGATATTGGACATGAGAACCAAGAAAATGAAAGCCATATTACTGAGTACAATTGGAGAAAGGACCTACAGAGTCTTGGAGGATTTATGTACCCCTCAAAAACCAAGCGAGAAGTCTCTGGGGAAATACCCAGCTGTTGTTGGAAACATTTTAAGCCTAAAAGCATAATAGTGGCTGAAAGTTTTCGTTTCCATAATGCAAAACAAGAGGAGGGTGAGTCAATTTCAAAATTTCTTGTTCGCCCTAAACATTGGCTTCTCCATGCGAATTTGGGTCATTTTTAAAAAAGAGCATTGCGTGACAAAATTTGTGTGTGGTTAAGGGAAGATAAAATTCAGAAAAATTATTGTCCCAAGATATGTCGTTAGAAGAAGCTGTTAAACTGGCCACAGCTATAGAATTAGCAATGAGTGACGTTGCACATATAAAAAAGAAAGAGACGGATAAGGTAAATAAAATATGTTCCGATCTAACTACAACTGAATTACAAAGAAAAGAAAAAAGTTGTCTTGGTGTGGTGGGAAATGGCATGAGAAAAGATTTTTTTGTCCGCATGGGGAAAATTGTTTTAATGTAACAAAAAACATCACTTTTCAAAATTTGTAAAAATGAAAAAGGAAAAGGTGTGAATTACATACAAGAGACAGACGACATACCTTATTTTTACGAGATCGAATACGTGAACCATATATGTGTAATATTTATTTAAATGGTATTCATCGTCAAATGGAAATTGACACCGTTCGTGTCTACTCTGATAAGTAACAGCAGTTACTTGCTGCCTGCGGCGAGACTTATAAAACGCAACATTACAGAGGTTGCGGACCTATTCGGGTGAGGTCATTGTACCTAAAGGGTTGCTAACCTGAGTGTAAAATACCAGGGAAAAACACATTATTTAAGACTGTTAGTTGTACCAGGTTCTGGACAAGTCTTCTTGGAAGAGACTGGCTGACAAAATTGCAATTAATATCTATCCTACCTGCAACAAAATGGAATGGACTGATTTTAATCAGAATTGGCAGAACTTTTTAAACCGGCATTGGGTACATTAAATATTGAAAAAGCTAATTGTATGTTAAAGAAATAGCAAACCTCGTTTTATGAAAGCTAGACCCGTACCTTAACAATCTAGAGAAAAAGTTGAAACTGAAACTTCAACGAATGGTTGCTACCTCTGTTATCAAGCCAGTCCGATTTGCAGAATGGGCTTCCCTATGTTCCCGTTTTAAAGAGAAATGCGTCAAGTTCGGATTTGTGGGATTTTAAACAGACCGTTAATCCTGTTTTGCAAATCGACAAATATCCCATCCAAATATAGACGACCTGTATTCCAAAGTTCTCGGTGGACAGTATTTTACGAGACTGGATTTGAGTGACGCGTATTTACAGGTTCCTTTGGATGAAGAGTCACAAAAACTAACTACTATAAACACACATAAAGGTCTTTTATGTATACTCGTTTGTGTTTTGGTATTGCTTTCATCCCAGGAGTTTTCAAAGGATCATAGATCAACTTATTCAAGGAAGTACCAAAGCAGTTGCTATCTAGATGACATCCTCATCTCGGACAAACTATGGAAGAGCATAATAGGAACCTGCGGGCAGTATTAAAGAGATTACGAAGATGCCGGTCTCCGATCTAAGGGGATAAATGTGAATTCAAAAAGTCGTCATTTCATACCTGGGCCTAAGGATTGATTCTGAAGGAATCCACCCAACGCAAGATAAAGTCAATGCAATTCATAAAGCACCCACCCCAAGAATGTGTCTAATCTGCGTAGTTTTTTAGCTTTTGTTAATTACTATCGGCGGTACTTAAACAATATCAGCACAGTTTTAGCTCCTTTGTACAAATTACTACAAAAGGGAGTTCCCTGAAATGGGGACCAGACGAAGCTTTGCTTTCAGCAATCAGAGAGAGTTGCTAATCGTCAACTAGTGTTATGTGTTCATTACAATGCTGAACTTAAACTTATCATGACGGTGGATGCATCTCCAGTGGGTGTGGGGGCAGTGCTATCGGCATATAATGAAAGACGGGGTGAAAAACCTGATTTATTTTGCCCTCCAGAACATTATCAAAGCAGACGAAATTTGTCCCAGATAGAACGTGAAGGACTGGCAGTCATTTTTGGAGTTTCTAAATTCCATAAATATACTCTATGGTCGAGAATTTACCATCTCACTGATCATAAACACTGCTTGGGCTTTTTAAAGAGGACGTGCAATATCAACCAACAGGAAGTGCTAGATGTCAACGTTGGGCCTTGATTCTAGCAAGTTATCATTATCACTAGAATACAAGCCAGGTTCAAAAATTTCTAATGCAGATGGACTGAGTCGGCTACTATAGAGGACCATTTTACGCCATTACCTTGTCCGGAGGAAGTAGTACCTCCATGTCAGCTTTAGACTTAACGCCAGTCACGTCAAAAACTGTTGCTTTTTACACATCAAAGACCCCGGTAAGTATCGACGATCCGATGTTTCACAAGTGCGTAGATGGATTCTTGCATGGATGGCCGGGAAAGAGGATCTCTTGACTTTAACCATATACAACCAGGAAGGATGAGTTGTCGGACAACTGGGTTGTTTTTATGGGGATCACGGGTGATTATCCCAGCAAAGTGTCGAGAGGCGTTACTGAAGAATTGCATGAGAGTCACAGGAATTTCACGGATGAAGTCTCTTGCTGCGTAGTCACATTTGGTGCCTAAAATGATGAGAGATATGGAATTATGTGTGAGGAGTTGTGGCCATGTGCCAGATAGTGCAATATATGCCTCAGGCTAGTGCATTGCATCCCTGGATGGCCAGGAAGGCCTTGGTTCAGAGTGCACATGGATTATGGCGGGCCCTTCCAGGGTAAGTGGATTCAATGATTGTCGACGCCCACAGTAAATATATAGAGATCATGTTGTGTCATCACCATCTTCTTCAGAAACAGAAAGGATTTGAGACGCACGTTTGCCCACACATGGGAGTCCAACATGTGATTGTATCTGACAACGCTACGAGTTTCAGTAAGGAGTTTTCCAGGTTCTTACCTAAATGGCATTAAGCATGTTAGAGTGTGCGCCATACCACCCCTCCTAAATGGACTGGCTGAGCGTGCAGTTCAAACGCATGTAAGAGTGGTCTTAAAAAAGTTACTGGAGATTTGAAAAACACGGTTAACATTGTTGCGTGTATTGCGATACGTTATTCCCGCAATCAACAACAGGTCAATCACCAGCAATGCATACTATGGGCCGGTCAGCCTCGATCGCGTCTGGGACCTTGTGTATCCAGATTTATCTACCCAAGTCACAGCCCCGAAAATAGACGATAATAAAAAGAACAACGGATAGATATTCGTAGTGAAAGATGTTGCATATGGAGATAGTGTTAGTGTGGTGAATTTTCAAGGGAGGCCAAAATGCTGTTCGGAGTTTTAGAGGAGCAGCTTGGTCCACTGACTTTTTAGAGTGCGATTGAGGGTGGTCGATTATGGAAAAAGGCATGTGGAATCATATTCGCGCGTAATGAAATCCACAGAAACCGTTGTGAGCAGGTCCCGAAAGAATCAAGGCAGACCTCAAGGGAGTGCAGACAAACAGTACAGGCGGGCAGCTCAACAGCTGTGCACAGCCTTCCTCGCACCCCTACGGAGATAGGCAGTTATTCAACAACCGGTGACAGAATTGAGAAGATTGACACCTCCCAGAACTTCGGCATGAGAACAACGGTTTTCGAGAACGCCAAAGAGAGGGAAGAATCGGAACAATGCCTGAGGAATAAAACGCCGAAAGGACAGCGCACCAACATTACCAGATACAAAAGGAAACGACCAGTACTATGCCCCTTAACTGGGAAGATTGCTGTTGCAGGATCTCACAAGGCTACAGATGATGGATGATGTGACTATGTCTGAGAGTTCGGACAAATGCCCTACTAAGTAATGGGAATTCGCGGGAGAGGGACTATGGATCGTTTTCAAGCTCTAAATGGGAGGGATGTGTATAGCTAAGACCGGAAGCACCGTTATGACATGTGTTTGAGAACGAGAGTACGTGTTTTCATGCCATCCTTGTAGTTATTTTACCATAAAGGCGGAAGTGGGTTTCTCCCGCAGGTTACGATCCAACTGGCTACCGTCTATGACGTTATTCGTCGCGTGACAGCGCGTTATATGACACCTGGAAAAACGTATCTTATTTCGTAGAAGATTTTTTTGTATATATTTTAGTAACCCAGCAACAGTCAAGAACTTTTAATGCTCAACTTCCGTATAAGTATATCCCCCCCCGCATTAAAAATGTCACTGAAACATTAAGGATTATATTTAACAATGTTAACTCTGACAGTTTGTAGAAATGTCAGAAATAGATTAAACCCCTCCAAAATACTGGAAGTCATTTCCGAAAGATTCTACAATTTTAAAGAACGTTTAACGCCATTATTTATTCAACTTTTAATATCTCGATAAAATTAGAATTGTTTTTCGTTATTGAAAGGTAAAACTGCGTAAATCTGTTTATGAAAATCTTAAAGCATCGAGATTTTATCAGACTCATTTCAGTAATGCCAGGGATAAATATAGATTGTTTAGTAGAAGTGATATTTGCATGTTTTTTTTTCAATAAGGGTTCAAGTGTCAGAGACGTTAAATGCTTTATTTCCGTATAAGTATGTTTCTCACTTTCATTGAAAATATTAGTGAACTATTAAAGATTATATTTAATACAATGTTAACTGCTACTACAACAAGTGGATATTTAACAATTAGATTTTATATTTACTTAAAGAACAACCAACGTCTAGAAATATCAGAAATAAATTGAACCCTTCCAAAAATATTTAAACATGTTTTCGAAAGATTTTACAAGTTTAACGAACGTTTAACGTAATTATGAAAAAAGGGAAAAATAGGACCCACCCACAAAGAACAACAAACACACAAAAAAATAATAACTTTTTTCAAACAATAAGGCATCTAATTGAATATTGTACATGAGACGTGTCTCCCCATCATTAAAAATATCAGTGAACGATTTAGAATTATATTTAACGGTTGGTTTAGTAAAAGAGATATTTTAATGTTTTTCAGTAAGGTTTCATGTTCAAATCCTGAAAGAGTCAGGAACTTTTAATGTTCAATATTACTGAACCATTAAGAATTACAATTAACACAATGTTAACTGCTACTGCACCAAGTAAATATATTTACTTAAAGAAAACCGGTGTTAATTAAAAGTCGCACTTGGTGGGATTTTCGATTGTTTGTTATTGAAAAAAATTGTTTACAGATTTTATTCTCTTACAAAACATATTCGAGTGTTCAAAATATTCGCCATTATTTAGGGGTATTAGACATAATATTGCCCCCTCCAAAAATATTGCAACTCATTTTCGAAAGATTTTACAATTTAAACGAACGTTTAACGTCATTGTGAAAAAAAATTTCCCCCCCCCCTAAAAAAAGCAAACAGAAGTGATAACTTATTTAACAAAATGAATTAGAAGGCTTCTAACTGAACATCGTACATGAGACGTTCGCTTTTTAACAGCATCTAACATTGTCATTATAATATTAATGACTTGTTGATTTTATTATCTACAAAATTTATTATCAAAGCAGTTATCGTCTTTATGGTTTGGTAAATGCTTAAGTCAACTGCATTTAAGACGTTTAATTAAAAATAATCTATGATTTAAATAAAGTCTTGCGAAATGCAAAGACTTTATTCTTTGGATTATTTTAATTCATTTATATATAATGTATGTCCTAACTTCCACCAGAGTAAATATTTAACAAACTCAAATTAGCAGAAAGAGAACAATAAGTTCTAAAATATACAATTTGCCTATAAGTATGTTTCTCCCTTTCATTAAAAATATTAGGGAACAATTAAAGATTATATTTAACACAATGTTAATTGCTCCATCACCAAGTAAATATTTAACAATTAGATTTTATATTTATAAGTTCTATAATATACAATTAAGTCTTTAATCTCGAAATGAGTTGCTATAATAAATACTTTTGGAAATAGTAAAAAGGACAGTTAAATTTATTTCCTACTTTGAGATAGACATCTCATATAAAAGGAAAAATAATTAAAACTTAAAATATTTCTTTGTGAAGTTTGGTAGAACTCACCTTTTATGGAATCAGCAAAATTCTTCTTTCCACTGTAACGAGAATTTATGTCGACTGGTGAAATGTAATGACTTGCTGTTGATATAAATCTGAAATATTATATAGAATATTTCTCAATGTGCTAAGTGGAGAAAGCGATTTTTATTGGACGGTTCTATTTTCTATTAGTCATAATTTAACTCATATTAACATAACAAGGACTAAGTTGGAGAACCACGCCATGAGGCAGTGGTTAACAAGCTAGCCTCAGATAATATAATAGCGATTTCGATCTTCACTAGGCTCCCCATACTTGCAGCGTTATGCCAAATATCAACATATTTTTTTTGCGTAATACCAAATACTAAGTGTACCCAAAACACCATTTTTGACAAAATGAATTTAACCCCCCCACCTACAGTATATAATTTACCAAAAATCAGGGAATAATCTCATAAAAGAAAAAAAATTATACATCGATATTTTTCTGCTTAAAAAGTTGGGCTAAATTTTCAATAGAGTTTTTCTTCAAAACATTATTTTTTTCGTCTAGAATAATGTTTGCATTAAATATATATTTATTTCTAGAATCTAAAAATATAACATTTTGAACTTAAACAACAGAACAAAATTTACAGTCCCTACCATAGTTTATTATAGAAAAACCATTAAATAAATTTCATATATATATATATAAATAAAGAGGTAACTAAATTATATCAAGGAACAAAAAAAAAAAGGGGTAAATTAAGGGGGAAAATAGTTTTGTATTAGAGAGGCAATTATGTATTCGTAAATTTTTACTAGCGCAGATATAAAATAATTAAAATGGAATTTAGATTTTTTTCAATAAATTGAATAAATTAAATGTAATTTAATTAATAAATTAAATTAAACTAAATTAATCTAAATGAATTTAATATAAGAACAAATATTGGTCCAAAATAATATCCCTTTCCAAACAAGAAAAAAAGTATAACAATATTTTTACTTACATTAACAGACTCCATACAGAAAGCGGCAGTTAATATTTGAATAACGGTTTAATTTTGATTAAACCGGAACAACTTAAAACTAATATTTGCTTTATTTTTTCTTATGCAAAAAACGGATTTTACTTGATTAAAAGTTAAAAATGAGTGAGTAAAATTTCAGTAATATTTAATAAATATGCATTTAAAGTAATGTTTTACTTATTTCTAAAAATGTTTATGAGTATTTTAAGAATATTTTTTAAAAAGTATTGATGATGATAATTCAAATTAAATTTGACCCAACTTGTAAGCCATAGTTTGAACAAATTTTAATGTTAAAGATGTATTAGAAATAAATTGCATATGTGATAATATTTTTTTGTATAATGATGCTCATTATTTTACTACTTATCGATTTAGACAAATGTTTGACCTTAAATAATCGATTTAATTAATTTTAGTTCGTTTAAAAAAAACATTAGCAGACGATTTTTGGGTATTCCTACCATATACCGTAATTTACGCGAGACCAGTGTAGCAACGAAGGGATGTCTTTCCAAACTAGAGCGTTACAGAATTGGACACACATAAGAAGGTCCACCTCTATTACCTTCATTTTGTCGACATCATTTTGATATATTATGTCTTCTTATTCAGCCTGAATGTCAATCAAGAACTGCTGAAACTATTGGTGGTCAAGAGTTTTAGAGCGAATAAAATTGATTGCATTTAACATTTGTTTTCATATCATCATCAAATTTGAGATATTTAGTGAAGAGATTCTGCTAGTGAATTATACAGAGAAGCATAATAGCCTTATTGTTTCTTTAGCGACTTTGTTGGAGATCCGTGTAGATAATCCAATTCCCTCACCAGCTATGGCAGGTGAACCAGTTGGTTGGATTTTACGGCATGTCAACCCTTGTTAGGTTATTTTATGCCGAAGACGTTTTGTTTTATTCATTCTTGATGGGTAATCAACATTTATATCAAACTCATTTTTTTATTTTTCGATTTTTTACACTCATGGACCTTAACAAATAATACCACTCCGGATCAGAGTGGATCTGACAGTAATGGTTATGAATGGGTGCTCCACATTCTCCAGAGATCCAGAAATGGAACTTCACCAGTAGATAGATTTTAACTTCATACCCAGGAAGCTAAGACCCCCAACCATCGCCTTCTAGCACACATATGATAAAATAGTTGTGGTTTAGAGTAAGCGTAATAGGGTTGGGACAATCATATAGGTGCTAAGGCTTAACCTGATCAGTCGATTAATCTGGGCACTCAGACCACCTGTTTACCCTAAGTAAGGACCAAAGTGGATTTTTGCATGACACCAAGCAGTCCCTCTTTTACTTTCATGTCAACAACTTCTCTTTAAAAAAAAAAAGTTCTATGCAATGTCAAAAACATCGGTGCTTGAAACGCAGACTAATGAGAAATAATCAAGTCTTCTCCATGACGGTTTCAGTTGTCCCTGGAGATATATCCTCAATTCTACCTTGCCAAACAAGCATTCATATTCCGACGTGAGGAATTACTGTTGTGATTGCCAGAGAATTGTAAGTTGGCTCATATTTCATATTATATTATTATTTCAGGGTGGTCATTCCCAGTTAACCTGAGTTAACTATGAGCATGTTGAATTTCTCTTTACGTTGTATTCTTTAAACAAAGCAACGGTCTCTTGTATGGATTAAAATAAAATTTTTAAAATAAGATATAAAAATCTCGCACAAGCCTTCAGACAGGAAGAACCCTTGGAGCATGTGCAGGAAAAAGGACCCACTTCCTTTCACCAAGCCCGGGACATTCGGGCGATGACCTTAACTGGGATCAGATACTATTACTGGACGGAGAAAAAATTCCTTTCCACGAGTTAGCTATGAATAAAGCCGAATCCTAAAACTACCTTTTGTCTTTGTCTCTTCCTTTTCTTTCCATTAATTCCTTTTCGGTGCGACCACCAAATATAATGGGGTTAAAAGGAAAACTCGTGAACACGCACCAGAAATAACTAACGACCTTTAAACCAAACATTAAAATACTTGTCACTCCACGCTCTTTACAAATGCAACAAACACATTTACTGCGATTTTCAGTGAGCAAGTATTTTAATTTCCATCTAACCCGAAACTTCTGGAAAAAATTAGTATTTTTCGTTTCAGTTATCAATTTAAAAATGAGCGGAGAATTCGATTTTTTAATCAAATCGACAGTCAAGTTGAAAACGTTTCACTTTTCAAAGGAGATTTTCACTTCCGATAAATCTAATAACAGAAATAAAAGTAAAACTAATAAGACTGCAGTTATTGCTGTTATAAAAGAAAATGTGACACAAGGCGAATATATTTATATATTCGGGTTAATAATTTTATTGGTGCAATATATGAAGTGTTCACAAAGTGTATTTACAAATTTGTGTGCGAAAGAGTTAATAAAAGTTCAAGAAAAAGTTGCCAAACATTTTTGCTCGGTGGGAAATATTATAGAATTTAAGAGACAAAGTTACTTAGCTCTGTAGAATTGTATTCTGTAATTGTTTCTTGTTGCAGTAATCTGTGGAGTTTGTTAGGTCTTATTCCTGTGGGTGCTTAGACTAAAAGCTGACCTTATTTCGGCCGCTGCAAATATGTTCTCTGCCTGTTGAGTTCCCCGTGTTGACTCTCACGGGTGTTTGCCTGTTCGTTTTGGACTGCTGCCTCGTCCGCCGAATTTGTCAGGTCTTATCCCTGTGGATGCCTAGACTGATGATGCTGCCAAAACTGTTCTGACCTCAGTGTCTGCGGATTCTGTTCTGACCTCAGTGCCTGCCGATTATGTTCTCAAGATTTAGGGCCATCTATCCCCTGGTGTCTGGGCTTCCAGGAACTGATTAAGGGGCAGATAACCCAATTTTCCGATACTAATGATTTGAGTGAAATTTCCTTTTTAATATAAAGAAATCAGTGAAAATTTAAAAGAATGTATTCTTACTTAATATGATTTCGATAACTAAAAATTAAAAAAGGATGAGAATAAGTAAAATAAAATGGCTGTTTAAAATATATTCTCATGTAAGAGGGGATACACCAAAAATTAGAAATTTCAATTCAGTTATCGAATTATAGGCAGATACAAATTGTGACGCTTGCAATATATACAATACTTAGAAAATATGGGAGATATATAATCTGGAAAAAATCCTTCCAAACTACTCGCAGATTTCTAACTTCACGATTTTGGATGAATGTGAAAAAAAAAACGAATTTGCTTAGATGAGAGGAAAAGGATTTGGCACTTAAAAGATTAAAATATATGAAAAGTAACTTTCGTTTTATTACTTGGTTGATATCAATTCTAATTGTAATGAAATCTGGAAAACCCAATAATTTCTTTATTTTCTAAGTATATCTATAGGATTAAATGATGCACGGTAAATGGCTATCAAAATTTGATTGGTAAAAGCTGTATTACATATTTTATATATAAACAAATTAATTCAAGCGTGTGCAATTTCATGAGAATTAAGATCTTATTGTACTTGTGACGCTTGCTGTGTCGAATATATACAATACTTAAAAAATATGGGAGATATATATATACTGTGCACGATGACGTGTTGATCTACTTCTTGTTTTGATTTAAAAGTTTTAGTACACACATCCCATACAAATGGCCTCTCCTTATTGTGCATGCTGGCATGTTGTCGCAGCTGTTGTTTT
This sequence comes from Doryteuthis pealeii, assembly GCA_023376005.1. Classification (NCBI taxonomy): domain Eukaryota; kingdom Metazoa; phylum Mollusca; class Cephalopoda; order Myopsida; family Loliginidae; genus Doryteuthis; species Doryteuthis pealeii. The sequence goes on along the minus strand of CM042151.1, from coordinate 77,886,214 downwards.
GTTTTAAAGGTCTTAGTGCACACCTCACATACAAATGGCCTATCTTCACTGTGCACGACAGCATGTTGATACAGGTGTGATTTTCTTTTAAACGCCTTAGTGCACACCTCACATACAAATGGCCTCTCCTTATTGTGTACGAGGGCATGTCGACGCAGCACTTGTTTTATTTTAAAGGTCTTAGTGCACACCTTACATACAAATGGCCTATATTCACTGTGCCCAACGGCATGTTGATCCAGTAGTCGTTTTGTTTTAAAAGTCTTAGTGCACACCTCACATACAAATGGCCTATCCTCAGTGTGTACGACGCCATATAGATCCAGTTCTCGTTCTGTTTTCAATGACCACACCTTACATATAAATGGCCCATCTTCACTAACAAATGGAATATCTTCACTGTGCATGACGGCATGTTGATCAAGTTCTCCTTCTTTTTTAAGATTACTAGTGCACACCTCACTGACAAATAGTCTATCTTTACTGTGCACGACGGTATGTTGATCCAGTTCCCGTTCTGTTTTAAAAGTCTTCGTGCACACTTCACTTAAAAATTCATTGTGTATGACGGCATGTTGATCCAGTTCCGATTTTTATGGAAATTTATTGTCACATTCTTCACATTTTGAATTATCCAATTTACTTTGCTTCTCCATCACTTTCAATTTATTTACGTTACGTTTATGCAGCCTTCTCAATCACAAAAAATATTCATTCAATTGGACGTCTTTAGATCTGCTGAGGTTTAAAATAACTTGGGAGTATATATTTCAACGTCAATCCTGCAATAAAAGTTTTTAAAAAAAAAGGAAAGAATAGAATTATTATATTATCTCTTTAACACGTTACATATAAAAAGGCAAATTCTTTAATCATTTTAATAAAAGTGATAAATTCAGCGATTTCTCTTACCTATCTCATGCTTTCATTTTCCTTTGTACTTTACTTTGTTTTACTCGTCTTCAGATACGATTATGACTATAATTTGTTCGTATAATTCTATGTTCCTATATATACATTGGGTAAATCTGAATCTTATCATAATGGAGATTATATGTTTTCCTGTCTGTATACGATTTTATATTACTACTCAAGTCATAATTTCCTTAGTTATTTAATGTCCATATTGTCCATAATTTTTTTAATTTAAACCTCAATTATTAATAAAATTGTTATACATTAATAATAGTATTAACCATATCTATATTCTAATAACATGAAATTGTATTTATATGTACAACAGAATAGGGGATTACAGTGTGAACGGGATGGCTAATTTGAATATTGATTATATGAGCACAATTCACGGGGATAAATCTTTTTTTAAATCCATTACCAAGAAGAAATAACTTTAGTTTTATTCTTTACTTCCTATGTTAACTAAATAGTTGAATTAGAAGAATTTAGCAATGAAAGACAGGAGTGATGGAAAAGTAAGTTTCAGTTGTATTTTTCGATTATATCCACCTCCATTTAAACTATTTTTATCTGCATTCTCATTTAGTTACCTTAGACTTTCTAATTTGATATATTTTATTAAATTAAAAATTAAAAACTTGCAACTGGAGGGGCCATATATCTGCTAATTGATAAATAATTTCCCTTTTAATCATAGAATATCAATAATTGAAATGCCTGAGAAAAGGCAGATTTTATAAACGACATTGAAATTAAAGATGTATAATGATGATAATTCCTACGATTTACCCATATCGGAGCAGGAAGCTGGGGAGAAGGATAATGAATGGATCCATGCCTTTCCCAAATGTATTAGCACAAAATGAAACACCAACAGTCTCGTCCAGGATTTGAACTCAGCTCGTTGAGTCTATTTCCTTCGACAATAACCGTTATGCTACAAGCACTAATTATATCTTAAAATAGTAATTCCTTAGTATCGAAGGTGAACCTTGCCTCATCTGTATTGGAGTTCGATTTTTAATTCATATACATTTTGATTATTTTTATTGACATGATTTTTATGTTTATTCCAATAATTGATTTTATTTCCTCAATTGTTTTCATTAGAATTGGTAACTTATCCAATTCCTTGTATGCAATAGGCATGTTAAGCAGTTGTTAAAAATTTTGTTAAGTTTCTGGGAAGACTGAATTATGAAATTCTCTAAATGATAGCAGAACATTGTAAAACAAATTGTATGTAACTTGAAAAAAAGTAATTAAATAAGTTGAATAAAAAATGTAAGAAACAAAAAGCAATCATTTCATTTAAATTTCAGATTCAACTTTTAAAACTCTAAAATCATTAAGTGGCTTTAAATAATTTCAAAAGATCTTAAAAAATATTGTAAAAATGTTCTTTCATGAAATTAATAATAATGAAAAAAAAATTAATCCCCTCATTTAAATAAAAATAAGCAGTCCTCATCAAAATGTGCGTCTACAATTAAATTTATATACAATTATATCCTTTAAATTCCAAAGTCACCTTTTAAAATCTCGATGAATTTTTTTCCTTATAAAAAGTTAAAACTGAGTAAATCTATTTATGTTTAAATCTTAAAGCATCGAGATTTTATCAGACGCATTTCAGTAATGCCTGGAAAAACCTATCTTATTTCGTAGAAGAGATTTTTGTATATCTTTTAGTAACCCAGCGACAGTCAGGAACTTTTAATGCTCAACTTCCGTATAAGTATATCCCCCCCCGCATTAAAAATGTCACTGAAACATTAAGGATTATATTTAACAATGTTAACTCTGACAGTTTGTAGAAATGTCAGAAATAGATTAAACCCCTCCAAAAATACTGGAAGTCATTTCCGAAAGATTCTACAATTTTAAAGAACGTTTAACGCCATTATTTATTCAACTTTTAATATCTCGATAAAATTAGAATTGTTTTTTCGTTATTGAAAGGTAAAACTGCGTAAATCTGTTTATGAAAGTCTTAAAGCATCGAGATTTTATCAGACTCAAAAAAGGGAAAAATATGACCCACCCACAAAAAATAATAACTTTTTTCAAACAATAAGGCATCTAATTGAATATTGTACATGAGACGTGTCTCCCCATCATTAAAAATATCAGTGAACGATTTAGAATTATATTTAACGGTTGGTTTAGTAAAAGAGATATTTTAATGTTTTTCAGTAAGGTTTCATGTTCAAATCCTGAAAGAGTCAGGAACGTTTAATGTTCAATATTACTGAACCATTAAGAATTACAATTAACACAATGTTAACTGCTACTGCACCAAGTAAATATATTTACTTAAAGAAAACACGGTGTTAATTAAAAGTCGCACTTGGTGGGATTTTCGATTGTTTTGTTATTGAAAAAAAAATTGTTTACAGATTTTATTCTCTTACAAAACATATTCAAGTGCTTCAAAATATTCGCCATTATTTAGGGGTATTAGACATAATATTGCCCCCAAAAATATTGCAACTCATTTTCGAAAGATTTTACAATTTAAATGAACGTTTAACGTCATTGTGAAAAAAAAATTGCCCTCCCCCTAAAAAAAAAAAAGCAAACAGAAGTGATAACTTATTTAACAAAATGAATTAGAAGGCTTCTAACTGAACATCGTACATGAGACGTTTGCTTTTTAACAGCATCTAACATTGTCATTATAATATTAATGACTTGTTGATTTTATTATCTACGAAATTTATTATCAAAGCAGTTATCGTCTTTATGGTTTGGTAAATGCTTAAGTCAACTGTATTTAAGACGTTTAATTAAAAATAATCTATGATTGAAATGCAAAGACTTTATTCTTTGGATTATTTTAATTCAGTTATATATAATGTATGTCCTAACTTCCACCAGAGTAAATATTTAACAAACTCAAATTAGCAGAAAGAGAACAATAAGTTCTAAAATATACAATTTGCCTATAAGTATGTTTCTCCCTTTCATTAAAAATATTAGGGAACAATTAAAGATTATATTTAACACAATGTTAATTGCTCCATCACCAAGTAAATATTTAACAATTAGATTTTATATTTATAAGTTCTATAATATACAATTATGCCTTTAATCTCGAAATGAGTTGCTATAATAAATACTTTTGGAAATAGTAAAAGAGGACAGTTAAATTTATTTCCTACTTTGAGATAGACATCTCATATAAAAGGAAAAATAATTAAAACTTAAAATATTTCTTTGTGAAGTTTGGTAGAACTCACCTTTTATGGAATCAGCAAAATTCTTCTTTCCACTGTAACGAGAATTTATATCGACTGGTGAAATGTAATGACTTGCTGTTGATATAAATCTGAAATATTATATAGAATATTTCTCAATGTGCTAAGTGGAGAAAGCGATTTTTATTGGACGGTTCTATTTTCTATTAGTCATAATTTAACTCATATTAACATAACAAGTACTAAGTTGGGAACCACGCCATGAGGCAGTGGTTAACAAGCTAGCCTCAGATAATATAATAGCGATTTCGATCTTCACTAGGCTCCCCATACTTGCAGCGTTATGCCAAATATCAACATATTTTTTTTGCGTAATACCAAATACTAAGTGTACCCAAAACACCATTTTTGACAAAATGAATTTAACCCCCCCCACCTACAGTATATAATTTACCAAAAATCAGGGAATAATCTCATAAAAGAAAAAAAAATTATACATCGATATTTTTCTGCTTAAAAAGTTGGGCTAAATTTTCAATAGAGTTTTTCTTCAAAACATTATTTTTTTCGTCTAGAATAATGTTTGCATTAAATATATATTTATTTCTAGAATCTAAAAATATAACATTTTGAACTTAAACAACAGAACAAAATTTACAGTCCCTACCATAGTTTATTATAGAAAAACCATTAAATAAATTTCATATATATATATATAAATAAAGAGGTAACTAAATTATATCAAGGAACAAAAAAAAAAAAAAGGGTAAATTAAGGGGGAAAATAGTTTTGTATTAGAGAGGCAATTATGTATTCGTAAATTTTTACTAGCGCAGATATAAAATAATTAAAATGGAATTTAGATTTTTTTCAATGAATTGAATAAATTAAATGTAATTTAATTAATAAATTAAATTAAACTAAATTAATCTAAATGAATTTAATATAAGAACAAATATTGGTCGAAAATAATATCCCCTTTCCAAACAAGAAAAAGATAACAATATTTTTACTTACATTAACAGACTCCATACAGAAAGCGGCAGTTAATATTTGAATAACGGTTTAATTTTGATTAAACCGGAACAACTTAAAACTAATATTTGCTTTATTTTTTCTTATGCAAAAAACGGATTTTACTTGATTAAAAGTTAAAAATGAGTGAGTAAAATTTCAGTAATATTTAATAAATATGCATTTAAAGTAATGTTTTACTTATTTCTAAAAATGTTTATGAGTATTTTAAGAATATTTTTTAAAAAGTATTGATGATGATAATTCAAATTAAATTTGACCCAACTTGTAAGCCATAGTTTGAACAAATTTTAATGTTAAAGATGTATTAGAAATAAATTGCATATGTGATAATATTTTTTTGTATAATGATGCTCATTATTTTACTACTTATCGATTTAGACAAATGTTTGACCTTAAATAATCGATTTAATTAATTTTAGTTCGTTTAAAAAAACCCATTAGCAGACGATTTTTGGGTATTCCTACCATATACCGTAATTTACGCGAGACCAGTGTAGCAACGAAGGGATGTCTTTCCAAACTAGAGCGTTACAGAATTGGACACACATAAGAAGGTCCACCTCTATTACCTTCATTTTGTCGACATCATTTTGATATATTATGTCTTCTTATTCAGCCTGAATGTCAATCAAGAACTGCTGAAACTATTGGTGGTCAAGAGTTTTAGAGCGAATAAAATTGATTGCATTTAACATTTGTTTTCATATCATCATCAAATTTGAGATATTTAGTGAAGAGATCCTGTTAGTGAATTATACAGAGAAGCATAATAGCCTTATTGTTTCTTTAGCGACTTTGTTGGAGATCCGTGTAGATAATCCAATTCCCTCACCAGCTATGGCAGGTGAACCATTAGTTAGTTGGTTGGATTTTACGGCATGTCAACCCTTGTTAGGTTATTTTATGCCGAAGACGTTTTGTTTTATTCATTCTTGATGGGTAATCAGCATTTATATCAAACTCATTTTTTTTTTTTTCGATTTTTGACACTCATGGGACCCTAACAAATAATACCACTCCGGATCAGAGTGGATCTGACAGTAATGGTTATGAATGGGTGCTCCACATTCTCCAGAGATCCAGAAATGGAACTTCACCAGTAGATAGATTTTAACTTCATACCCAGGAAGCTAAGACCCCCAACCATCGCCTTCTAGCACACATATGATAAAATAGTTGTGGTTTAGAGTAAGCGTAATAGGGTTGGGACAATCATATAGGTGCTAAGGCTTAACCAGATCAGTCGATTAATCTGGGCACTCAGACCACCCGTTTACCCTAAGTAAGGACCAAAGTGGATTGTTGCATGACACCAAGCAGTCCCTCTCTTACTTTTATGTTGTCATCAACTTCTCTTAAAAAAAATAAAGAGCTATGCAATGTCAGAAACATCGGTGCTTGAAACGCAGACTAATGAGAAATAAGTTTAGCTATTAACATGGCTACTTCGTAACTTGCTTTTGTGATAATAATAATCTTTGATTCACAGGCCGACGTGAGGAATTACTGTTGTGATTGCCAGAGAATTGTAAGTTGGCTCATAATTCATCTTATATTATTATTTCAGGGTGGTCATTCCCAGTTAACCTGAGTTAACTATGAGCATGTTGAATTTCTCTTTACGTTGTATTCCTTAAACAAAGCAACGGTCTCTTGTATGGATTAAAATAAATTTTAAAAAAAGATATAAAAATCTCCCACAAGCCTTCAGACAGGAAGAACCCTTCGAGCATGTGCAGTAAAAAGGACCCACTTCCTTCCACCAAGACCGGACATTCGGACTAGAGCCTTAACTGGGATCAGATACTATTACTGGACGGTGAAAATTTTCCTTTCCACGAGCTAGCTATGAATAAAGCCGAATCCTAAAACTACCTTTTGTCTTTGTCGCTTTTTTTTCTTTCCATTAATTCCTTTTCGGCGCGACCACCAAATATAATGGGGTTAAAAGGAAAACTCGTGAACACGCACCAGAAATAACTAACGACCTGTTGGTAAAAATTAGTCTTTTTCCTTTCAGTTGCCATTGTAGAAATGAACAGAGAATTCTATGTTTGCGTCAAATAGACAGTCAAGTTGAAAACATTTCACTTTTGAACGGACATTTTCACTTTCGATAAATCTAATAATTTGAATGAAACAAAAAAAAAAAAAACCCCAAAAAACAAACAAAAAACATTGTAAATTTAAAAGAATGTATTCTTATTTTTATTTAATATGATTTCGATATCTAAAAATATTTTTTATTTATTTATCAGTACTTTAGCGAAATCTTTTTTTTTTTTCAATATAAAAAAGAAATACATAGTGTTTATTTGATGATAATGACTTTATAATGAACTAGACTTTTAAAAATAAAAAATTAAATAGATACAATGGTGCAAATGCAGTTTACGTACCACGAAAATAACCGAGGCCCATGTGAGATGTATACTGTATTAGCACCCAAATACTTTGTCGTCGCCACTGTCTGTAGTTGAAGTTGTAAATGAAATCGTTATTCTATCCCCTCTTTGGATATGTCTAGGGAATTATTTTCCTATGATGCTCCTCTTTATTTTAAGAATGAAAAAAATATCAAAAATTGTTTTGCTCTCTCAATTTTAATTGAGAATATATATATTACCATATGGAATTAAGCATCTGCATTTTCTTGTATCAAGAAATTAGTTTTTATTACGTTTATATTATGTAATGAAATTTAAAGTAAGCTCAAAATATCGAGACAAAAATTTCCGATTGAATAAGAACTATTCTCATTTATCTAAAAAAGATAATGCAAAAAGCTTCTTTTTAAAATAAATGATACAAACTATATGTTTTTATGTTTTATTAAAACAAGATTTCCCCAATCTTCTGATTAAACTAAAAATATGTACTTAAATCTTTATTTAAAAAAATTCTTTTGATAATCCTCTGATTAAATGAAAACTATATTTGTATTAATAGAAGAGAAGAAAAAGATGATAAAATTTAATAAAATTTAACGTAAGCTAAAAAATCTCGAAAAAAAATTTCTGATTGAATAAATTTTTTTCATAAAAAAAAAAAAAAAAAAAAAAAGGTTACGAAAAACTACCCCACCACAAAAAAGATTTCATCAACTTTCTGATTATATAAAAAGTATGTATTTAAATTTTTATCAAAAAGATTTTTGATAAACTTCTGATTAAATGAAAACTATGTTTTTATTGATAAAAAATACAAATAATACTTTTTATATTCTATTAATCCAGCTGGAGTCAAAAAGATTTAACGCTTAATTTTGAAGTAATTAGATCTCTCCTTGACAAAATATACAAATTTTACATCAGCAATAAAATTACCCACTCCAAAAATATTTCATCACATTTTCGAAAGATATGTATTTATTAGAATAAAATAAAAATTTGAATAAAATAAAATAACAAAAAAGTAATAAACTCCCATAAGCCTCAGAGGGAAGTGCCCTCTAGGCATACGCAGGAATCCTCGAACTAACTTTTGTCTTTTCCTACCTTTTTAATTCCTTTTACATTTAACCACCAAATATAATGGGGTTAAAACGAAAATCTGAATACGCAACAGAAAGTACCAGAGACCTTAAACCAACATTAATATCCTTAAAACACCACATATACTTATATAATATATATATATATATATATATATATATATATATATATATATATATGAGAAGTAGATACACAAGCGATGTGTTTTGATATGGCTTTTTTTTATCCGACAATTTTTGGGAGAATATGTCCTTAATTGAAGTCGTACCTAATTTTGAAAGTTAATAAATTAATAATTAATTAATTAGGCGGGCATACCTATTTACATGTAAGGCTAAACAAATCGAGAAAAATCAATCTCTGTATGTACATTTCGGCCTATTAGGCCTCATCAGCAGAGTGTCGTGTAAAAAGTCACTATAAGAGGAATAATAACCTACTTCTAAACAAAAACGAAAAATCTAAGAAAGTCCGGTTGGTGTAGGGGTTACGGTCTTCGCCAGTAGCTTGACAGTCAGAGTTCGAATCAGGCACAAGGGTATCTTCCTATCTATAGCTCTGCTGATGAGGCCTAATTGGCCAAAATGTACATACAGAGATTGATTTTTGTCGATTTGTTTAGCCTTACATTTAAATAGGTATGCCCGCCTAATTAATTAATAATTAATTAATTAACTTTCAAAATTAGGTACGACTTCAATTAAGCACATATTCTCCCAAATATATATATATATATATATATATATATATTACTGAGGGATTATGTGTGTGTGGATGTGCGTGTGTACTAAACTAAGAATTTATTTGAAAGATAAATTTATATTATTTAATGATATTATATTCAAATTGTAATAAAGTAAAACCAGACTTAGAACAGAAGTATTAAGCTTTATTTAGATAAACCAATCATGTTACGTTGCGGGGTTGTTCGTTTCTTTCACGTTACTAAATCGCATATAAGTTATGTGGCCGTCGTCTTTCTCATAAGGTGTGAACTTCTTGGGGTTTGTTTACAACTAATAGAATCTAGTAGTTCTTTGGTCAGTATCAAGCGGGTGAGTATCAACCAAGTATCAACTCACACAGAATTCCAGCAGTCCCCAAAATTCTTCCACACTCCTTTCGTTTATGGTCAAGGGAAGATATCACTTTACGTACGGCCGTCGCGTGCCCTTCGTTACGGCCAATTTGACTTGTTGACAAGTATACACGCTAATGACTTTCATTCATGAGTACGATTTCTTTGGCGTGTAGTAAATAAAGATGTGGACAGTATTTCTTACTTTTCAGGAATTTATTTACTTAATGAAAGTTATTGAGAGAGAGAGGTTGTCGGCTTCCTTAAATATGTTTTTAGTGATGCTCTTAACTTCGTTCCAATTATCAGGCTTCACACTTAAAATATGTTTTCAACTTCGTCCAGTGTAAAATATTACATCTCAGGTTTAGTATTTAGCGACATCAGTTCATCAACTGCTAACTGCCACGCACGACCTCCTGGCTCTAACTGCCTCTGGTCCCGGACCCTAACTGCTCTGCTCGCAGACTCCAACTCCTTATATAGTGTGTCTAAATAATCTTCCAGAAGATTCTTTCTCTAGAATTTTCGACCACCTTCTGGACCATATCGAACACAGAGTTCAGAAAAGACTTCTCTGTAGCCCAAAAGACTGGGTTTTTCCTAATCATAGACTTATCGTCTCGTTTCTCTCGTTAAAAGATATTATCTTTCCTAACTACTTTTTCGGTGATTCCAAAAAGACCACCCAGCAACACAAGATAATCGGTAATACATTTTTCTAAGTCTGGCACAAGGCCACAAATATAGGTGCTGGGCGGCGATTACATAACATATATACCTCCCTTCCATCACCGATAAAATTATATGTAATATAATTTTCAAAACGAGCCCTAATTATCATTCATTTTTTTTCTTCTTGATTTTGATTTTTTTCTAAAATACACTATCTAACCTCTCTCTCTCTTTACATGTTTACAAATATGAAACAGAAACAAATACATCACAAAACAAATGCAAAGTCAAACAAATACAGCAAATTAAAATGATCAAACAAATTAAAAAAAATTTTTCTTTTTTCTGTACAACTTCCCAAACCATTTCTTTTTCGCTCTTTCTATAATCACATATGATCTACTT
>CM042151.1:77743177-77875306 GCA_023376005.1 Doryteuthis pealeii | reverse complement strand
CGATTTCAATTAACAGTATATACCTTTCCCTTCATCACCGATAAAATTTATATGTGTTATTATAATTTTCAAAACGAGCCAATTATCATTCATTTTTTTTCTTCTATTTGAATTTTTTTTTCTAAAAATACACTACTAACCTCCTCTCTCTTTACATGTTTACAATATATGAAACAAACAAATACATCACAAAACAAATGCAAATCAAACAAATACAGCAAATTTAAAAATGTACAACAAATTAAAAAAAAATTTTCTTTTCTGTACAACTTCCCAAACCATTTCTTTGCGCTCTTCTATATCAACATATGATCTACTTTCATTTACCTCCAATTGATGGTCATTTTTCTTTAAACATAGAAAAAAAATCTTTATAAAACTTTTCTTGGGCATCAAAATTATTACCAATATAACAATCCACGCATAATAAAAAAAATGACATACCTAAAGTGAAAATTCTCACTAGCGACAAAGCAGTGTCTACAATTCTCTTGAATTGAATACTGTTCTTTCAAAAAAATAATAGTATATACCGGGGGAGGAAAAAAAACTAATCTATGTCCACCAGGACTCTCCTCGTATCAGAATTTTCTGTTAGAAATTCTTGACTACAGAACGATGTTGTTTTTTTCCAGTAAATTGACTTTCTTAATTTAGGCACATTTGTCCCACCTAAATAAAATCCACCAGGGCATCCACAATTTAGTAATTTCGTCTTCTTCTCCGGTTCCCTACTTGTTTTCCCATTCCTCTTACCAATAGGTTTCCCTTTTAACTTTCGTTTCCTATTCATTCACATATCTCCATATTTCTCTATCTCCATCATTCTGATGTCTGTGTTCTCATAGTCCCTCTGAATCACAGTTCCACTGTAACTATTTCTTACCCTGTCGTTGTTCTCGAGCGTCCGTCTGCTGTATTAGGGCCTTGGCGCTCCATAATTGGTATATCCACTTCTCATCTGTTTGAGTCTTCCTCTACACCGAAGTCTAAAATGCGGGTAAAATCATTTTCCTCGATTTCCGAAATTCCACACTGACGTGTTCGGAGTTCGACCGGTGCGGCAGAGTGCTTCTCACCGGTTCCCATGTCAGGTATATCCCAACTGTCTACGATTCGCAGCAACTGCAGTGTGTCAGCGTATGCTTCACCACCAGTTTGTAACTGGCTTTAATTCTATATATGACACCGGACCGGTCTTTCAACTTAATATAATCGGTTTCCACTTTTGTCCAATTTCCCCCGCTTTGTGGCGGTTTCTGTAATAAACAAAATCCCCAACTTAAATCCGACTCTTTGAACTTGTCATTCAACCTATCCGCCTGGCGCTTTTTTACTCTTTTAGATTATTCCTAACTAAGGTAAAAGCACGGTGCTGTTCCTGAAGGGCTATCTCATGATGCTCGTCTCCGTAATACAGCTACGAGGCTAATTAATATATTCTAGTGGAGATAACATCCCTACCATATAGTAGGTAGTAGGTGAAAATTTTGTAGATTCGCTCACGTTGAATCTCAGTGCAGCGAGCATCTGATAATATAAAGGTCCCATGACTGGTTCGCCTACTTTCTTAGCTAAAATATCGTTCATTGTTCTATGTAATCTCTCACCTTACCGTTACTTGCGATGATAATAGGATGGGTCACATGGTCACATTCAACTCTTCCAGGTTTTCCTCATGATGTAATTGATATTTTCTTTTCCGTTGTCCGTTACTATCTGCAGTTGCACGAACCTGGGAACACTTCTTCATTAGTAGGTGACTGACAGTCTCCGCTTTCTTGTTAGGGACAGAGAAACATTCCGGCCACCCACTTGTAGATGTCGTATGAAATCACAATAATTGGTTCCCCGACGTTGTCTGAGGGTAGGCCGCAAATATCTACCGCGATGTGTTTGCGAAAGGAAACGGCGGAAGATCGGATTCCTGCGTCAGCGGACGAAGTGTGCGCAAATTTCTTGTCGGGACACGGAGCATCCATTTTACGTGTTCACACAACTCTTCAACAAGCAAGCCAAAAATATTTCTGCCTAATTGCTTGGAACGTCTTTTCTACCCATTATACCATTTTCGTTATGGATGTCAAGGACGCCGTTCTTAGTGCGATGGACGTATAATCGCAACATCGCTCATCATCGGGCTGGGATAGATAGTACACCACATCATCCATTATTATGTATTTTTTGTTCTAACTGGTGGCCCTACCTTATTCTATTTTAAGTTCACAATATCCTTATCAGCATCCTGTTCCTAATCATATCTATGCCGGGTATACTGGTTTTTCCAATTCTATGGGGTGGGAGCCTCACTTTTGTACGATGCAAAGTACCGAGGCTTCAAAATGATTGGAATTAATGGGCGGTTTACTTCTATCATCGATCTCTACCGTTCGTTCAATTCCCCCCCTTGGTATGCCTTCGAACTAGATAGTAAGTCAGCACAGTGTTATTCTTGCCCCTGCATATTCTATCCTACAGTTGTACACGCATACTCAAGAGCCCACACCTGTATTTTCCGATTCGCATTGACGAGTTCAGTAAGTATTGTAGTGGCCTTATGATTGTTTATATTGGTAAATGTAGCGCCATGCAAATATGGTTGCAGTTTTTGCAACGAATAATGGATGTCATACGCTTCCCTTTCGATCGTCGACCATCTCGTTTGGGTATCGCTTACTTGTGTGATAGAAATAGATTGGTTTCTCAACTTCCTTACCTTCCAATCATCAACAACACACTGCGTTAGGCATCGCCTATGGAAAGGTTCGATGCATCAGTGTATAACTATACTCCCTGCTGGGGTCTGGTTATGCTAATGTCACCATATCTGCCAGCATGGCTTTTAGGCGGTTAAATGCTACCTGACATGCATCGTCCCACTGAAAACGGGCAACTTCCTAGTTAACTTAATCAGTGGCTCAGCATGTTAGAAAAATCCGGAATAAATCGTCTATAATAAGAACACATTCCGATAAACCCCCTCACTTCCCTTACGTCTGGGTTGTCACAGCTTTGATCGCCTTGACTTTATGGTGATCCGGCTGAATCCCCTTACTGCTAATCCGAAACCCTAAATATCGGTCCCCTTCCTAAAGAGAACTCACATTTTGCCGGCTTTAGTCTCAGATTAGTCTCCTTAAGCTACTTAGAACCCTCCGTATGTGTTCTAGATGATTTTCCACCGTTATCTGAAATACTAGAATATCGTCCAAATATGCCAGCGCGTGGCCTTCCTGGCCTTCCAAAACTACAAGACATCAATTCTTGGAATACTCCGGGTGCATTTGCAAGCCCGAAAGGCATCACATTGAACTGAAAGAGTCCCCGATGACACGTAAACGCTGTTTTCTCCTTATCATCTTCGTGCAGCTCTACCTGCCAGTACCCGGACTTTAAATCTAATTTCGAAAAATATCTCGCCGTCCCCAAACAGGCAAGAATGTCATCGATAACAGGCAGCGGGTGTGCGTTATTTTTCGTAATCTGTTCAGGGCCCTATAGTCTACGCAGAATCGTTTACTACCATCCTTTTTTTTCGACTAAGACTATCGGGAACCCCCATGGATTCCTAGAGCGTTTAACAATCCCCGCATCGAGCATTTCGTCAATGGCATCGTCCACTAACTTTCTCTGTCGGAGGGGGGTGCGATATGGCTGTTTTTTAATGGGTTCATGGTCCCCCGTGTCAATTTTCATTTGCACGGTGTCTGTCATTCCCAGGTCCTTATCCTTACTAGCGAACACGTCTATATTATCCATTAACAACGCCATCACTTCGTCCTTAAATTCACTATCTACCTCAACCTCACCCAGCTCCTCACTCGTAACTTGTTGTGACGGCTTTTTCGTCCACGATATTTCCTCTATACTCGAAGTCCCAATAAGCCTAGCGAGTGGGCAGCCTCGTCTCAGCCTCACCGTTTGATTGGTGTTGTTCATTATCAAAAATTGGGACTTTGTTTGATCTATCAAGTGTAATCACCGTATTGGCTATCGATATGCCGCACAGGTTGCTTACATAACCCGAGGTAATTGCTCTGTCTGGTAGGTGTCCCCCCATCCCTTCGAAATCCGTGTCTTACCTACGCACGTGTGCATGTGTTGGGGTTTCAAAACCACAGGTTTATCTAGTCTGACTATCAATGGTATGTGTTTATCCTCCTCAAATGCTATGTACTCATCGTTTATCCTCAGCGCCCTTAAGTCAAAGTAAATACGAGCCCTATTCTGCTTCAACCAATCGCGTCCTAGTATGATGTTCCTATTTAAGTTTTTTACAACAAAAAAATCGTGTGTAGTTGTTTGTGCACCTATTCTAACTCGTAGATTAGCTAGCCCGTCTATTTGTAAGGTGGACCCGTTGGCCGTCTGTAATGATATTTTTTGTTCATTAGGTCGGGTCTCGGGTTTAGAGCTCGGTATACCTTTCTATTTATTACCGAGACCTCTGCCCCTGTGTCAATCAATGCCCTGTAATTCTTAGAACCCAATCTAACGGTGATCGAATTGGGTGAGCCTACGTTACCGATTACATACGCCGGTACTGAGTGTTTCCGTACGCCCGGCTCATGGCGAACGGTGCTGGGCCGTTTCCCGAATTAGGGATGCGCCATTGGCACTGTCTCCATGTATGGCCCCTTCTCCGACAGTGCCAACATTCCGGGCCCCTATACCTGTCGTACCCGATGGGGTGGGTGCTTCCACGTTCTACCATAGGGGCACCTGCACCCCTAGGCCTATCGGCCTGTCTACTGCCCCCTATCGGGGCGTCATTTCGTATTATTCGCCTTCGGGCGTGGCAAACCTCCATCGGCTCATGGTCGATATTAGATGGGGTATTGATCCGTACTCGCCACCTATCTTCCGAGAGTGCTTTCTGATAAGCATTCTCCACTGTCGGGGGATCACTTCTCAACACGGCCAGTTTAACTCCAGTGTCCCTCAAGCCCTCTGTAAAAAACGTCTTCACCTGGTCCCTAATTATTGTGTCTCCTTTGTCCCTACCGTTATAAGCTCTATCCGCCAACTTAAAAACTCGTTGCATGTAGTCCTGGATGCCCTCACTTCTACCCTGTCTAACATTAGCCAACTTTAAAAAGGATTCATGGGGGTTGGAGGTGATCCCGTAGTAATCCCTAAGCATGTATGTTAGGTCTGTCCAGGATATACTCTCGTTGTCCCTTATGATTTTGTGCACGAAAGTACCCACGTGACCATCTGTCGTGACCAGGGCCGCTCGACATTTGTCTTCTTCCCTGGCCTCGACTATGGAAAAATACTTTTCCATGTCCTGAATCCAGGCCTCGAACTGGCCGTCATCTCTATTTAC
Source organism: Doryteuthis pealeii (assembly GCA_023376005.1). Classification (NCBI taxonomy): domain Eukaryota; kingdom Metazoa; phylum Mollusca; class Cephalopoda; order Myopsida; family Loliginidae; genus Doryteuthis; species Doryteuthis pealeii. The sequence goes on along the minus strand of CM042151.1, from coordinate 77,869,977 downwards.
TAAGGGGATTATTTTTTTTAGATAACTTTCGCTTCTCAGCGAATTTTTATAGATCGTGCTGCCTCTACTAATTCTGTTGTAAGGCCCTGAAAGAAGTCTCTAAAAATTTGTGACTCCATCATTAATATATAACAGTATCAAAACAAACAAGAGAGCGAAAAGAAAAGAAAATGGCCAAAAAAAATAAGTGGGAAGTTGTACTTACGTATAGTTGTAAATAAAAAGTTCAATTTTTCTCCTCTTTCCTTTTAACAAAATGTCCTTTGTTATAATTTAGTCTTTTTCTTTTGATTAAAATATGTCTGTAAAAAAAATTTTTTTTTCGTTGTTTTCAGAGTGTTCTTTAGTTTTCCGTTCGTTCTTTTTTTCTTTTCCGTGTATCAGAACTTTTCCGTTGTTTTTGTTGTTTTTTTTTGTTTTTTTTCTTCTGTTTGGTGTTTTTTTTTTTTTTTCTCTTTCTTTTACGTTTATTTTTCGTAAAAGTTGTTGGCCGATCTCAGTGGTTATTTCCCCGTTTGTGTTGTGTTTTTGGCAACCCGGTTTTTACAAGTCCTTGCGCGAACTTTCGTGGTACACAGGCACCAAATCGGGATGTTACGTTGCGGGGTTGTTCGTTTCTTTCACGTTACTAAATCGCATATAAGTTATGTGGCCGTCGTCTTTCTCATAAGGTGTGAACTTCTTGGGGTTTGTTTACAACTAATAGAATCTAGTAGTTCTTTGGTCAGTATCAAGCGGGTGAGTATCAACCAAGTATCAACTCACACAGAATTCCAGCAGTCCCCAAAATTCTTCCACACTCCTTTCGTTTATGGTCAAGGGAAGATATCACTTTACGTACGGCCGTCGCGTGCCCTTCGTTACGGCCAATTTGACTTGTTGACAAGTATACACGCTAATGACTTTCATTCATGAGTACGATTTCTTTGGCGTGTAGTAAATAAAGATGTGGACAGTATTTCTTACTTTTCAGGAATTTATTTACTTAATGAAAGTTATTGAGAGAGAGAGGTTGTCGGCTTCCTTAAATATGTTTTTAGTGATGCTCTTAACTTCGTTCCAATTATCAGGCTTCACACTTAAAATATGTTTTCAACTTCGTCCAGTGTAAAATATTACATCTCAGGTTTAGTATTTAGCGACATCAGTTCATCAACTGCCAACTGCCACGCACGACCTCCTGGCTCTAACTGCCTCTGGTCCCGGACCCTAACTGCTCTGCTCGCAGACTCCAACTCCTTATATAGTGTGTCTAAATAATCTTCCAGAAGATTCTTTCTCTAGAATTTTCGACCACCTTCTGGACCAAATCGAAGGTTCGATTCCTTCTATTCTCACTGGTCACACAGAGTTCACGAAGTCTAAGATCAAAGACTTCTCTGTAGCCCAAAAGACTGGGTTTTTCCTAATCATAGATTTATCGTCTCGTTTCTCTCGTTAAAAGATATTATCTTTCCTAACTACTTTTTCGGTGATTCCAAAAAGACCACCCAGCAACACAAGATAATCGGTAATACATTTTTCTAAGTCTGGCACAAGGCCACAAATATAGGTGCTGGGCGGCGATTACATAACACTCATATACAAAATGACGGGGGGTGTTAAATCACAATTAATGTAGCCTGTGTATATGAGTCTATTGCTCGTAAAACGTGAGCGTATGATACCACATGTATATATCTGTTAAATTAAGAAATATTCGAGACTAAACTCTATGTGTAGGTTAAATCCCACTTCCCTTAAGAGTTTTAATTCAAACAAAATACATAAATATATTAATGTTACATAATTATTAGATACCTAATGATTATGGCAATAGTATAGAAATCATAATGGCGATTAATGCAGCTGATGGCATTGAGAGTGAGTGACAGCGCTTGACCTCACTCTCACACTGCTTGCTGGGGATAAATCGTGAGAACCGGAAGGATAGAAGACCCTGTTCCGGTTTAAGGATACTAAGTAACTCAGTCAGAAGTTAGAAGCCGAGCTAGCAAGATGTAAGGATCTGCGCAGACGTCTGGTTTGGGGATTTATAAATAAAGTAACATCAACGTAAATCGAAGTCTTGTGTTTATTACCTAAAAACTAACAATGACACAGGGCTTCTGACAAAGAGAAATCCCTAACAGAAACCAGACCCGAAGTCTTCAATAGAAGACCAGACCAGACCTTAGTAGATTCCAGACCCAGACGCAAGATGTTAGAAGATAGACGATCAGAATAGCAAAGCCGGCAAGAAGAAAATACGACCAGAGTAAGAAGTAAGAAAAGGGTATACAACATTATATAGATTTGGTACTGTGAAAACGTCAGTACGTAATATTTAGGTTTATTATAAGAAATATTTTAGAAATAATTATTTCTAAAAGTTGATGAATATTATTTCTAAAAGCAGTGATGAATATCTTTCTCTACCAATCGGTATGATTGGTAGAGAAAGATATTCTATAATTCATTTATTTCTACACACGTCAATTATCCTTAATCAAACCATTTATCAAAGGAAAGTATATTCTCTACATCCTATCCTTCCCTGTCTGCACATGTAACCAAATGTTTTTCAAATAATCACGAACATACAACATTATACGCACTTTTCCCACGGGGATCAGAGTTCGAAAAATAAAAAGCAAAGACTTCGATTGCTGATTTCAAGACAGAAACGCCAGCCCATATTTGAAACATGGCAGATCAATACTTTCTTATATTATTTCCTTTATTTTCATATAATTCCTGTCGTTTCAGATATTATTCTCTCATGTCATACAAAGTAAAAACTGATAAATATTTACAAAATAAATGTTTATTCGCAAGGCTGAACCCTGCAAACATTTTGATGTTCATGAAGATTTTAGAATTTATATGAAATATTTTCAAAAGTTAAAAAAAAAGAGAATGAGAATAAGTAAAAATAAAATGGCTGTTCACAAATATATTCTCATATAAGAGGGGATACGCCAAAAATCTTGAATTTCAATTTCGGTATCGAATTCTACGTATATACAAATTGTGACGCTCACTGTGTCGAATATATACAATACTTAAAATATATGGGAGATATATCATTTAAAAAACCAAAAAAATCTAATTCCTCTAAAATTAAGTCCAGATGTCCGACTGCCTTGTCTATGTTATGATTTTGGATGAACTTGAAAAATAAAAAAAGAAATTGCTTAGATGAGAGGGGAAAGGATTTGTCGATTAAAAGATTAAAATCTAAGAAAAGTAACTTCCGTTGTATTACTTGGTTGATATAAATTCTAATTGTAATGATATCTGGAAAAACTTTACTAGTCAATTCTTTATTTTTCCAATTATATGTATATGCTTCAATGATGGACAGTGGAAGGCTTACTCTAAACTTTTTGTGCTCGGATGAATCGAGAGGTTTCAGTACTGGTTCATCGTCAGTGTAAAAGTTGATGTTTTGATAAGTGATCACTATAACAAAAGCGAATATTGCACTTATTACATATTTAAGGCATTTCCCCGTTGTCTATACGTATATGGCTTTCAAGAATTGATTGTGTGGTAAAAGTGGTATTACATATCTTATATATAAACAAATTATTCCTAGTGTGTGTAATTTCTTGAGAATTGAGATTATCTGTGTGTACGATGGCATGTTAATCAAGTTTTGGATTTTTTCTGAAGTCACTGTGAACAAATCAGTTATAAATGATTCATCTTTTATTTTTATAATCCTTATCAAATTTTTATAGTGCAAACCTCCTATATAAATGTCCTATCTTCATTGTGTTTGGCGACATGCCGACTGAGTTCACCTTTTCTTTTAAATGTCACATTGCAACCTTCTATATAAATGTCCTATCTTCATTGTGTTTGGCGACATGCCGACTGAGTTCACCTTTTCTTTTAAATGTCACATTGCACACCTTACATATAAATGTCCTATCTTCATTGTGTTTGGCGACATGCCGACTGAGTTCACCTTTTCTTTTAAATGTCACATTGCAAACCTTCTATATAAATGTCCTATCTTCATTGTGTTTGGCGACATGCCGACTGAGTTCACCTTTTCTTTTAAATGTCACATTGCACACCTTACATACAAATGGCCTATCTTCACTGTGTACGACGGCATGTCGATCCAAGATTATTTTTGTTTTAAAAGTCTTAGTACACACCTCACATACAAATGGCTTAACTTCACTGTGTATGGCGGCATGTTTATTCAGGTGAGATTTTCTTTTAAAGCATTTAGTGCACACCTCACATACAAATGGCCTAAATTCACTGTGTACGGTGGTATGTCGTTCCCAGCCATATTTTCTTTTAAACGATGCATTGCACACCTCACATATAAATTGCTTAACTTCACTGTGTACGGCGGCGTGTTGATTTAACTGTGATTTGTTTTTAAAGGACTTATTGCACACCTGACATACAAATGATCTCTCTTCACTGTGCACGACGGCGTGTTGATCAAGTTGTCGTTTTGTTTTAAAAGCCTTAGTGCACACCTCATGTGGAAATGGCTTATACCCGCTGTGTATGACGGCGCGTTGATCCTGTTCTCGTTCTGTTTTAAAAGTATTAGTGCACACCTCACTTATAATAGGCCCATCTTCACTATGTACGACGGCATGTTGATCCTGTTCTCGTTCTGTTTTAAAAGTATTAGTGCACACTTCATTTTCAAATGGCCTATGTTCACTGTGTACGACGGCATGTTGATCCAGTTCTCGTTCTATTTTCAAGGACCACACCTCACTTACAAATGGCCGTCTTCACTGTGTACGACAACATGTTGATCTTGTGCTCGTTCTGTTTTCAAGGACCACACCTCACTTACAAATGGCCCATCTTCACTGTGTACGACAGCATGTTGATCCTGTTCTCGTTCTGTTTTCATCCATCTTCACTGTGTGTTGATCCAGTTCTCGTTCTGTTTTCAAGGACCACACCTTACATATAAATGGCCCATCTTCACTTACAAATGGGGTAACTTCACTGTGCACGACGGCATGTAGATCCAGTTCACCTTCTTTTTTAAGATTACTAGTGCACACCTCACTGACAAATAGCCTATCTTCACTGTGCACGACGGCATGTAGATCCAGTTCTCGTTCTGTTTTAAAAGATTTATTGCACGTACTACATTTAAAAAGTTTCTTTTCATTATGTATATTCATATGTTGACGAAGACGAAATTTATATTTAAAAGACTGATGACATACATTGCATAGAAATTGCATCTCTCTACTGTGTACGCGCCTATGCCCGAGTAGATCTGAATTATATCTGAACATTTTGTCATATTCTTCGCATTTTAAATTATCCAATTTACTTTTCTTCTCCATCACTTTCAATTTCTTTAAGTCTTGGTGTTGTTTCTTTTAAATCAACTTTGTTTTTGGGTAGAATCGGTTTTTCCTCAGCGGAGTTTGCTTTAGATATTTAACAAAAATAATCGTATGCAGCCTTCACAGTCACGAAAAATGTTCATTCATTTGAACGTTCTTAGATCTGCTGAAGTCGAAAACAACATGAGAGTATATTTTGATGTCAATCCTGCAAGAAATAAATGTTTTGAAAAAAGGAAAGAATAGAATTATTACATTATATATTTTACATGTTAGTGATAAAAAGACAAATTATCTAATAATTTTAATAAAAGTGATAAGTTCAGCGATTTCTATTACTAATCTCAAACTTTCATTTTTCTTTTTACTTCAAAAGAGAAAAGTTCTCTGAACACGATATACTGTTGCATATCGTGCAACCGAAGAGAAATCTTCCGGTCAAGAGACAAAAGAGAAAGATATATATATATATATATATATATATATATATATATATATATATATATAAAGGGAGAACGGAAGAGAGGTATTCCGGTCAAGAAGCAGGGAGAAGAGGAACAAATATATTTAAAAAAAGGGAAAACGGACGTGGAGTCTTCCGGTGAGGAAGCGGAGAAAAAGATAAAGAAATATATAAAAAAGAGAAGTCTGTCCGTTATTAGTTCAAAAGATAAAAAATATGCATGGGCATATTTATCGTATATAAAGGTTAGTGGATTCGAAGGGCAGTCAGTCCGCGGCGAGCAGCCGTGAGCATAACCTCGTCGCCTCCTGTCGCCATACCTATTGGACATTTTCATTGTGAACACTGTGCTCTTCACCAACCCACCCGGAAATTTTCATTGTGAACATTCCATGCCCATCACCACCCACAAACCGAAGAAAATAAAGACTGGTCATATTTTATATACAAGTGTCTGTGGTTTCTTTGAAGTCCAGTAGCCCGCTATACAATAATACATCTGGATTATATTTATTGTCATAATTTTTATATTCTATAAAAACTTTACTCGAATAACTAATTTTATTTTCTCAGTCGTTTTCATTAGAAATGATAGCTTATCCAATTCTCTGAAAGTAAGCAATAGGAATGTTAAGCAGTTATTTAAAATCTGGAAAAGTACTGGGAGGATTTTGAACTTTACTTTGTTTTACTCGTCCTGTAGATAAGATTATGACTATTACTTGTTCGTATAATTCTAAGTATCTATATATACATGAGGTAAATTATAATCTTATTATAATGGAGACTATGTGTTTTTTCCTCTGTAACTGAACCTATATTTCTACTCAAGTCACAATTTCCTTAGTTATTTACATCTTTACACCGTCCATGATTTTATTTTTTTTTAAACTTCAATTATCAATAAAATTGTTTTACATTACTAATACTGTTGACCATATCGAGATACTAATAACATGAAATTGTATTTATATGTATAAATAATATGGGTTTACAGTGTGAACGGGAGGCTAATTTGCATATTGATAAAATATTTGGTCTTATCTTAATTAATCTGAGCAAAACTCACGGGGATAAATCTTAAAAGAAATAAAGAAACAAGAAGGAATAATTTCAGTTTTATTCTTTACTTTCGATTTTAACTAAATAATTAAATTAGAAAGATTTAGCATTGAAAGATAGGTGTGATGGAAAAGTAAGTTTCAGTTCTATTTTTCGATTATATCCCCCTCGATCTAAAATATTTTTATCGGCATTCTTAGTTACCTTAGACCTTCTAATTCAATTTGATATTTTATTACATTAAAACTTAAATACTTGCACCTGGAGGGGCATATATTTGCTAGTTGATATAAAAGTTAATTCCCTTTTAATCATAGAAGTCCAAGAATATTAACAATTGAAATACCCGGAAAAGAGGAGGCAGATTTTATAAACGATATTAATAATTAAAGACGTATGATGATGATGATGATGATGACTATTCAAAATTTTATCAATATTTCAACAGTGAAAAAATTATAATCAGGATCTTTACCGAAGAAATAAAAACTTTTTACTTTTATTCAATTCAATTTTTTTCTAAATGAAATGTTCGTTGAACACGATATACACCTTGACTATTCTTATTAATATGATTTTTATGTTTATTCCAAAAAATTATTTTTATTTTCTCGGTCGTTTCATAAGAAATGATAGCTTATCTAATTCTCAAAAAAAGTGAAACACTAACAGCCTCGTCCAGAATTTGAACTCGGCTCGTTGAGTCCATTTCTTCGATAATAACCGTTATGCTACAAGCACTAACCTATAATATCTTAATATAGTAATTCCTTAGTTTCGAAGTGAACCTTACCTCGTCTATATTGGAGCTCGATTTTGAGTTCATATAAATCTTGATTATTTTCATTGACATGATTTTTATGTTTATTTTAATAATTAATTTTATTTCCTCAATCGTTTTCTTTAGAATTGGTAGCTTATCCAATTCCCTGTATGCAATAGGAATGTTAAGCAGTTGTTTAAAATCTTGTAAAGTTCTGGGAAGACTGAATTATGAAATCCTCTAAATGATTGCAAAACAAAATTGTAAAGAAGTTGAAAAAATGTAAAAAAACAAAAAGCAATCATATTATTTAAATTTCAAATTCAACTTTTAAAACTCTAAAATCATTAAGGTGCTTTAAATCATTTCAAAAGATCATAAAAATATTGTAAAAATGTTCTTCCATAAAATTAATAATAATGAAAAAGAATTAATCCCCCATTTAAATAAAAGTAAGTCGTCCTCATCAAAATGTGCGTCTACAATTAAATTTATATACAATTATATCCTTTAAATTCCAGATTCTAAAGTCAACTTTAAAAATCTCGATAAAATTTTCATTTTTTTTTCATTAGTAAATCTATTTATGTTTAAATCTTAAAGCAGGAACTTTTAATGCTCAATTTCCGTATGCGTATATTCCCCCCCCCCTCATTAAAAATATCACTGAACCATTACGGATTATTTTTAACATAATGTTAACTCTGGCAGTATGTAGAAAGATCAGAAATAAATTTACCCCCCCACAAAAATATTTTAAGTCATTTACGAGTTTAACGTCATTATTAATTCAACATTTAAAATTTCGATAAAATTAGAATAGTTTTTTCATTTTAGAAAGGTAAACTGCGTAAATCTGTTTATGAAGCTCTTAAAACATCGAAAATTTATCAGACTCATTTCAGTAATGCCTTGAAAAATGTAGTTTGTTTGGTAGAAGAGATACTTGTTTATTTTTCAGTAAGGTTTCATGTTCAATGCTCAATTTCCGTATAAGTTTTTTTCTCCCTTTCGTTAAAAATATTAGTGAACCATTAAAGATTATATTTAATACAATCTTAATTTATACTTCACCAAGTAAATATTTAACAATTAGATTTTAGATTTACTTATTTATCAGTGAACCATTAAGAATTATATTCAATACAATATTAACTGATACCTCTACAAGTAAATAGATTTCAGGTGTACATAAACTAAAAACCGTCATATATCAAAGCCGCACTTGGTGGGATTTTACATTGTTTTGTTATTGATAAAATATTCTGTTTACAGATTGTATCCTCTTACAAAACAAATTCGAGACCTGCAAAATATTCATGACTTTATAGAAATTAATTTGCCTCGCCAGAAAGTAGAAATATCAGAAATATAATTACCCCCTTCAAAAATATTGCAACTCATGTTCATTTCGATTTTATAATATAAACAAACGTCTAACATCATTATTGATAAAAGAAAAAAAATCAGACAAATGAAAAAAACTCATGCAAAAGAATGGTTAAGAAGGCTTCTAACGAAACATTGAACACGATCATTTTAAAAAGAAATCGACACCCTCAAAATTGAATGGATAAATGAAATAAATAGAATACCTTCTTAAAAAGAATTTATGTCCTAAAATCCACCTTGGTAAATATTTAGGAAACTGAAATCGAATAATAAGTTCTAAAATATACAATGTATTATGCCTTTAATCTCAAAAGAAATTGCCGAAATAAAATGAACAATTAAATTTATTTCGTACTTTGGGATAGACGTAACATATGAAAAGAAAAATAATTAAAACTTAAAATATTTCTCTGTAAATTTTGGTAGAACTCACCTTTTATGGAAACTGCAAAATTCTTCTTTCCCTTGTAATGAGAATGTATGTCGACTGGTGAAATGCAATGACTGACTGTTGATATAAATCTGAAATATTATATAGAATATTTCCCAATGTGATAAATGAAGAAAGCGATATTTATTGGACTGTTCTATCTAATATTATTCATAATCTAACTCATATTAACATAAAAAGGACTCAGCAGGAGTACAGGACCATGAGGCAATGGTTAGCAAGGTCGCATCACAAATAATATAATAATGATTTCAATCTTCACTAGGCACCCCATTCTTGTAGCCTAATGTCAAATATCGACGTATTTTATTTTTGCATAATAGAATATACCGCATGTTAGACGAGATTAGTGTAACAACGACGACGTGTCTTTCCAATCTAGAGTTAGAGAATTGGAACCTCAGAAGGTACAATCTATTATCATCATGTCGTGGTCATCGTTTTTGATATATTACGTGTTCTCATAACATCAAATTTGGGATATTTGGTGAAGAGGGCCCGCTAGTGAATTATATAGCGAAGCATAACAGCCTTACCTGTTTCTTTGTAGACTTTGTTGCAGATGCGTGTAGATGATCCATTTCGCTTGTCAGCCATGCCAAGCACTTGTTTGGTAATTGTTTGTCAACTCTTGTTTGGTTATTTTATGCCGAAGACGTTTTGTTTTATTCATTCTCGATGGGTATTTCAACATTTATATCAAACTCATTTTTCCATCTCAATTTTTTCCACTTGGTTTTTAAACACATTTTAAAACTAATATTCTATTTAAACCATAGATAAGACCCTAACAGGCACTACCACTCCGGATCAGAGTGAACCTGGGAGTAATGGTGATGGATGGGTGCTCCACATTCCCCAGAGCTCCAGATCTTTAACTTTACAATCAAATAGATTTTAACGTTATACCCAGGACACTAAAACCCTCAGCCACCGCCTTCTAGCACACATATAAGAGAGTTGGGGCTTGGCATAAGGATAATAGGGTTGGCACAATCATATAGGAGCTATGGCTTGACCTGGCCAGCCGAGCAATCGTCGGGGGGGGGTATACTTCGACTAATCGTCTAGTCTAAGTAAGAACCAAAGCGGAGTATTTTACCCCTTCTCGGAGGTACAGCCGGTGTATTCTAAAACACCAGCCGACAGGGATCGTAGTATCGTTATTGATCTCAGAAACATCAGCAGTTTCCTGTCATTAATAGCATAACAAACAAAAAAATCCGTTCCTCTTGTTTCGTCTTTAAGGTTTTGGAGGCCAAGCAGCCCCTATGTTACTTTCATGTTATTAACCCTTTAAAATAAAAGTAAACAGCTGTACAATGTCAGAAGCATTGGTACTTTAATCGAAGGCTGATGAGAAATAATCAAACCTTCCACATTACCCCCCGCCACCAGATGTCCCTGAAGATATACCCTCAACTTTACCGTGCAACAATGTTACGTTTCAAGCAAACATTCATAAAATCTTGTTTCCTTTTGGGGCAAATATTTAGTGTTTATTTGATCATTTTGATATGATAAATGAGATTTTAATAAATAAAATATATCTAGGAATTTTTTTTTTTCTGTGATGCTCCTCTTTATGTTAAGAATGAAAAGAAGATTAAAAAGTGTTTTTCTCTCTCAATTTTAATTGAGAATAGAAATATGAACATATGGAATTAAGCTTCTGCACTTTTCTGTATCAAGAAATTAGTATTTTTATGAAGTGTATGTGTTATGTAATTAACTTTAATGTAAGCTCAAAATATCGAAACTAAAACTTCTGATTAAATAAAAACTATATTCACATTTATAAAAAAGAAAAGATTTTACAAAGTTCAGATTAAATAAAACGTATGTATTTATTTTTTTTATTAAAATAGATTTATTTGGCTAAAATTCCGATTAAATAAAAACTATATTTCTATTCGTCAAAAAAAAAAAAAAAAAAAAAAAAAAAATTTGTTTTGCTAAACTTCTGAGAAAATAAAAAAGTTACCTTCTATTTCAGAAGTTTAACGAAATCAACTTTTAATACAAATAAAAACATTTTTAAAAGTATATATTTTAATTTTTATAAGAAATTGGTGATTTTTCAGATATTTCGTCCGTAGAAGATTGCATACATCATTGTAAAGACAAGGTCCTTCTTTGGAATAATTATCAATTACGGTAACTGTGGTGTTGGATATAACAGGAAAAGATTATAAAAAAGAAACAAGAGAAAAATCTCATGGAGATGCAATCAGTCCAGGATTTATTTTTCCATAATTCTTTCTTCCTTGGGTAAAAATTGATTTAAGGATAAAAAAAAAATTATAAAGAAAGAATAATACAACAAACAAAAATAAAAGACTTCATATTAAAAACACCTAAAATAATTATTTACGAAAAAAGATTTTATATCTATGTCCCGTACAATAATACAAGAGCTGTCAATGGTCGGTATCGAATCCGGAATCTTGTGGTTCCTAGGGGATGCTATACACACTGATAAAGAAATTGTCATTGTTTCATACTGGGTCATTCAATGTCAATTCACCAGGGCGTTACACCCACCGACACCGAATTACTTGAGTGTTTCCCTTCATGAGTTCTGAAAGGGTGCCAAATTGTTTTAAACCTTACCGTTCCGATTTTAGAGGGGGTTATAATTTTCCTATTTTGCCTCTAAATTAAGGCCGTGCGGTATCGCAGAATCTCAGTTTTATTTGTCAAAACTTTTTTCAATATTTCTGAAATTTGGTATGTAGGGCAATAAGGACTGTAAATCCAAATATCCAACTAGTCTGACCCTATACGTAATAGAAAATTTTATTTTGCTCACCCACATGCAGGACTCCAAAATCAACAACTTTTCACCTATGTAACTTACAGAGAAATACAAAAAGGTTTTATACTATTTTAAAAGGCATTCATTATAGCAGTTCTTTTCGAGATTAAGTGTTTATTATAATGAATATTTAAGAAATAATTATTTCTAAAAGCATATATATATATATATATATATATATATATATATAATATATATATATATATATATATATATATATTTCTGCAACTATCAGACCCCTCTATAAGTAATTTATTTATCCTCTTGGCTATTATGCATTAAGAAATCATTGATCAAAGCAAATAATATTTTCTACATAATATCCTTCCTATCTACTCACTTAACCAAATAATCACATTCATACAACGTTATACACACTATTTCTACGGGGATTAGTGTTTGAAAGATAAAACGCCAAAGTTTCGACTGTTGATTTTAAGACAGAAACGCTTCCTCCATATTTGTAACATGGAGCATCACTATCTTATATCATTTCTTCTATTTTCATATCATTTCAGATATTATTCTATCGGGTCATACAAAGTAAAAACTTATAAATATTTACAAAGTATATGTTAATTCACAGGGCAGAATCCTGCAAACCTTCTGATGTTTATGAAGTTTTTAAAAGTTTAAGGAAAATTTTTTAATATTTTAGAAAAAGTGAATGAGAATAAGTAAAAATATAATGGCTGTTTTGATATATCTTTTCATGTACGAGGGGATACCCCAAAAATAATGAATTTCGATTTAGTTATCGAAAATATGGGGAGAAAAAGTGTAATTCTTTCCAAATATCGAATTCTACGTAGATACAAATTGTGTCGCTCGCATTTGGATGAATTTGAAAAATATAATAAAAAATAATGTGCTTAAATGAGTGGAAGAGATTTGGCGCTTAAAAGATTAAAATCTATTAAAAGTAACTTTGTATTACTTGTTTGATATCAATTCTAATTATAATAAAGTCTGGAATGTCGTAGGGCTCAACTAAGATATAAATGACCTAACTTTATTGTGTACGATGGCATTTTCTTTTAAAAGTTGCAGGGTACACCTTACATATAAATGGTTTATCATCTCTGTACATGATGGCATGTATATCAAGTCCTGGTTTCATTTTAAAAGTCTTAGAGCACACATCACACACAAATGGCCTATGTACACTGTATACAAAGGCATGTTGATTCAGGTGCGATTTTTTAAAGGACTCAGTTCACACATCATACAAATGGCTAACCTTCACTGTGCACGATGGCATGTCGATCCAGGTTTGGTTTTGTATTAAAACTCTTTGCGCACACATCACATACAAATGGCCTATCTTCACTATGCACTATGGCATGTCGATCCAGGTCTGGTTTTGTTTTAAAAGACTTACCGCACAACCAACATGCAAATGGCCTATCTTCCCTGTGCACGATGGCATGTCGATTCAGTTCTCGTTTTGTTTTAAAAGTCTTATTACACACCTCACATGGAAATGGCTTGTCTTCACCGTGTACGACGACATGTTGATCCAAGTTTGGTTTTGTTTTAAAAGTCTTATTGCACACACCACATACAAATGGCCTAACTTCACTATGCACTATGGCATGTCGATCCAGGTCTGGTTTTGTTTTAAAAGACTTACCGCACAACGAACATACAAATGGCCTATATTCCCTGTGCATGAAGGCATGTCGATTCAGTTTTCGTTTTGTTTTAAAAGTCTTATTACACACCTCACATGGAAATGGCCTATCTTCACTGTGTACGACGACATGTTGATCCAAGTTTGGTTTTGTTTTAAAAGTCTTAGTGCACATATCACATTCAAATGGCCTAACTTCACTATGTACGGCGGCATGTCGATCCCGTTCTAATTTTCTTTTAAACGACGCATTGCACAACTCACATACAAATTGCCTAACTTTACTGTGTACGGCGGCATGTTTATCTAACTGTGATTTGTGCTTAAAGGACTTATTGCACACCCAACATACAAACGGCCTATCTTCACTGAGCATTCCGGCACATTGATCCAGTGCTTGTTCTGTTTCAAAAGTATTAGTGCACAACTCACTGACAAATGGCCTATCTTCACTGTGAACGACAGCATGTTGGTCCAGTTCAAATTTTGTATGAAATGATTCATTGCACGTACTACATGTAAAGGACTGCTCATCATATAAAGTGTATAGGAATGGCATCTCTCTACTGTGTAAGCCCATATGCTCGAGTAGTTCTGAATTACATGTGAATATTTGGTCACATTCTTCGCATTTTAGATTATCCAATTTACGTTTCTTCTCCATCACTTTCAATTTATTTACGTTTTAGTGCGGTTTCCTTCTCGGTCACGAAAAAATATTCATTTAATTGGACGTCTTTAGATCTGCTGAAGTTGAAAATAACTTGGGAGTATATTTCAACGTCAATCCTGGAATAAAAGTTTTTAAAAAGAAAAGAATAGAATTATTACATTATCTCTTTTACATGTTATTTATAAAAATACAAATTCTCTAATAATTTTAATTAAAGTGACAAGCTCAGCGATTTCTCTTACCTATCTTAAGCTTTCATTTTTCTTTGTAATTTACGTTGTTTTACTCGCACTACAGATATGATTAGGACTGTAACTTATTATAATGGAGATTATGTGTTTTCCAGTCTGTAACCAAACCTATGTAATATGTAATAATATGTAATATGTAATAATAATATAATAATACTCATGTCACAATTTCGTTAGTTATTTAAATGTTCACATTGCCCATAATTTGGGAAGACTGGATTATGATATTCTCTAAACAATTGCAGAACATTGTAAAAATAAATTGTAAATCAGTTGAAAAACAAAAAATAATATAAAAAAGAAAAAGCAATCATCTCATTTAAATTCCAGATTCAACTTTTAAAACTCTAAAATCATTAAGGTGCTTTAAATCATTTCAAAAGATTGTAGAAATATTGTAAAAATGTTCTTCCATAAAATTAATAATAATGAAAAGAGAATTAATCTCCTCATTTAGATAAAACTAATTAGTCCTCACCAAAATGTGCGTCTACAATTAAATTTATATACAATTATATCCTTTAAATTCCAAAGTCAACTCTTAAAATCTCGATAAAATTTAACTTTTTTTATTATAAAAAGGTAAAACTGAATAAATCTGTTTATGTTTAAATCTTAAAGCATCGAGGTTTTATCAGACGCATTTCAGTAATACCCCCCCCCCCAAAAAAAATGTACGTTATTACGTAGAAGAGATATTGGTAAATTTTTTTCAGTAACCCAGCGACAGTCAAGAAATTTTAATGCTCAATTTCCGTATAAGAATATTTCTCCCCCTCATTATAAATATCACTGAACCATTAAGGATTATATTTAACATAATGGTAATTCTGACAGTATGTAGAAATATCAGAAATGAATTTACCCCTCACCCAAAAAAAAGAAAGTCGAAAGATTTTACTAAAGTTTAACGTCATTATTCATTCAACTTTTAAGATTTCGATAAAATTAGAATAGTTTTTTTCATTTTAGAAAGGTAAACTGCGTAAATCTGTTCATGAAACTCATAAAGCATCGAGATTTTATCACACTCGTTTCAGTAATGCCTTGAAAAATGTAGCTTGTTTGGTAGAAGAGATTTTTTTTTCAGTAAGGTTTCATGTTCAAACCCAAAAGTGTCAGGAACTTTTAATGTTTAATTTCCGTATAAGTATGTTTGTCTTTCATTAAAAATATTAATGAATTATTAAAGATTATATTTAATACAATGTTAATTTCTACTTCACCAAGAAAATATTTAACAATTAGATTTAAATTTACTTATTTATCAGTGAACCATTAAGAATTATATTCAATACAATATTAACGGATACTTCAACAAGTAAATAGATTTAGATGTACATAAAACTGAAACTGTCATATATCAAAGCCGCACTTAGTGGGATTTTACATTGTGTTATTATTGAAAAAAAAAAAAATGTTTACAGATTTTATCCTCTTACAAAACAAATTCGAATTCTGCAAAATATTCATGACTTTATAGAAATTAATTCCCCCCGCCAGTAAGTAGAAATATCAGACTTAAAATTACCCCCTTCAAAAATATTGCTACTCATTTTCGAAATATTTTACAATATAAACGAACATTTAAAAAGGAAAACGACCCACTCCCCCCAATAAAAAAAACCGACAAAAGAAAAACTTATTTAAAAGAATGGCTAAGAAGGCTTCTAACGGAACATTGAACACGATAATTTAAAAAAAAAGAAATAGGCACCCTCAAAAATAAATAAACGAATAGAATACCTTATTCAAAAGAATGTATGTTCTAAAATCCACCTTGTTAAATATTTAGGAAACTCAAGTTAAGGGAAAGAGAATAATAAGTTCTAAAATATACAATATATTATGCCTTTAATCTTAAAAGGAGTTGCCATAATGAATAGCTTTGGAAATGATAAAAAGGACAATTAAATTTATTTCGTAATTTGAGATAAACGTAACATATGAAAAGAAAAATAATTAAAACTTAAAATATTTCTCTGTAAAGTTTGGTAGAACTCACCTTTATGGAAACTGCAAAATTCTTCTTTCCACTCTAACACGAATTTATATCGACTGGAGAAATGTAGTAACTGACATTTGATATAAATCTGAAATATTATATATATAGAATATTTCCCAATGTGATAAGTGAAGAAAGCGATATTTATTGGACGGCTCTATTTTCAATTAGTCATAATCTAACTCATATTAACATAACAAGGACTTAGCAGGAGAAACCCGCCATGATGTAATGGTTAGTAAGCTCGCATCACAAATAATATAATAACGATTTCGATCTTCCATAGGAACCCTATACTTGCAGCCTTGTGCCGAATATCAACTTATTTTATTTTTGCGTAAGAGCATATACCGTATGTTAGGCGAGATCAGTGTAACAACAAAGCTGTGTCTTTCCAATCTAAAGAGTTAGAGAATTGGAACCTCAGAAGGTACAATCTATTAGCATCATGTCGTGGTCATCGTTTTGATGTATTACGTGTTCTCATAACATCAGATTTGGTGAAGAGGGCCCGCTAGTGAAATATATAGCGAAGCATGACAGCCTTACCTGTTTTTTTGTGGACTTTGTTGCAGATCCGTGTAGATGATCCATTTCGCTTGTCAGCCATGCCAAGCACTTGTTTGGTTATTGTTTGTCAACCCTTGTTTGGTTATTTTATGCCGAAGACGTTTTGTTTTATTCATTCTCGATGGGTATTCAACATTTTAAAACTAATATTATTCTATTTAAGCCATAGATAAGACCATAACAAGCACTACCACTCCGGATCAGAGTGAACCTGGGAGTAATGGTGATGAATGGGTGTTCCACATTCCCCAGAGCTCCACAACTTTAACTTTACAATCAAATAGATTTTAACGTTATACCCAGGACACTAAAACCCTCAGCCACCGCCTTCTAGCACACATATAAGAGAGTTGGGGCTTGGCATAAGGATAATAGGGTTGGTACAATCATATCGGAGCTATGGCTTGACCGGGCCAGCCGAGTTATCGGCGGGGTGGTATACTCCGACCAATCGTCTAGTCTAAGAAAGGAGCGTTGTATGATATGGATTGCTCAGCCACCAAAGTTACATCCTTAATAATCACGGGTCGCCACTCACGATTAACTGGTAGCCCCGGTGTAGGTGTTTTACCCCTCCTCAGAGGTGCAGCTGGTGTTTTCTAAAACACCAACTGACAGGGATCGTAGTATCGGTTTTGATCTCAGAAAAACCTCGGTAGTTTCCTATCATTAGTAGCATAACAAACAAAAATCTGTTCCTCTGGTTTCGTCTTTAAGGTTTTGGAGGCCAAGCATCTCCTCTGTTACTTTCATGTTATCAACCCTTCTTTAAATAAAAGTAAAGAGCTGTGCAATGTCAGAAGCATTGGTACTTTAATCGAAGGCTGATGAGAAATAATCAAACCTTCCACGTTACCCCCCCCCCCGATGTCCCTGAAGATATACCCTGAACTTTACCGTGCAACAATCTTACATTTCAAGGAAACATTCATAAAATCTTGTTTCCTTTTGGGGTAAATACTTAGTGTTTATTTGATCATTTTGACTTTATGATAAATTAGATATTTTTTAAATAAATTATATCTAGGAATAAATAAATAAATTTTTAAATAAATTATATTTCCTCTAGCAAGAAATTAGTATTTTTATGAAGTGTATGTTATGTAATTAACTTTAACGTAAGCTCAAAATATCGAAACTAAAACTTCTGATTAAATAAAAACTATATAGTCATTTATAAAAAAAATAGAGAATGCAAAATAAATAAATAAGTAAAAGGATATAAAATATTTTTATATTTTATTAAAAAAGATTTTACAAAGATCAGATTAAATAAAACGTATGTATTTAGTTTTTTATTAAAAGAGATTTATTATTACTATTAATATTATTATTATTATTATTATTATTATTATTTCTGACTAAATAAAAACTACATTTCTATTCATAGAAATAATCAAACCTTCCACGTTACCCCCATTCACACCAGATGTCATTGAAGATATATCCTCAACTTTACCGTGCATCAATGTTAAGTTTCAAGCAAACATTCATAAAATCTTGTTTCCTTTTGGGGCAAATATTTAGTGTTTATTTGATCATTTTGACTTGATGATGATTATTTATTTTTTAATAAAATATATCTAGGAAGTTTTTCTTCTGTGATGCCTCTCTTTATGTTAAGAATGAAAAGAAGATTAAAAAGTGTTTTGTTCTCTCAATTTTAATTTAGAATAGAAATATGACGATATGGAATTAAACTTCTGTACTTTCCTCTTGCAAGAAATTAGTTTTTATCAAGTGTATGTTATGTACTTTAACGTAAGCTCAAAATATCGAAACTAAAACTTCTGATTAAATAAAAACAATATTCACATTTATCAAAAAAATAAAATAAAATAAAAAAGATAATGCAAAAAAAAAAGAGAAAGAAAAAAGGAAATGATGAAAACTATGTTTTTATATTTTATTAAAAAACATTTTACAAAGTTCAGCTTAAATAAAACGTATGTATTTAGATTTTTATTAAAAAAGATTTATTATTACTACTATTATTTTTATTATTATTTCTGATTAAGTAAAAACTATATTTCTATTCATAAATAAAAATAAGATAATAATAATAATGATCAAAATAATACATACTTTTTATGTTTTATTAAAAAAAGATTTTGCTAAACTCTGATTTAAGAAAAAGTACGTATTCTGATTTTTATTTAAAAAAAAAAGATTTGTTTTGCTAAACTTCTGAGAAAATAAAAAGTTACTTTTTTATTTCAGAAGTTTAACAAAATCATTTTAATACAAATTAAGACACATTTTTAAAAGTATATGTTTTAATCTTTACTAGAAATAGATGGTTTTTCAGATATTTCGTCCGTAGAAGGTTGCATACATCATTGTAAAGACAGGGTCCTCCTATGGAATAATTATCAATACCTTTATTGATAATTAAAGATATCAGATATTTCGTCCATAGAAGGTTGTAAAGACAGGGGACTTCTATGAAATAATTATCAATACATTAATTGTGAAGTTGGATGTAAAAGGAAAACAATATAAAAAAAAGAAACAAGAGAAAACAACTCATGGAGATGCAATTAGTGCAGGAGTCATTTTTCCATAATTTTTTCTTCGTTGGGTAAAAATTGATTGAAGGTTAAAGAAAAAAAACGTAATAAACAAAAATAATACAACGAACAAAAATAAAATATTTCCTATTAAAAGCACCTAAAATAATTATTGACGAAAAGAGATTTTATATCTATGTCCCGTACAATAATACACGAGTTGCCAATGGTCGGTATCGAAACCGGAATCTTGTGTTTCTATGGTGGATGCTATACCAACTGAGCAAGAAATAGTTATTCTTTCATACTGTTAAAATTCAAGTCACAAAGATTTAACGCTCAATTTCTAAGTAATTTGATCTCTCCTCATTATTATGAAGATCAACAAACCATTGGAAATTACATTTAACACATCTTCAACTGTGATTGCATCAACTAGATTTTTAAAAAAAATAGATTTTTAGATTTATTTATTTCAAACCAACATTTATGAAATCCGCACGTAGCTGGAGTTTGGATTGTTTTAACTAAATATTCGGTTTAAAAATTTTCTTCTTACAAAATTTTTTATACAGCTACACATTTTTGGTAAGATGATGAAAACTAATTTCTCTTGACAATATACAAATCTTATATCAGAAATAAAATTACCCCCTCCAAAAATATTGCATCTCATTTTCAAAAGGGAGGTGGGTATTGAAATAAAATGAATATGAAATGAAATAGAAATAAAATAAATCTCACATGAGCCCTCAGATTGAAGTGCCCTACATTATATATATATATATATATATATTATATATATATATATATATATATATATATATGTGTTGTGTGGTGTGTGTGTGTGTGTGTGTGTGTGTGTGTGTGTGTGTTAAATTAAGGAATATTTTATATACATTAATGATAGTATATACATTGTGATAAGTTAAAATAAGACTTAGAAGAGAAATAAAAGTACTAAGCTTTATTTAGCTAAAAGAAAATCAGATACAAAGGAGGGAGTGCGAAATCCCCATTAATATAGCCTGTGTAGGTGAGTCTATTGCTCGGAAAACGCGAGCGGATATTACCACATATATATCTATTAAATGAAGACCTATTAGGAACTAAACTCTACCTTTATTTGTAGGGTAAATCTCACTTCCATTAAGAGGTTTTACTCAAGCAAAATAAATAACTTCAATATATGACCCATCTTTCAACAGGGTAAAGATTCATCAAACTTTGAATTGACAGAAAGATAAAAATAATTACTAAGACATTCATTATATCAAACATTTAATCTGGAAATGATTTGCCATAACAAATAATTTATTAAAACAAATGTCAGGGAAGAATAACCATTTACTACTTGTGTGAGAACTTGTAAAGATTATAATGATAATATAATTTTATCATAAATAATTATAAGGTAGTTACATTAAATAAGTTTTGAAGTAATGTTCTGGAAAAAGAATAAAATACTTTTAGACACTCTAATATTATTATTTCAGTAATAGCTTTTCTCTGTCTTGTTAATTACTATTGTTTTTTTATAATAATTCCCTGGGTAGATTAACTCTTCGACTAAAAGAGGAAATAAATCGTCGACCAAAAGAAGAATTAGCGCAAAAACTGAAACAAAATCACATAATATAAAAGTATGACCAGTTGAAATTTAGTAATTTATGTCCCTCGAGACAAATTTTCAGTTTGCATCACAGGGCGTGTTTTTGATAAACCTGCAGATCTGGTTGCAAAATCATGAGGTTTTCTTGCAGGAAGTATTGTTTCGTTTGTTCCAAAACTTGCGCAAACTGTAAAGGAATTTATGCTGATATGGGAAGTTTATCAGTTAAGAAAAATTGTATTCTTCACACAATTGAAATATTTTTTCTTAATATGATACTAAACGTATTCCAGTGATGTGGCTTTGGATGAGTGAGTAACTATCCATTCATTGCCACACTGGACTCTATGTTACTTACGGTATATACTGTTGCACACAAAAATTGAAGTTAGATTTGGCACAAGCTCCTAGGTGCCTAATGAGGATTGAACTCTCCTTTATGATTTTCGAGACTAGCTTACTAATCATTACATCATGACTAAGTTCTCCTATAACGAGCTTTCTATGTTAATTTGAATATATAAAAAACATAAATGAATAAACGCTGGAAGAATGAAAACATAGACCCGTCCAATAAATAAAGCTCAAAATATGGTGAAATACTCTGTATTTTATTTTCGTAATTAAGCATTTATTACAGCAGTTCCTTTCGAGATTAACAGTTTATTATAATGAATATTTAAGATATAATTATTTCTAAAAATATATATAATATATATAATATATATATATATATATATATATATATATATATATATATATATATATCTTTCTCCAACTATCAGACCCCTCTATAAGTAATTTATTTATCCTCTTGGCTATTATGCTTAAAGAAAGCATTGATCAAAGCAAATAATATTTTCTACATAATATCCTTCCCTATCTACTCACTTAACCAAATAATCAAATTCATACAACGTTATACACACTATTTCTACGGGGATTAGTGTTTGAAAGATAAATAGCCAAGATTTCGAATGCTGATTTCAAGACAGAAACGCTTCCTCCATATTTGTAACATGGAGCATCACTATCTTCTTATATCATTTCTTCTATTTTCATATCATTTCAGATATTATTCTATCGTGTCATACAAACTAAAAACTGATAAATATTTACAAAATAAATGTTTATTCACAAGGCAGAACCCTGCAAACATTCTGATGTTTATGAAGTTTTTAAAAATTTCTATGAAATATTTTAGATAATTTAGAAAAAAAAGGAGGAGAATAAGTAAAAATAGAATGGTTGTTCTGAAATATCTTCTCATGTGCGAGGGGATACACCAAAAATTATGAATTGCAATTTAGTTATCGAAAATATGGAAATAAATGGAAAAATTTTAATTCCTTTCAAACTAATATCGAATTCTACGTAGATACAAATTGTGACGCTTGCTGTGTCGAATATATACAATACTTAAAGAATATGGTAGATATATCATTTGAAAAGAAAAATCTGATTCCTTCCAAAATTAATAGCAGATATCTGACTCCGTTATTTATGACATGATTTTGGATGAATTAGAAAAATAAAAAAGAATTTGCTTAGATGAGTGGGAAGAGATTTGGCGCTTAAAAGATTAAAATCTAAGAAAAGTAACTTCTTTTGTATTACTTGGTTGATATCAATTCTAATTGTAATAAAATCTGCAAAAACTGGAAAGCATGTCGTTAGGATTCAATAATGCATGGTGAAAAAATTACTCTAAACCTTTGGTGCTCGGATGAATCGAGAGGTTTTAGTGTTGGTTCTTCTTCGTCAGTGTAAAAGCTGCCGTGTTGATAAGTAATCACTACAACGAAAGCGTAAGTTGCACTTACTATATATTTAAGGCATTACATCGGTGTGTATACGTATATGTCTATCAAGATTTAATTGTGTGGCTTAAGCTGTATTACATATCTTATATATAAACAAATTATTCTTAGTGTGTGCAACGTCTTGAGAATTGAGATCATCTGTGTGTACGACGGCATGTTAATCAAGTTTTGGATTTTTTCTGAAGTCGCAGTGCACAAATAAAATATAAATGGTTCATCTTTGTTTTGCCGATGGAATATCGATCCTTATCAAATTTTTATAGTGCAAACCTCCTATATAAATGTCCTATCTTAATTGTGTTTGGCCACATGCCGACTAAGTTCAATTTTTCTTTTAAATGTCACGTTGCACACCTCACATACAAATGGCTTATCTTCACTGTGTACGACGGCATGTCGATCCAGATTTAGTTTTGATTTAAAAGTCTTAGAACACATATCACATACAAATGGCCTTTCAGTATTGTGTGTGACGGCATGTGTAACCAGTAGTGGTTTTGTTTTAAAAGTCTTAGTGCATACCTCACATACAAATGGCCTATCTTTACTGTGCACGATGGCATGTTGATCCAGTTCTCGTTTTGATTTAAAAGTCTTAGTACACACATCACATATAAATGGCCTCTCCTTATTGTGTCTGATGGCATGTTGATACAGCCCTTGTTTTGTTTTAAATGTCTCAGTGCAAACCTCACATAAAAATGGTCTATCCTCACTGTGCATGGAGGC
The DNA here is from genome assembly GCA_023376005.1 of Doryteuthis pealeii. Classification (NCBI taxonomy): domain Eukaryota; kingdom Metazoa; phylum Mollusca; class Cephalopoda; order Myopsida; family Loliginidae; genus Doryteuthis; species Doryteuthis pealeii. The sequence continues at coordinate 77,845,892 of CM042151.1, read as the reverse complement.
ATGTGTAACCAGTAATGGTTTTGTTTTAAAAGTCTTAGTGCACACCTCACATACAAATGGCCTATGTTCACTGTGTACGGAGGCATGTGTAACCAGTAGTGGTTTTGTTTTAAAAGTCTTAGTGCACACCTCACATACAAATGGCCTATATTCACTGTGTACGGAGGCATGTGTAACCAGTAGTGGTTTTGTTTTAAAAGTCTTAGTGCACACCTCACATACAAATGGCCTATGTTCACTGTGTACGGAGGCATGTGTAACCAGTAGTGGTTTTGTTTTAAAAGTCTTAGTGCACACCTCACATACAAATGGCCTATCCTCACCGTGCACGACGGCATATTGATCCAGTTCTCGTTCTGTTTTCAAGGACCACACCTTACATATAAATGGCCCATCTTCACTTACAAATGGGTTATCTTCACTGTACATGACGGCATGTTGATCATGTTCTTCTGTTTTAAACTTATTAGTGCACACCTCACTGACAAATGACCTATATTCACTGTGTACGACGGCATGTTGATCCAGTTCCCGTTCTGTTTTAAAATTATTAGTGCACACGTCATGGACAAATGGCCTATCTTCACTGTGTACAACGGCATGTTGATCCAGTTCCCGTTCTGTTTAAAAATTATTAGTGCACACCTCATGGACAAATAGCCTATCATCACTGTGTACGACGGCATATTGATCTAGTTCCCGTTCTGTTTTAAAATTATTAGTGCACACCTCATGGACAAATAGCCTATCTTCACTGTGTACGACGGCATGTTGATCCAGTTCCCGTTCTGTTTTAAATTATTAGTGCACACCTCACTGACAAATGACCTATCTTCACTGTGTACGACGGCATGTTGATCCAGTTCCCGTTCTGTTTTTAAATTATTAGTGCACACCTCATGGACAAATAGCCTATCTTCACTGTGCACGACGGCATGATAGTCCAGTTCCCGTTCTGTTTTAAACATATTAGTGCATACCTCACTGACAAATTTCCTATCCTCAGTGTGCACGATGGCGTGTTGGTCCAGTTCTCGTTCTGGTTTAAAAGTGCACACTTCACTGAGAAATGGCCTATGTTCATTGTGTATGACGGCATGGTGATCCAGTTCTGATTTTGTATGAAAATATTCATTGCCCGTACTGCAAGTAAAAGACGGCAATTTGTCGTGAGTGACCTCATGATTATCACGATTGTGTTTTCTTTTAAAACATTTATTGCACTTACTACATATAAAAAGCTTATTTTCTCTGCGTTCGTTCATTTGTCGACAAAGTCTTGATTTATATTTAAAAGGCTTAGGACCTAAATTGCTTAGAAATGTCCTCCCTTTACTTTGTGAGTGCTTATGCTCGCGTAATTCTGAATTATAAATGAATATATTGTCACATTCTTCACAATGTAAATTATCCAATTTATTTTGCTTCTCCATCACTTTCAATTTATTTACGTTTTGGTGCTGTAACTTTGTTTTTGGTCAGAACCCGTTTTTCCACTGCCGAGTTTGCTTTAGATATTTAACATAAATAATCATATGCAGCCTTCTCAGCCACGAAAAATATTTATTCAATTGGACCTTCTTAGATTTGCTGACGTCTAAAACAACTTGGGAGTATATTTCAACGTCAATCCTGCAATGAAAATTTTTAAAAAGGAAAGAATGGAATTATTATTATCTCTTTAACATGTTATACATAAAAAGACAAATAATTTTAATAAAAGTGACACGTTCAGCGATTTCTATTACTAATCTCAAACTTTCATTTTTTCTTTGCTCCTATATATACATGAGGTAAATTTTAATCTTATCATAATGGAGATTATATGTTTTCCTGTCTGTATACGATTTTATATTACTACTCAAGTCATAATTTCCTTAGTTATTTAAATGTCCATATTGCCCATAATTTTTTTTATTTAAACCTCAATTATTAATAAAATAGTTTTACATTACTAATAATGTTGACCATATCTAGATTCTAATAACATGCAATTGTATTTATATGTACAACAGAATAGGGGATTACAGTGTGAACGGGAAGGCTAATTTGAATATTGATTATATGAGCACAATTCATGGGGATAAATCTTAAGAGAAATCCATTAACAAGAAGAAATAAATTGAGTTTTATTCTTTACTTCCGATTTTAACTAAATAGTTAAATTATAAGAATTTAGCAATGAAAGAGAGGAGTGATGGAAAAGTAAGTTTCAATTCTATTTTTCGGTTATGCCTTCCTCCATTTAAACTGTTTTTATCTGCATTCTCATTTAGTTACCTTAGACTTTCTAATTTAATATGATATTTTTTTTACATTAAAAATTACATACTTGTACCTGGACTGGGCATATATTTGCTAGTTGATAAATAATTTCCCTTTTAATCATAGAAATCCAAGAATATCAATAATTGAAATGCCTGAGAAAAGAGCAGGCAGAATTTATAAACGACATTGATAATTAAAGATGTATAATGATGATGATAATTCCTACTATTTACCCACATCGGAGCAGGAAGCTGGGGGAAATGAATGGATTCCTGTCTTTCCCAAACCCACAGACTCGTCCAGGATTTGAACCCGGCTCGTTGAGTCCATTTCCTTCGATAATAACCGTTATGCTACAAGCATTAACCTATAATATCTTAAAATGGTAATTCCTTAGTTTCGAAGGTGAACCTTGTCTCATCTGTATTGGAGCTCGATTCTTAGTTCATATACATGTTGATTATTTTGATTTACATGATTTTTATGTTTATTCCAATAATTAATTTTATTTCCTCAATTGTTAAGTTTCTGGGAAGTCTGGATTATGAAATTCCCTAAACAATTGCAGAACATTGTAAATCAGTTAAAAAAGAATAATGTAAAAAAACAAAAAGCAATCATCTCATTTAAATTTCAGATTCAACTTTTAAAACTCTAAAATCATTAAGTGGCTTTAAATAATTTCAAAAGATCGTAAAAATATTGTAAAAATGTTCTTCCATGAAATTAATAATAATGAAAAAAGAATTAATCCCCTTATTTAAATAAAACTAAGTAGTCCTCACCAAAATGTGCGTCTACAATTAGATTTATATACAATTATATCCTTTAAATTCCAAAGTCAACTTTTAAAATCTCGATAGAATTTAACTTTTTTCAAAAGGTAAAACTGAATAAATCTGTTTATGTTTAAATCTTAAAGCATCGAGATTTTATCAGACGCATTTCAGTAATGCCTGGAAAAAAATGTACGTTATTACGTAGAAGAGATATTGTATATTTTTTAGTAACCCAGCGACAGTCAAGAAATTTAATAACTGAGTAAATCTGTTTATGTTTAAATCTTAAAGCAGGAACTTTTATTGCTCAATTTCCGTATAAGTATATTTCTCCCCCTCATCAAAAATATGAATGAGACATTAAGGATTATATTTAACATAATGTTAACTCTGATAGTATGTCGAAATATCAGAAATAAATTTACCCACACCCGAAAAAAATATTTAAAGTCATTTCCGAAAGATTTCACAAATTTTAATAAATGTTTAAGGTCATTAATTCATGTTCTAAGATTGATAAAATTAGAATAGTTTTTAATTATTAAAATGTAAAACTGCGTAAATATGTATATGAAAATCAAGCATCGAGATTTTAGCAGAATTGTTTCAGTAATTCCTGGAAAAATGTAGCTTGTTTGGTAGAAGAGATATTTGTATGTTTTTTTTAGTAAGGTTTCATGTTCAAACCCAGCTAGAGTCAGGAACAATTAATGCTCAATTTCCGTATCAGTATGTTTCTCCCACTCATTAAAAATATTAGTGAATCATTAAAGATTATTTTAAATACAATTTTAATTTCTACTTCACCAAGAAAATATTTAACAATTAGGTTTTAGATTTACTTATTTTTCAATATAATATTAACTGCTTCTAAAACAAGTAAATAGATTTTAGATGTACCGCCATTTATCAAAGCCTGACTTTGTAGGATTTTAGATGGTTTTGTTATTTAAAAAATATTCTGTTTACAGATTTTATCCTCTTACAAAACAAATTCGAGTCCAGCAAAATATTCATGACTTTATAGAAATTAATTTCCCCCGCCAGTAAGTAGAAATATCAGAAATATAATTACCCCCTCCAAAAATATTGCTACTCATTTTCGAAATATTTTACAATATAAACGAACGTTTCAAAAGGAAAACGACACACTCCCCCCAATAAAAAAACAGACAAAAGAAAAACTTATTCAAAAGAATGGTTAAGAAGGCTTCTAATGGAACATTGAACACGATAATTTTAAAAAGGAAATAGGCAACCTCAAAAATAAATGAATAAATGGAATACCTTATTCAAAAGAATTTATGTCCTAAAATTCACCTTGGTAAATATTTAGGAAACTGAAATAGAATAATAAGTTCTAATTGTATACAATGTGTTATGTTTTTAATTTCAAAAGGAGTTGCCATAATAAATAACTTTGGAAATGATAAAAAGGACAATTAAATTTATTTCGTAATTTGAGATAAACGTAACATATGAAAAGAAAAATAATTAAAACTTAAAATATTTCTCTGTAAATTTTGGTAGAACTCACCTTTTATGGAATCTGCAAAATTCTTCTTTCCACTGTAAAGAAAATTTATATCGACAGGTGAAATGTAGTGACTGACTTGATATAAATCTCAAATATTATATAGAATATTTCCCAATGTGATAAGTGGAGAAAACGATATTCATTGGACGGTTCTATTTTCTATTAGTCATAATCTAACTCATATTAACATAACAGTCACTTAGTGACTGTTATGTTATATATTACGTTCTGATATATTACGTGTTCTCATTCAGCCTGGATGTCTATCAGGAAATGCTGAAACTATTAGTGGTGTAGAGTTTTAGATGTACTATAATTGATTGCCTTTATACTTTTATCATAACATCATCAAATTTGAGATATTTGGTGGAGATAGGCTGCTAGTGAATTATACAGTGAAGCATAATAGCCTTATTTGTTTCTTTGTGGACTTTATTGCAGATCCGTGTAGATAATACAATTCGCTGGCCAGCCATGCCAATCAGTTGGATCAACATTTATTTCCAACTCACTTTTTTTCAATGCATTTTTTTTAAACTCATTTTTTTTTTTAACCTGCGATGTAACTATTTTTTCTATTTTACCCATAGATGGGACCCTAACACGTACTACGACTCCGGGTCAGAGTATACTTGAGAGTAATGGTGATAAAAGTGTATCCCACATTCCCGAGAGACCCAGAATTGGAAATTCACCATCAGATAAACGTCATATCCAGGATATTAATAACCCCAGTCACCGCTTTCTAGCACATATATGAAAAATATTCTTTAAAATTTTCACGATAGAGTCTTTGATAAATGTACATTCAGTAAAAGGTTTGTAATGTTTGGCTTTTAACATGACTATTTCGTAATTTGCTTTTGTGATAATAATAATATTCTTTGATCAGACGGAGAAAAACTTCCTATCCACGTGGTAGCTATGACCCATGAATAAAGCCTGATTCCTAAAACTACCTTTTGTCTGTCTCTTCATTTTCTCTCCATTAATTCTTTTTTGGTGCGACCACCAAATATAATTGGGTTAAAAGGAAAACCCGTGAACATATACAAGAAATTACCAACGACTTTTAAACCAAACATTAAAATACTTGTCACTCCATACTCTTTACAAATGAGACAAACACATTTACTGCGATTTTCAGTAATGTCTTTATCAGAAATTTAGCGAAATCCGTTTTTTTTTTTTTCAATAAAAAAATTAAAAAATACATAGTGTTTATTTGATGATTTTGAATTTATGATAAAGTTGACTTTTTAAAATAAAAAAGTTAAATAGATACAATGGTGCAAATGCAGTTTACGTTTCACGGAAATAACCGAGACCCCTGTGAGGTGTACACTGTATTCATGGTTAGAGAAACCAGGGACGTAGTGGTTCGAAGCGTGCACGACTGTGTTTGTTATGCAGAATGAGATCAGGGGCGAGTGGGGAGATTTAACTCACATCCTCCTGATCGTGAGTCGTGGCCTGACGCATGTGAATTACTAGACTGTGCAGAGTAACCCGTATGTGAAGTCTCGTCGTGAGGAATGCCGAGCGTGCTGCACAGGCAATTCAGAGTAAGGAGCCCGGATGAACACAGTAATTGTGCATTCAAGGACCTGCTCTCCCAGACCGGGGACGAAAAAAAAGATTGCTGTAGCATTTTGGCAGTCGCGACGAGTGGAAGAGAAAAATATATTTGGATAGTGTTGTTGAGAAGAGTGCAGCATTGCTGGGAGAGATTGTTCCAGACTGAAAACTTGGTCAGTTGGGAGAACAAACGCGTCGGACTTACCTGTGCCCCGCCAGAGTTTACTTTCATTCTTATTAGATATATAGCACCCAAATACTTTGTCGACACCACTGTCTGTAATTGAAGTTGTAAATGAAATCGTTATTCGTAATTTATATTCTATCCCCTCTTTGGATATGTCTAGGGAATTATTTTCCTATGATGCTCCTCTTTATTTTAAGAATGAAAAAATATCAAAAATTGTTTTGCTCTCTCAATTTCAATTGAGAATAGATATATTACCATATGGAATTAGGCATCTGCACTTTCTTGTATCAAGAAATTAGTTTTTATTACGTTTATATTATGTAATGAAATTTAAAGTAAGCTCAAAATCTCAAAACGAAAATTTCTGATTGAATAAAAACTATATTCTCATTTATCAAAAAAGGTAACGCAAAAACCGTCCAACCACAAAAAATGATACAAACTATGTTTTTATGCTTTATTAAAAAAAAGACTTCATCAAATTTCTGATTAAATTAAAAGTATGTATTTAAATTTTTATCAAAAAGATTTTTATAAGCTTCTGATTAAATGAAAACTGGATTCTTATTAATAAAAAAATACAAATTATACTTTTTATATTGTATTAATCCTGCTAGAGTCAAAAAGATTTAACGCTTAATTTCGAAGTAATTAGATCTCTCCTTAAAGATTACACGTAAAACAACTTTAACAGTATATTTAAACCAACTGGATATTTAACAAATAGATTTTAGATTTACTTAAAGTCAAAACAACATTGATAAAAACCGAACGTAGTGGGACTTTGGATTGTTTTAAATATTCGGTTTAGAAATTTTCTTCTTACAAAATAAATTCTACAGCCACAAATTAGTGATGACATGATGAAAACTAATTTCTCTAGACAATATTTACAAATCTTTTATCAAAAATCAAATTACGCCCTCCAAAAATATTGCGTCACATTTTCGAAAGATAAATACTTATTAGAATGATAATAATAATAATAATAATAATAATAATAAATAATAATAATAATAATAATAATAAAAATAAAACAATAAAAAAGTACCAATCTCCCATAAACCCTCAGGAATCCTCGAACTAACTTTTGTCTTTTCCTTTTGGGGTTAAAACGAAAACATGTGAACACGCCACAGAAAGTACCAGTGACCTTAAATCAACATTAATATCCTTAAAACACCACATATATCTTTATATATATATATATATATATATATATATATATATATATATATATATTTAATATACCAAGCGTGTTGGTAGATCCTTGCGGAGAGAAAAAACCCGGCAGAGAGTTTGATTGTAAAAATATACTACCAAACATCAACCAGGAAGAAAAAAATTTTTGAAAAAAAGAAAAGACCAAGATATTCGTACCAACAAAAAATAATCTATTGGTATAGTATTTGGCCAAAAGAAAAAACAATTTATATGTATATATATGTATATAAGATATATATATATTCATATAACCGCTAGGAGAAGCTAATTTGTAAAAAGTGCTCGATACCTAAGTAGAGCCTAGTAATAAAGATAATCTACTGAGTCAGACGAACCTACTATTAGTTTCGCATAAAGCTCTTCTTCTATATATATATATATATATATATATATATATATATATAATGAGGGATTGTGCGTGTGTGTGTATTAAATTAAGGATTTATTCGAAAGATGCATTTATATTATTTAATGATATTATATTCATATAGTAATAAAGTAAACCCGAACTTATAACTGAAGCATTGAGCTTTATTTAGATAAACCAAACTCATATACAAAATGAAGGGGGCGTTAAATCACAATTAATGTAGCCTGTGTAGGTGAGTCTATTGCTCGTAAAACGCGAGCGTGTGATACCACATGTATATATCTGTTAAATTAAGAAATACTAAACTCTAGGTGTAGGTTAAATCCCACTTCTCTTAATTCAAACAAAATATATAAACATATTAAGGTTTATTATAAGAAATATTTTAGAAATAATTATTACTAAGAATTGATGAATTTTATTTCTAAAAGAAGAGATGTATATTTTTCTCCACCGATCATACCCCTCTATAATTACTTTATTTCTACCCACGGCAATTATCCTTAAACAACCCATTTATCAAAGGAAAGTATATTTTCTACATCATATCCTTCCCTGTCTGCACATGTAACGAAATGTTTTTCAAATAATCACATACATACAAGGTTATGTGAGAATCCCGTTCTGCACTCATGCACCTTCGTTGCACAATGTCCAAACCCCAACGTTCCGATATTCTGTGCTGGCCGATTCGTAAGAGCACGAGTCAGACAGGTTCACAGGGATAAAAAATAAAACAAAAAAATACAAAGTTTGATAACAGGACGCTGATGGAAGAAGAAGTTGTGATACTTTAGCAGTCTATCTCAGCTATGAATCCTACTATGAAACGGCTATCTATGTCTATAGGCAGAAGTTAGCAGTTGTAAATAAGTTTGTGTACCTGGGTGGCACGCTAAACATGACTGGTACCCTTGATGATGAGATCTGCTTTCGGATCAGCAAGGCAAGTGATGCATTTGGAAAATTATACAGAAGGTTGTGGATTTGCCGTGGTATTTCAGTTGCAACAAAAGTCAAGGTATATGTTGCATGTATTTTATCTGCTCACCTTTATGCTTTCGAAACCGGACCACGTAGAAGAAACATCTTAAACGTCTCGATCGCTTTCACCAGCAATGCCTACGACAAATATTAGGGGTGCGCTGGCAAATGTACGTCAGTGACATCGAGGTTCTGGAGCGAGCCAGATGTCAAAGCATAGAATCTCTCATAATCAAACATAGATTTAGATGGAGTGGGCATTTGATAAGGATGAACGATGGGCGACTTCCTAAACAACTGTTCTATGGGGAACTTATAAACGGAAAGCGTTTGGCTCAAGGGCCCAAGATGAGATACAAGGATTGCCTGAGGTCGACCTTGAAAAATGTAACATCGATGAGAAGACCTGGGAGAGTAAAGCTTTGGACCGTGAGCAGTGGGGAAGAGCTTTACAGGTGGGCACAAAAAGTTTGAGACCAACCGTATACAGCATGAGCAGTTGAAACGAGATATTCGTTGTGATACTTTAGCAGTCTATCTCAGCTAGCAAGAAAGTTGCTGACTACTGGCTTCACTTGTGGATTCGGAGCTAACTCTACTGCTACCGGTGACATTAACACCTCTATGGCCAGGGGTTGAACTGACAAGGGCTGGGGCTTTGCTGAATTTATGTAAAATTCTGCACCACCACCACCCTGCCGCTGGGCCACCCAGATGCCCGGTACTTAAATTCAATGCAAACTTTTAGACGGCATTATCCTTTAAAATTAAAGTCGTACAGGTCTCTTAAACCCCACAGTCCAATCCTTTGTGTCCGCAAAATGACAATCAACCATCCACCTACCCACCCATTTACTTATACTTTAACATATTCTATTTTTATTCAATTATTTATTTATCCTGACTGTGTTCTCCTTCTCTCATAGTATCACAGTTACACGCACTTTTTCCTCGGGGATCAGAGTTCGAAAATAAAAAGCACAGACTTCGATTGCTGATTTCAAGACAGAAACGCCAGCCTATATTTGAAACATGGCGGATCACTATCTTCTTATATCATTTCTTCTATTTTCATATCATTTCAGATATTATTCTGTTGTGTCATACAAAGTAAAAACTGATAAATATTTACAAAATAAATGTTTATTCGCAAGACAGAACCCTGCGAACATTCTAATGTTCATGAAGATTTTAGAATTTATATGAAATATTTTTAAAAATTTAGAAAAAGAAAAGGATGAGAATAAGTTTAAATAAAATGGCTGTTTAAAATATATTCTCATGTAAGAGGGGATACACCAAAGATTAGGAATTTCAATTCAGTTATCGAATTCTAAGCAGATACAAATTGGGACGCTTGCAAAATATACAATACTTAGAAAATATGGGAGATATATAATCTGAAGAAAAAAAACCTAATTCCTTCCAAACTACTCGCAGATATTTAACTTCATGATTTTGGATGAATTTGAGAAAGAAAAAAAAATAATTTACTTAGATGAGAGGGGAAAGGATTTGGCGGTTAAAAGATTAAAATCTATGAAAGGTAACTTCTGTTGTATTACTTGGTTGATATCAATTCTAATTGTAATGAAATCTGGAAAACCCAATAATTTCTTTATTTTCTAAGTATATCTATAAGATTAAATGATGCACGGTAAATGGCTATCAAAATTTGATTGGTAAAAGCTGTATTACATATTTTATATATAAACAAATTAATTCAAGTGTGTGTGATTTCATGAGAATTGAGATCTTATTGTACTTGTGACGCTTGCTGTGTCGAATATATACAATACTTAAAAAGTATGGAAGATATATCATTTGAAAAGAAAAATCTGATTCCTTCCAAAATTAATAGCAGATATCTGACTCCATTATCTATGACATGATTTTGGATGAATTAGAAAAATAAAAAAGAATTTGCTTAGATGAGTGGGAAGAGATTTGGCGCTTAAAAGATTAAAATCTAAGAAAAGTAACTTCCGTTTTATTACTTGGTTGATATCAATTCAAATTGTAATAAAATCTGCAAAAACTTTACTAGTCAATTCTTTGTTTTTCCAATCATATGTATACGCTTCAATGATGGACAGTGGAAGGCTTACTCTAAACTTTTTGTGCTCGGATGAATGAAGAGGTTTCAGTACTGGTTCATCGTCAGTGTAAAAGCTGATGTGTTGAGCGTAAGTTGGACTTAGTACATATTTAAGGCATTTCATCGGTGTGTATACGTATATAACTAGCATGATTGAATTGTGTGACAAAAGCTGTATTACATATATTATATATAAACAAATTATTCTTAGTGAGTGCAATTTCTTGAGAATTGAGATCATCTGTGTGTACGATGGCATGTTAATCAAGTTTTGGATTTTTTCTGAAGTCGCTGTGAACAAATCAGTTATAATGGTTCATCTTTGCTTTTACGATGGGATATCGATCAATATCAAATTTTTATAGTGCAAACCTCATATACAAATGGCCTATCTTCACTATGCACAGAGGCATGTGAAACCAATAGATGTTTTGTTTTAAACGCCTCAGTGCACACCTCACATACAAATGGCCTATCTTTACTGTACACGACAGCATGCTGATCCAGGTGTGTTTTTCTTTTAAAAGTCTTAGTGCACACCTCACGTACAAATGGCCTATGTTCACTGTGCACAACGGCATGTCGATCCAGAAGTCGTTTTGTTTTAAAAGTCTTAGTGCACACCCCACAAACAAATGCCCTAACTTCACTCTGCACGACGGCATATTAATCCAGTTCTTGTTCTGTTTTCAATGACCACACCTTACATATAAATGGCCCATCTTCACTTACAAATGCGATATCTTCACTGTGCACGACAGCATGTTGATCCAGTTCCGTTTTAAAATTATTAGTGCACACCTCACTGACAAATGGCCCATCTTCACTGTGCACGACGGCATGGTGGTCCAATTCTCGTTCTGTTTTAAAAGTCCGCACTTCACTGAGAAATGGCCTATCTTCATTGTGTATGACGGCATGGTGATCCAGTTCTGATTTTGTATGAAAATATTCATTGCCCGTACTGCAAGTAAAAGACGGCTTTTTGTCGTGAGTGACCTCATGATTATCACGATTGTGTTTTCTTTTAAAACATTTATTGCACTTACTACATATAAAAAGCTTATTTTCTTTGTTCATTTGTCGACAAAGACTTGATTTATATTTAAAAGACTTAGGACATAAATTGCTTAGAAATGTCCGCCCTTTACTCTGTGAGTGCTTATGCTCGAGTAATTCTGAATTATAAATAAATATATTGTCACATTCGTCACATTTTAAATTATCCAATTTACTTTGCTTCTCCATCACTTTCAATTTATTTACGTTTTGGTGCTGTAACTTCTTTTTTTAGGCCAGAATCCGTTTTTCCACTGCCGAGTTTGCTTTAGATATTTAACAAATAATCGTATGCAGCCTCCTCAATCACGAAAAATATTCATTCAATTGGACGTTTTTAGATCTGCTGAGGTTGAAAACATGGGAGTATATTTCGACGTCAATCCTGCAATAAAAGTTTTAAAAAGGGAATGAATAGAATTATTACATTATCTCTTTAACATGTTACATATAAAAAGAAAAATTCTCTAATAATTTTAATGAAAGTGACAAGTACAGCGATTTCTATTACTAATCTCAAACTTTCATTTTTCTTTGCACATCAATAGAGAAAAGTTCCCTGAACACTATATACATCTGCATTATATTTATTGTCATGATTTTTATATTTATTCCAATAACTAATAACTCTGATCATTTTAATGAAAGTGGCAAGTTCAGTGATTTCTCTTACCTATCTCAAGCTTCCATTTTCCTTTGTACTTTACTTTGTTTTACTCGTCTTCAGATACGATTATGACTATAACTTGTTTGTATAATTCTAATTCCTATATATACATGGGGTAAATTTTAATCTGATCATAATGGAAATTATATGTTTTCCTCTCTGTATCCGAATCTATATTACTACTCAAGTCAAATTTCCTTAGTTATTTCAATGTTCACATTACCCATAATTTTTTTTATTTAAACCTCAATTATTAATTAAATAGTTTTACATTAATAATAGTATTAACCATATCTAGATTCTAATAACATGCAATTGTATTTATATGTACAACAGAATAGGGGATTACAGTGTGAACGGGAAGGCTAATTTGAATATTGATTATATGAGCACAATTCATGGGGATAAATCTTAAGAGAAATCCATTAACAAGAAGAAATAAATTGTGTTTTATTCTTTACTTCCTATTTTAGCTAAATAGTTAAATTATAAGAATTTATCAATGAAATACATGAGTGATGGAAAAGTAAGTTTTAGTTCTATTTTTCGATTATACCCTACTTCATTTAAAATGTTTTTATCTGCATTCTCATTTAGTTACCTTAGACTTTCTAATTTAATAGGATATTTTTTTACATTAAAATTAAATACTTGCAACTATAGGGGGAATATATTTTCCAGTTGATAAATAATTTCCCTTTTAATCATAGAATATCAATAATTGAAATGCCTGAGAAAGAAGGCAGATTTTCTAAACGACATTGATAATTAAAGATGTATAATGATGATAATTCCTACTATTTACCCACATCGGAGCAGGAAGCTGGGGAGAAGAATAATGAATGGATCCATGCCTTTCCAAAATGCATTAGCACAAAATGAAACACCAACAGTCTTGTTCAGGATTTGAACTCAGCTCGTTGAGTCTATTTTCATTCGACAATAACTGTTACGCTACAAGCACTAACCTATAATATCTTAAAATGGTAATTCCTTAGTTTCGAAGGTAAACCTTGCCTCATCTGTATTGGAGCTTGATTTTTAGTTCATATACATGTTGATTATTTTCATTGACATGATTTTTTATATTTATTCCAATAATTAATTTTATTTCCTCAATCGTTTTCATTAGAAAAGTTAGTTTATCCAATTCCCTGTATGCAATAGGCATGTTAAGCAGTTATTTAAAATTTTGTTAAGTTTCTGGGAAGACTGAAATATGAAATTCTCTAAATGATTGCAGGACATTGTAAAACAAAATTGTAAATAACTTTTATAAAGTAATTAAGTAAGTTGAAAAAAATGTAAAAACAAAAAGCAATGATATCATTTGAATTTCAGATTCAACTTTTAAAACTCTAAAATCATTAAGTTGCTTTAAAAGATCGTAAAGATTTTGTAAAAACATCCTCCCATAGAATTAATAATAATGAAACAGAATTAATCCCCTCATTTAAATAAAACAAAGTAGTCCTCACCAAAATGTGCGTCTACAATTAAATTTATATACAATTATATCCTTTAAATTCCAAAGTCACCTTATAAAATCTCGATAATTTTTGTGTTGTTTTTGTTATAAAAAAGGTAAAACTGAATAAATCTGTTTATGTTTAAATCTTAGAGCATCGAGATTTTATCAGACGCATTTCAGTAATGCCTAGAAAAACTTACCTTATTTCGTAGAAGAGATTTTTGTATATCCTTTAGTAACTCAGCGACAGTCAGGAACTTTTAATGCTCAATTTCCATATAAGTATATTTCTCCCCCTCATTAAAAATATCACAGAACCATTACGATTTATATTTAACATAATGTTAACTCTGACAGTTTGTAGAAATATCAGAAATAAATTAAACCCCTCCAAAATATTGGAAGTCATTTCCGCAAGATTTTACTATTTTAAAGAAAGCTTAACGTCATTATTTATTCAACTTTTAATATCTCGATAAAATTAGAATTGTTGTTTCATTATTGAAAGGTAAAACCGAGTAAATCTGTTGATGAAAATCTTAAAGCATCGAGATTCTATCAGACTCATTTCAGTATTGCCTGGAATAAATATAGATTGTTTGGTAGAAGTGATATGTGCATGTTTTTTTCAGTAAGGTTTCCTGTTTAAACCCAAAAAGTGTCAGGATTGTTCAATGCTCAATTTCCGTATAAGTATGTTTCCCGCCCTCATTAAAAATATTAGTGAAACATTAAAGATTATATTTAATACAATGTTAATTGCTACTTCACCAAGTAAATATTTAACAATTAGATTTACTTATTTATCAGTGAACCATTAAGAATTATATTCAATACAATATTAACTGATACTTCAACAAGCAAATGGATTTGGATGTAATTAAAAGTAAAACAGTCATTTATCAAAGCCGCACTTAGTGGGATTTTACATTGTTTTGTTATCGAAAAAAAATATTCTGTTTACAGATTTTATCCTCTTACACAACAAATTCAAGTCCTGCAAAATAGTCATGATTTCATACAAACTAATTTCCCTCGCCAGTAAGTAGAAATATCAGAAATTACCCCCTTCAAAAATATTGCAACTCATTTTCGAAAGATTTTATAATATAAACGAACGTTTAACATCATTATGGAAAAAAAGAAAATGACTCCCTCTCCCCCCCCCCAAAAAAAAAATTAGACAACAAAAAACTTATTCAAAAAATGATTAAGAAGACTTCTAACGGAACATTGAACACGATCATTTAAAAAAAGAAATAGGCACCCTCAAAAAAAAAAAAAAAATAGAATACCTTATTTAAAAGAATGTATGTTCTAACGTCTGCATTGGTAAATATTTAGGAAACTGAAATAGAATAATACATTCTAAAATATACAATGTATATCATGCCTTTAATCTCAAAAGGAGTTTCCGTAATAAATAATTTTGGAAATAAAAAGAACAATTAAATTTATTTCGTACTTTGGGATAGACGTAACATATGAAAAGAAACATAATTAAAACATAAAATATTTCTCTCTAAAGTTTGTTAGAACTCACCTTTTATGGAATCTGCAAAATTATTCTTTCCCTTGAAATGAGAATGTATGTCGATTGGTGAAATGCAATGACTGACTGTTGATATAAATCTGAAATATTATATAGAATATTTCCCAATGTGATAAAAGAAAGCAATATTTATTGGACGGTTATATCAAATATTATTCATAATCTAACTCATATTAACATAACAAGGACTCAGCAGGAGTACCCAGCCATGATACAATGGTTAGCAAGCTCTCATCACAAATAATATAATAGTGATTTCGATCTTCACTAGGCACCCCATTCTCGCAGCCTTATGTCAAATATCAACGTATTTTATTTTTGCATAATAGCATATACCGTATGTTAGACGAGATTAGTGTAACAACGACGACGTGTCTTTCCAATCTAGAGTTAGAGAATTGGAACCTCAGAAGGTACAATCTATTATCATCATGTCGTGGTCATCGTTTTGATATATTACGTGTTCTCATAACATCAAATTTGGGATATTTGGTGAAGAGGGCCCGCTAGTGAATTATATAGCGAAGCATGATAGCCTTACCTGTTTCTTTGTGGACTTTGTTGCAGATCCGTGTAGATGATCCATTTCGCTTGTCAGCCATGCCAAGCACTTGTTTTGGTTATTGTTTGTCAACCATTGTTTGGTTATTTTATGCCGAAGACGTTTTGTTTTATTCATTCTCGATGGATATTTCAACATTTATATCAAACTCATTTTTCAATCTCAATTTTTTCCACTTAGTTTTTAAACACATTTTAAAACTAATATTCTATTTAAACCATAGATAAGACCATAACAAACACTACCACTCCGGATCAGAGTGAACCTGGGAGTAATGGTGATGAATGGGTGCTCCACATTCCCCAGAGCTCCACAACTTTAACTTTACAATCAAATAGATTTTAACGTTATACCCAGGACACTAAAACCCTCAGCCACCGCCTTCTAGCACACATATAAGAGAGTTGGGGCTTGGCATAAGGATAATAGGTTGGGTACAATCATATAGGAGCTAAGGCTTGACCTGGCCAGCCGAGTTATCAGCGGGTGGGGGTGGTATACCCCGACCAATCGTCTAGTCTAAGAAAGAACCAAAATGGAGTGTTGCATGACGGACTGCTCAGCCACAAAAATTACATCCGTAAGAATCATGGGTCGCCACTCACGATTAACTGGTAGCCCCATTGTAGGTGCAGCCGGTGTTTTCTAAAACACCAACTGACAAGGATCGTAGTATCGGTATTGATCTCAGAAACCTCATTAGTTTCCTATCATTAATAGCATAACAAACAAAAAAATCCGTTTCTCTGGTTTCGTCTTTAAGGTTTTGGAGGCCAAGCATCTCCTCTGTTACTTTCATGTTATCAACCCTTCTTTAAATAAAAGTAAAGAGCTGTGCAGTGTCAGAAGCATCGGTACTTTAATCGAAGACTGATGAGAAATAATCAAACCTTCCACTTTACCCCCCCCCCGCTACCAGATGTCCCTGAAGATATACCCTCAACTTTACCGTGCAACAATCTTACATTTCAAGGAAACATTCTTAAAATCTTGTTTCCTTTTGGGGCTAATACCTATATTCACAATCATAAAAAAGAAAAGATAATGCAAAATAAATCAATAAAATGATATAAATTGTTTTTATGTTTTATTAAAAAAGATTTTACAAAGTTCAGATTAAATAAAACGTATGTTTTTTTTATTAAAATAGATTTATTTGGCTAAAATTCCGATTAAATAAAAGCTATTTCTATTCGTAAAAAAAAAAAAAAAAAAAAAAAATTAAAAAGAAAGAATGATCAAAATAATACATACTTTTTATGTTTTATTAAAAAAAAATTTTTCTAAACTCTGATTTAAGAAAAAGTATGTATTCTGATTTTTATTTTTAAAAATAAAAAAAAAAAAAAAAAAAAAAAAATGATTTGTTTTGCTAAACCTCTGAGAAAATAAAAACTTACTTTTTGTTACAGAAGTTTAACGAAATCATCTTTTAATACAAATAAAAACATTTTTAAAAGTATATATTTTAATCTTTATTAGAAATAGATGTTTTTTTTTCAGATATTTCGTCCGTAGAAGGTTGCATACATTATTGTAAAGACAGGGTCCTCCTATGGAAAATTATCAATACCTTAATTGTGAAGTTAGATGTAAAATCAAAATAATATGAAAAAAAGAAACACGAGAAAACAACTCATGGAGATGCCATTAGTGCAGGAGTTATTTTTCCATAATTTTTTCCTCGTTGGGTAAAAATTGATTAAAGGTTAAAAAAAAAAAAAAAAAAAAAAAAAAAAATCAAACAAATAACGTAATAAACAAAAATAAAAAGGATACAACAAACAAAAATAAAGTACTTCCTATTAATAGGCACCTAAAATAATTATTGACGAACAAAAATGTGATATCTATGTCCCGTACAATAATACACGAGTTGCCAATGGTCGGTATCGAAACCGGAATCTTGTGGTTCCTAGGGCGGATGCTATACATACTGAGCTAGAAATAGTCATTCTTTCATACTGTTAAAATTCAAGTCACGAAGATTTAACGCTCAATTTCTAAATAATTTGATCTCTCATTAAAAAGATCAACAAACCATTGGAAATTACATTTAACACAACTTCAACTGTGAAGTTGCATTAACTTGATTCTTAACAAATAGATTTTTAGATTTATTTAATGTCAAACGAACATTTATGAAATCCGCACGTCGTTGGAGTTTGGATTGTTTTAACATAAATAACTAAATATGCGGTTTAACATTTTTACAGCTACACATTATTGATAACATGATGTAAACTAATTTTTCTTGAGAATATGTACAAATCTTATATCAGAAATAAAATTAACCCCTCCAAAAATATTTCTAGGGCGGATGCTATACATACTGAGCAAGAAATAGTAATTCTTTTATACAGTCAATTCACCAAGGCGTTACACCAACGACACCGAATTAGTTGAAATTTGGCACAAATTTTCCCCTTCTTGTGTTAAGAAAAGTGTGCCGAATTATTTTGTATTAAACCTTACCATTCCGATTTTAGAGGGGTTATAATTTTCCTATTTTGCCTCTAAATTAAGGCCGTGTGGTGTCGCAGAATCTCGGTGTTTTTTTTTCTTTTTAAATTTTTACAAATATTTCCATGCATTCAATATTTCTGAAATTTAGTATGTAGAACAATGGGGACTGTAGAATCCAAATATCCAACTAGTCTGACCCTATACCTGATAAAAAATTTCATTTTGCTCACCCAAATGCAGGACTCCAAAATCAACAACTTCTCACCTATGTAACTTACGGTCAGTCTATAGAAATACAAAAAGGTTTTATACTATTTTAAAAGGCATTCATTATAGCAGTTCTTTTCGAGATTAAGTGTTTATTATAATGAATATTTAAGAAATAATTATTTCTAAAATAGTTGAATATTATTTCTAGGAAAACACACACAAGTAATTTCTTTATCCTCTTGGCTATTATACATAAAGAAATCATTGATCAAAGCAAATAATATTTTCTACATAATATCCTTCCCTATCTACACACTTAACCAAATAATCAAATTCATACAACGTTATACACACTATTTCTACGGGGATTAGTGTTTGAAAGATAAAAAGCCAAAGTTTCGACTGTTGATTTTAAGACAGAAATGCTTCCTCCATATTTGTAACATGGAGCATCACTATCTTCTTATATCATTTCAGATATTATTCTATCGTGTCAGTAAAAACTGATAAATATTTACAAAATAAATGTTTATTCTTAGGGCAGAACCCTGTAAACCTGATGTGTATGAAGTTTTTAAAAGTTTAATGAAAAATATTTAATATTTTAGAAAAAGTGGATGAAAATAAGTAAAAATATAATGGCTGTTTTGATATATCTTTTCATGTACGAGAGGATACCCCAAAAATAATGAATTTCGATTAAGTTATCGAAAATATGAGAAAAAAAGTTCTAATTCTTTCCAAATATCGAATTCTACGTAGATACTAATTGTGACGCACGCTTTGTTGAATATATACAATACTTAGAAAATATGGGAGATATATAATTTGAAGATCAAAAACTTCTGATTATTTCCAAGACTAGGAGCAGATTTCTGACTCCGTTGTCTATGGCATAATTTTGGATGAATTTTTCAAAAAAAATGTGCTTAAATGAGTGGAAGAGATTTGGCGCTTAAAAGATTAAAATCTATTAAAAGTAACTTTGTATTACTTGGTTGATATCAATTCTAATTGTAATAAAGTCTGGAATGACGTAGGGCCCAACTAAGATATAAATGATCTAACTTTATTGTGTACGATGGCATGTCGAGTCAGTGCAGATTTTCTTTTAAAAGTTGCAGGGCATACCTTACATATAAATGGTTTATCGTCTCTGTACATGGTGGCATGTATATCTAGTCCTGATTTCCTTTTAAAAGTCTTAGAGCACACATCACACAGAAATGGCATATGTACACTATATACAAAGGCATGTTGATTCAGGTTCGATTTTTTAAAGTACTCAGTTCACACATCATACAAATGGCCAACCTTCAATGTGCCCGATGGCATGTCGATCCAGTTTTTGTTTTGTTTTAAAACTCTTAGAGCACACATCACATACAAATGGTTTATCTTCACTATGCACGATGGCATGTCGATCCAATTCTGGTTTTGTTTTAAAAGTCTTAGTGCACACCCCACATACAAATGGCCTATTATCGCTGTGCACGACGGCATGTCGATCGTGTTCTGGTTTTGTTTTAAAAGACTTACCGCACGACCAACATACAAATGGCTTATCATCACTGTGCACGACGGCATGTTTATCCAAGTTTTGTTTTGTTTTAAAAGTCTTATTGCACACATTACATACAAATGGCCTATCTTCACCGTGTTTAGCAGTATGTTGATCCCGTTCAAATTTTCTTTTAAACGACGCATTGCACACTTCACACACAAATGGCTTATCTTCACGATGTATGGCAGCATGTGTAGTCAGGTGAGATTTTTTTTTAAAGCACTTAGTGCACACCTCACATACAAATGGCCTAAATTCACCGTGTACGGCGGTATGTCGATCCCGGTCAGATTTTCTTTTAAACGACGCATTGCACACCTCACATACAAATTGCCTAACTTCACTGTGTACGGCGGCATGATTATCTAACTGTGATTTGTTTTTAAAGTACTTATTGCACAGCTGACATGCAAACGGCCTATCTTCACTATGCATTACGTCATATTCATCCAGTACTTGTTCTGTTTCAAAAGTATTAGTGCACACCTCACCGTCAAATGGCCGATCTTCACTGAGCATTACGGCATATTGACCCAGTGCTTGTTCTGTTTCAAAAGTATTAGTGCACACCTCACCGACAAATGGCCCATCTTCACTGAGCATTTGGGCTAATTGATCCAGTGCTTGTTCTGTTTCAAAAGAATTAGCGTCCAACTCAAGGACAAATGACCCATCTTCACTGAGCATTTGGGCATATTGATCCAGTGCTTGTTCAGTTCCAAAAGTATTAGTGCCCACCTCACTGACAAATGGACTATCTTCCCTGTGTACGACAGCATGTTGGTCCAGTGCTTGTTCTGTTTCAAAAGTATTAGTGCACACCGACAGCATGTTGTTCCAGTGCTTGTTCTGTGTGCTTGTGCTTGTTCTGTTCAAAAGTATTAGTGCACACCCCACTGACAAATGGCCTACTTCCCGGTGTACGACAGCATGTTGTTCCAGTGCTTGTTCTGTTCCAAAAGTATTAGTGCACACCCCACTGACAAATGGCCTATCTTCCCTGTGTACGACAGCATGTTGGTCCAGTGCTTGTTCTGTTTCAAAAGTATTAGTGCACACCCCACTGACAAATGGCCTATCTTCCCGGTGTACGACAGCATGTTGGTCCAGTGCTTGTTCTGTTTCAAAAGTATTAGTGCACACCCCACTGACAAATGGCCTATCTTCCCTGTGTACAACAGCATGTTGGTCCAGTGCTTTGTTCTATTTCAAAAGTATTAGTGCACACCCACTGACAAATGGCCTATCTTCCCTGTGTACGACAGCATGTTGGTCCAGTGCTTGTTCTATTTCAAAAGTATTAGTGCACACCCCACTGACAAATGGCCTATCTTCCCTGTGTACGACAGCATGTTGGTCCAGTGCTTGTTCTGTTTCAAAAGTATTAGTGCACACCCCACTGACAAATGGCCTATCTTCCCTGTGTACAACAGCATGTTGGTCCAGTGCTTGTTCTGTTCCAAAAGTATTAGTGCACAACTCATTGACAAATGGCTCATCTTCACTGTGAACGACAGCATGTTGGTCCAGTTCAAATTTTGTATGAAATGATTCATTGCACGTACTACATGTAAAGGACTGCTCATTACATAAAGTGTATAGGAATGGCATCTCTCTACTGTGTAAGCCCATATTTTCGAGTAGTTCCGCATTACATGTGAATATTTGGTCACATTCTTCGCTGTTTAGAGTATCCAATTTACGTTTCTTCTCCATCACTTTCAATTTATTTACGTTTTAGTGCGGTTTCCTTCTCGGTCACGAAAAAATATTCATTCAATTGGACGTCTTTAGATCTGCTGAAGTTGAAAATAACTTGGGAGTATATTTCAACGTCAATCCTGCAATAAAAGTTTTTAAAAAGAAAAGAATAGAATTATTACATTATCTCTTTTACATGTTATTTATAAAAATAAAAATTCTCTAATAATTTTAATTAAAGTGACAAGTTCAGCGATTTCTCTTACAAATTCAAACTTTCATTTTTCTTTGTAATTTACGTTGTTTTACTCGCACTACAGATACGATTATGACTATAACTTATTATAATGGAGATTATGTGTTTTCCAGTCTGTAACCGAACCTATATTACTACTCATGTCACAATTTCGTTAGTTATTTAAATTTCCACATTTCCTACAGTTTGGGAAGACTGGATTATGAAATTCCCTAAACAATTGCAGAACATTGTAAATCAAAATTGTAAATAAGTTAAAAAAGAATAATGTAAAAAACAAAAAGCAATCTCATTTAAATTTCAGATTCAACTTTTAAAACTCTAAAATCATTATGGTATTTTAAATCATTTCAAAAGATCGTAGAAATATTGTAAAAATGTTCTTCCATAAAATTAATAATAATAAAAAAGAATTAATCCCCTCATTTAGATAAAACTAATTAGTCCTCACCAAAATGTGCGTCTACAATTAAATTTATATACAATTATATCCTTTAAATTCCAAAGTCAACTTTTAAAATCTCGATAAAATTTAACTTTTTTCAAAAGGTAAAACTGAATAAATCTGCTTATGCTTAAATCATCGAGATTTTATCTGACTCATTTCAGTAATGCCCGAAAAAAGAAAAAAGTACGATATTAGGTATAAGAGATATTTGTATATTTTTTAGTAAACCAGCGACAGTCAAGAAATTTTAATGCTCAATTTCCGTATATTTCTCCCCTCTCATTAAAAATATCAATGAAACATTAAGGATTATATTAACATAATGTTAACTCTGAAAGTATGTAGAAATATCAGAAATAAATTACCCCCACCAACCACGAAAAAAAATATTTGAAGTCATTTCTGAAATATTTTGCAATTTTAATGAACGTTTAACGTCATTTATTCAACTTCTAATATCTCGATAAAATTAGGATAGTTTTTAATTATTAAAATGTAAAACTGCGTAAATCTGTTTATGAAAATCTTAAAGCATCGAGATTTTAGCAAAAACATTTCAGTAATTCCTGGAAAAATGTAGCTTGTTTGGTAGAAGAGATATTTGCATGTTTTTTTTTTAGTAAGGTTTCATGTTCAAACCCATGCTGAATTTCCATATAAGTATGCCCCCCCCCCATTAAAAATATTAGTGAACCATTAAAGATTATATTTAATACAATGTTAATTTCTACTTCACCAAGTAAATATTTAACAATTAGATTTTATATTTACTTATTTTTCAGTGAACCATTAAGAATTATATCTAATATAATATTAACTGCTTCTACAACAAGTAAATAGATTTTAGATGTACCGTCATTTATCAAAGCCGGACTTTGTAGGATTTTAGATTGTTATTGAAAAAAAATATTGTTTACAGATTTTATCCTCTTACAAAACAAATTCGAGTCCAGCAAAATATTCATGACTTTATAGAAATTAATTCCCCCCGCCAGTAAGTAGAAATATCAGAAATAAAATTACCCCCTCCAAAAATATTGCTACTCATTTTCGAAATATTTTACAATATAAACGAACGTTTAAAAAGGAAAACGACCCACTCCCAATAAAAAATAAAAACACAGACAAAAGAAACTGATTCAAAAGAATCGTTAAGAAGGCTTCTAACGGAACATTGAACAGGATCATTTTAAAAAAGAAATAGGCACCCTCAAAAATAAATAAATAGAATACCTTATTCAAAAGAATGTATGTTCTAAAATCCACCTTGGTAAATATTTAGTTTAACGTCATTATTTATTCAACTTTTAAAATTTCGATAAAATTAGAATAGTTTTTTCTTCATTTTAGAAAGGTAAACTGCGTAAATCTGTTTATGAAGCTCTTAAAACCTCGAGAATATATCAGACTCATTTCAGTAATGCCTTGAAAAATGTAGCTTGTTTGGTAAAAGAGATATTTGTTTATTTTTCAGTAAGGTTTTATGTTCAAAGCCAAAAAGTTCAATGCTCAATTTCCGTATAAGTTCTTTTTTCTCCCTTTCATTAAAAAAATATTAGTGAATTATTAAAGATTATATTTAACAATGTTAATTTCTACTTCACCAACAAAATATTTAACAATTAGATTTACTTATTTATCAGTGAACCATTAAGAATTATTTTCAAAACTGCAACAAGTAACTAGATTTTAGATGTACTTAAAAGTAAAACGGTCATTTATCAAAGCCGCACTTGGTGGGATCTTACTTCGTTTTATTATTGATAAAATATTCTGTTTACAGATTTTATCCTCTTACAAAACAAATTCGAGTCCTGCAAAATATTCATGACTTTATAGAAATGTATTCCCCCCCCCCCGCCAGTAAGTAGAAATATCGGAAATAAAAATAACCCCTCCAAAAATATTGCAACTTATTTTCGAAAGCTTTTTACAATATAAACGAACGTTTAACGTCATTATGAAAAAAAAAAAAAAAAAAAAAAAAAAAGGGAAAACGACCCCCCCCCCGCACACACAAAGACAAAACAAAACTTATTCAAAGGAATAGTTAACGAGGCTTCTAACGGAACATTGAACACGATAATTTTAAAAAGAAATAGACACCTTCAAAATTAAGTAAATGAATAAAATAAATAGAATACCTTATTCAAAAGAATGTATGTCCTAAAATCCACCTTAGTAAATATTTAAGAAACTGAAAGAAAGAGAATATTAAGTTCTAAAATATACAATGTATTATACTTTTAATCCTAAAAGGAGTTGCCATAATAAATAACTGTGGAAATAATAAAAAGAACAATTAAATTTATTTCGTAATTTGAGATAAACGTAACATATGAAAAGAAAAATAATTAAAACTTAAAATATTTCTTTGTAAAGTTTGGTAGAACTCACCTTTTATGGAATCTGCAAAATTCTTCTTTTCACTGTAAAGAAAATTTATATCGACTGGAGAAATGTAGTGACTGACTGTTGATATAAATCTGAAATATATAGAATATTTCCCAATGTGATAAGTGGAGAAAGCGATATTCATTGGACAGTTCTATTTTCTATTAGTCATAATCTAACTCATATTAACATAATAAGGACTAAGCAGGAGAACCCCGCCATGATGCAATGGTTAGCAAGCTCGCATCACAAATAATATAATAGCGATTTCGATCTTCACTAGGCACCCCATACTTGCAGCCTTGTGCCGAATATCAACTTATTTTATTTTTGCGTAAGAGCATATACCGTATGTTAGGCGAGATCAGTGTAACAACAAAGGTGTGTCTTTCCAATCTAAAGAGTTAGAGAATTGGAACCTCAGAAGGTACAATCTATTAGCATCATGGCGTGGTCATCGTTTTGATATATTACGTGTTTTCATTCAGCCTGGATGTCTATCAGGAAATGTTGAAACTATTAGTGGTGTAGAGTTTTAGAGTGAATATAATTGATTGCCTTATTTGTTTCTTTGTGGGCTTTATTGCAGATCCGTGTAGATAAACCAATTCGCTGGCCAGCCATGCCATGAATAAAGCCTGAATCCTACCATGTCTAGAAAAGACATGGTAGTTTTAGGATTCAGGCTTTATTCATGGTTCATAGCTACCTCGTGGACAGAAAATTTTCATTTTCTTTCCAAGAATACTTTTTCGGCGCGACCACCAAATATGATGGGGTTAAAAGGAAAACCCATGTTCATATACAAAAATTAACCGACGACCTTTAAACCAAATAGGCTACAGTCCCAAAGGCGAAAAGTGCTTTACTTTTTAAGATCTGTCAGATGTAAAAGATGGCTCAATAATATTTACATAATGATTAAGATAAAATCACAAAAAGGGTATAGTTACTTTTCGCATATACGTTTCCTGGTTTCATAATTAATTAATTACGTTTTAAATGAGTAAAATATGTAAAAAAATCTACTTAGCTCCACAATAAAAATTAGTCAATGAGATTAATGATTTTATGTACCATGTTATAATCAGCCAATCAGGACTGTGGTTACGAAACAAGAAGGCGAAACAAAATCCTTTTATTAAAAGTTAAACTAAAAGTGTTTTTCCCTTCGAAAAAGTACAAAGTATACGCATATGTCTGTATATATATATATATATATATATATATATATATATATATATATGTGTGTGTGTGTGTGTGTGTGTGTGTGTGTGTGTATGTGTGTTTATATATATATGTTTATATATGTGTGTGTGTATATATATGTTTATATATACATACGTAAATATATGCATATGTATATATTTTGTCGGCTAAAAGCCATATAAAAATAAACACATTTGTTTGTTTACTTAACCTCATACTGTCGTGTAGCAAGTCAATAAAAAGTGGAATATAAATAAGTTTCAAAACAAACGAAGAATCTGGGAATGGCCAGCTAGTGTAACGGCTAGAGTCCTCGCCTGTCAGCTTAGCAGTCGAGGTTTCGAGTCACACTGGGAGCAGTCTCTCATGTCTATAACCTTGCTGATGAGACCTAATAGGTCGAAATGTACATTCAGGGATTGTTATTTTTCTCGATTTGTTTCGCCTTACATTTGAACATATATGCCCGCCTAAATTCATTAATTATTAACTAATCAATTTTAAAAATACTGTCGTGTAGCAAGTCAATAAAAAGTGGAATATAAATAAGTTTTTAAAAAACCGAAGAATCTGGTAATGGCCAGCTAGTGTAACGGTTAGATTCCTCGCCTGTCAGCTTGGCAGTCGAGGTTTCGAGTCACACACGGAGCAGTCTCCCATGTCTATAACCTTGCTGATGAGACCTAATAGGTCAAAAAGGACATTCAGGGATTGACATTTTCTCGATTTGTTTAGCCTTACATTTAAACATATATGCCCGCCTAAATTCATTAATTATTAACTAATTAATTTTCAAAATTAGGTATGACTTCAATTAGGCACATATCCTCCAAAAATTGTCGGTTAAAAGCCATATAAAAATAAACACATTTGTTTGTTTACTTACCCTCATACTGTCGTGTAGCAAATCAATAAAAAGTGCAATATAAATAAGTTTCAAGTCAAACGAAGAATCTATGAATGGCCAGCTAGTGTAATGGTTAGAGTCCTCGCCTGTTGGCTTGGCAGTTGAGGTTTCGAGTCATACACGGAGCAGTCTCCCATGTCTATAACCTTGCTGATGAGACCTAATAGGTCGAAATGTACATTCAGGGATTGACATTTTCTCGATTTGTTTAGCCTTACATTTGAACATATATGCTCGCCTAAATTCATTAATTATTAGCTAATTAATTTTCAAAATTAGGTATGACTTCAATTAAGCACATAATTGGTTTTAATTCGTCGTAATTACCAATTAAGTCAAAAATTGACGCATCCCTCTCTGTCATTCTGCATTACTCTCACCCTCTCTATGTATTAGTAAGAATGAGAGTGAAATGTATATATGTATATATATACATATGCATGTATATATAATATATATACATATGTATTTATATATATACATATGTGTATATGTGTATAAGTATATATATACATATATATACATATACACATATATACATATGTATATATATACACATATATATATACATATATGTACATATATATATGTACATATATATATACATATATACATATGTATGTATATGTGTATAAATACATGTGTACATATATACATATATACATAATATATGTATAATATATATATATACATATATATATACATATACATATGTACATACACACATATATATATATTCATTTATATACATATATACATATGCATGTATATATATATATATATATATATATATATATATATATATACATATATATATCTGACAATATATACATATATATACACATATATATACATATATACATATATACATCTGACAATATCTCATTTTATTTTCTACATATTAACTCTCTTCATTTATTACTGAACGACCTCTAACAATTATTCTTAGATCACACACTTATTTAGTAACATGATAATTTCCATTTGATCTCAACACACAACAGATTATCACACTTTACCTATTTAACCAACATTTTTCAACAATAATGATATTTTTGATAATAATTATATATAACAATATTTCCCCTTAACCCCCCTCCCCACACATTTATGCTCCCTATTGACACCATTCATTTTTTCACCACCCTCATACTTTCATATTTTTCCAGAAAAACCTCCACAATAACCATGTATGTGGATTTTTATGTAAATGCATACCAGACAATTAATATATGCACAATTACAATATAACTACTGATAAAAATAATAATCAAAAACATACATCCTTATTAACCAATAATTATTTTCACATAATTATAACCACACTAACACTATTTGCATAAACATTCACTAGCACACAATTGTCATCAGAATACAGCGTCCCATACTCAGGCCATAAAATAGAATATTTGACGTCATATTTCAAAACCATCTACTTTTTCAAACCTCAAAATTTTTTAAACGGACTGAATAACAAGGACTACCACTCGCTTTTCTCACTATTCTATGATAAATAATTTCTTATCACCTTCCACATACCAACAAATGCCCTGAAGATGATCTAATTAATAGATCGAAACAGTGCAGCGTCGGCCAATAAACTCACCACTTAACCCATTTAAACCTGTGTTTTTTCATTTTTCTCAATATACTTACATACCGTCGGATTCACTTCCTTTCTTCACATATATATATGTACATACACATATATATACATATATATATATATATATGTATATACACATATATATACGTATATATATGTATATACATGTATATACACATATATATACGTATATATACACATATATATACGTATATATATGTATATACATATATATATACATATTTATATATACACATGTATACATATATACATATATATATACAAATATATATATACATATATATACATATGTATATATATACATATGTATATATATACATATATATGTATATATGCATATATTTATACATATGTATATATATAAATATGTATATATATACATATAGATATGTATATATACACATGTATATATATGTATATATATTATGTATATATAATATATACATATGTGTATATATGTATGTATATATATGCATAAATATAATAACATACATATGTATATATACATATGTATATATATGTATATATATACATATGTATATATATGTATATATATATATATACATATGTATATACATATATATATATATGTATATGTATATACATATGTATATATTTACATATGTATGTATATAGATATATATACACATATGTATATATACATACATTATATATATATATATATATGTGTACATATGTGTACACATGTATGTATATATATATATGTATATATATGTATATATGCACATCTGTATATATGTATTCATGTACATCTGTATACATATGTATTTATGTATATACATACTTATGTATATATGTACATATTTATATATATACATGTGTATATATGTATTTATGTACATCTGTATATATATTTATATATGTATATACATACTTATGTCTATATGTACATATGTATATATATACATGTATATATATATTCATATGTATATCTATACATAAATATACATATGTATATCGTCATATCATATACATATGTATATACTATATCATATATATATGCATATATATAACATTATGTATATCTATATACATATATATACATACATTTATATATTATATAATATATCTATATATACATATAGTACATAATAATATACATTATATACTATATACATATATATTATATATTTAACATAGATTACAAATTATGATATACATATGTATGATATATACATACATATCTATATATAAATATGTATATATATACATATGTATATACATTCATATATAAACATATGTATATAAACATTTATATATAAACATATGTATATATATACATATGTATATATGTACATATATATATGTACATATATATACATAAATTATACACTAAATATATATTGATATATACATATATATACATATGTACATACATGCATATATACATATATATACATATGTATATTCATGCATATTATATATATTATATATATATATATATATATACTCGAAAAAACGTGACCCGTTGGGTCACCCATTAAGCTCTCTCTAGATGATTAGGGAAAAGAGTAGGCTGCAAAATATCATCTGCTTTTCATTTTTAAAAACGAACTAAAATTTATTAAATTGATTATTTAATGTCAATTTTTTGTCTAAGTCGAAAGTAGTAACAATAATAAGCATCAGTAAAAAGCAAAATAATTTTACAATATAATTATTTTTGGATATTTAAAACGTTTTTTTCGTCCATTTTGGTCAAGATGCCTGCCAAGAGGCTACTTAAAATCCGTTTTTACAAAATAAATTGTAACTTTTGCAATTGAAAAAATTCACACTGGATGTCCAATTGAACACATATCCTAGTAGATAAAGGAGTTAGATTAAGACAGTTCTAAATGCCAGTTATCTCTAGACTGCATGTTCAATCCGGTCAGGGACAGCAGTAACATAGAATAATAATTAACACAGCTTAACACCTGTACCCCAGCTATGGTTAGTGGAATGAAAACAGGATACCCCGTCGACCTAATAAAGGGTTGGGTTCAAAGTTCCGTGATGGCTCCCAATTACAAGAAGGTTTCCGAGTCCGACAAGAAATACCTGAAGAAGGCCGGAGAGGTGCATCAGCCGAAACTTTTATACAGATAACAATGAAGACGAGGACAATAGTCTGAATAATACAAATAATGGTAATCTTGCGGAGTTCGTCCTGGCTACCTACATCCGAAGCGGTATCACTTGAAAAAAAAAAAAAAACCAACTTAGGGCATTTTCCATTGAAACCCAACCCTAACCCTAAACCCCCTAGTTAAAATTAACTGTTTTATTACAAAGTTCTGTTTTTTCTGGGTCACCCTGTATGCAGGGTGACTCAGAAAAAACAGAGCCCAAATTATTTATTAATTTTCCATTAAACTAACTAAACCCAACCCCAAATCCTAAACCCTAAACCCTAGTTGTTTTTGTTTTTCACGCCGCTTCCGTTACGGACTTCAATCGTAGCTGGGTTTGTTTTTTTGTAGTTTTTTTGTTTTTTCAGCAGTCACCGGCAAGCATGTTTTGAGGCAAGAGGCCATGACGGAACTCCGCAAAGATTACAATTATTTGTATTATTCAGACTGTAATATCGGAGTGGTATATATTTGATTGATACTATTTCTGCATAAATAAAAAGACTAAAGACAGATTTTATTTTTTTAAAGCCATACGTAATTAAAAACACCTTAATCCCTAAACCGTAACCCAATTCGCAAATGTTAATTCATAGACTGTAGTTAAACTGTCATTGGTACCAGCAAAAAATTTTCCGTTTTAATTTTCCAACCTAAGTCAGAAGTCAGTCCTACATTCTATGAATTAACATTTTGCGAATTGGGTTACGGTTTTAGGATTAAGGTTGTTTTAATTACGTATTGCTTTAAAAATAAACAACAAAAAACCAAATTATATATATTTAATTAAACCATTGAAATAATTATTGAATCTATTATTGAGACAGGTGTTTGTGTTAATATAGCAATGTATAATTTCAATTAACTTAGTTAAAAGATATTTCAACATTAAATGTATTAATTTGTGTTTTTGTTGTTTATTTTTTTAAGCAATACTAATTAAAAAAACCTTAATCCCCCTAAAACCGTAACCAAATTCGCAAAATGTTAATTCATAGACTGCAGTTAAACTGTCATTTGGTACCAGCAAAAAACTTTCCGTCTTAATTTTACCGACCTAAATCAGAAGTCAGTCTAGTTTGTTTAGTTTTAACTAGAACAAACTTTTAAGCCCGAAGAAAACTTTCACTTAACGTGGGGTAGTCAATATTTGCTCATTTGAATTCCATAATATTTAAATATATAACATTTTTTTTACCCAACATTGAAATATTTTTTAAAGTAAGTTTAATACTCTATGAATTAATTTTAAGTAATTAAAACATCTATTTTAAAGCATGATTTCAATTTCGTAAAATTTACGCTCAACTAAAATTGAAATCATGCCATAAAAAGATACTTTGTCTTTTTTATTAAACAAACCAAAATTTCTCTGTGGTCTGGAGAAAGGAGGGGCGAATCTACCTAGAGTTAGGAGGGCTGGGAGGTGTTTGCCTGTAAAAATCAGCAGGCCACCCACTCCGTATAACTCGACTACTCACATTAACTCTCCACTCACCTTAACTCAATATAGAGGAGAGTGGAAGAGAGTCAGGTCTAATTTAGACAGGATTGGTCGGTTGTTGACTTAATTACTAATTACGCCTAATTAAACCAATAAACTGAATTTTTTTTTCAAACACTGGGTGTGCTAACACCAAGGAATATCTAAGTATAAATATTGTGTCCATAACATAAATAGAAAAAATCCTTTAGCTGGTGAAGATTGATAAACTCAGCTTTAGTATAAAATAGAAGATATATACATATATATATGTAAAATGATACTGAAGTGAATCCGATGGTATGCTGAAAAAAATAAAGGAAAGAAAGTATAGAATGGATAAAATAGGATATTTTAATCTTTTACTTACACGCGTTTCGGTCAGGAGTTTATCGATGTGTACATTGTTCAAACTATTATTATTTTAAATACCAAACGAAATGAAATAATGATAATGTAGAAATGTTCCGCACGCCAAGTAAATTCGACCTCATCAGAGTAAATCCTTAATTGAAATGAAATTCGTTGGAAAAGCGGAGAATTTTGAAATGTTCGAAAAAGATTTTTTTTAAATTCACTCCAGACACGGTCGAGAAAGACGGTTAATGACGTCATATCGCATGCGAACAGATTTTGACGCGGAATTCTAAATTTTCAAAGCATGGGGTTTTTTTTTTAAATAAAATTATATGTATGTGTAATTTGTTGGTGCTAATTTATTAATTTGTAATAAAGTCATATAGTGATTTTCTAAATTAAAATGTTGTTTTAGTCAAATTAAAATGAGTATTTAAATGTTAGAGAACATAAAACAAATTTGCTGTTTCATTTAAAGGAGGAGAGTAAAAACAATATTATGCAAGGATGGAGTCGATGATAACGACAATGGCAGAAGATAGGAAATAGAACAATGTAATTTACTATAGATAGGGATTTTTTTAAGTTTAGAGAAAAGGGAAAAGGAAGAGTATAAGGAAAGACATTTAAGATTTTTTTAAATTAGGAGAATGATTTGGAAATTTTAGTGTAAATATTATGAAATTTAGTGATGTATATATAAGTTTTTTAATATAATCCTAGCAAGGAATGGTGATATTATAAAGACCAGGTCTCTGTGGTAAAGTATTGAGTATCGAAATGGCCGAGGATTCTACGATACGACGTACATTTTAATTGTGGATAAAAGCGATCATTGAAGATTTCTGCAAAATAAAATAAAATTGACTTTGTAATAAATTGTATGTTACTAATGAATTGGATGTATTTCCAAATTTTAAGTCTTTAAGAGTGTCATACAATCGTTTTTTATTTTTATTTCTGGCAGTTATATACATATATATATACATATATACATGTATATATATACATAATATATATATACATATATATATGTACATATATATATACACAATGTGTATATAACATTTATATATGTCATATATACACATATGTATATATATACGGGTCGGGTTAGCTCAGTCGTAGAGCGTTGGCTAGCAACCACAAGGTTCCTAGTTCGATACCGGCGTCTCGCCAACTCAGCGTATGAGTAGCACAAAGATATGTGCGGTAAAGTAAGGAGCTGATGGTAGGTGGCGCTTCACCTCAGACGCTAAAATAATCTCCTTTTATAACTATATACGTAATAATATCATATGTAAATATAATACGTATATATATATACAGATATATACAGATATATATGTATATATATATGCATAATATACACAATGTGTATATACATATATATATATATATTTAGATAGTACAATATATACATTATATATACTATATAACATAATATATATATACAATATATATATATAAATATAATACAAATATATACATATGTAATATATATACATAGATATACATATATATATATACATATATTATACATATGTATACATAATATATACAATATATATACCATATGTATATATATAACATATGTATACATATATATATATAATATATATATATTAACATTGTATATAGGTATACATATGATAACATATATATATATATACATATGTATATATGTATACATATAGTATACTATATATATATATATACATATGTATACATATGTATACATAATATAATATATATATATACATATATTATACATATGTATATAATCTTTCTGCGTCTCTCCCTCTATCTCTCTTGCAAAAATCTACATGCCATATTGGCTTGTAAACCAAACCATGGGTAGCAGCATGGTGGGTGTGAGACGCGGCGGAAAAACCTAAATAGTCCAACGGCGTATATCACAAGATCCGGGCGGAGGAACCCAGATTGGGTCAACGGTCAGGATCAACCAGCTCAGTCAGGTAACTACTGCTCCTCATCTCTAATTCTAGCGCCTATTGATGAATAACCCAGTAGCTACCGATAGATATGACTTGACTATGACCTTGACCCAACCAAAACCATTCATGACAGTTCACAAAATCGAATCATGCAGCAACATACTCATTGCACTCACAAAAAGTACGCGTTCTGCTGAGGCTCTAGCTTCGGCCAGTGTTCGAGAAATAACCTACGGTGCTCCAAATGCATCACACACCTAAACCACATCACCTTAGCACCGACAAACAAGACACCACTATAATAAAAACATAGCCCTGACGACAATAACTAATAAGACAGACATAGAGCCCAGTCCAATACAAACCTACTTAGATGTTAAAATCACTGAAGCTAGCAACACTTAACGCTAGAACGCTAAGAACGATAGGCCAACTCTCCTAACTTAGCGTCCGCAGCCGGAAAAGATATAGAATATCATATGTGTGCAAGAACACAGATTTGACCATAGTGATGTAAGATTAAATACCATGAATCTGGAAATGGGTGGACGCTTGTGTCAGCATCTGCATGGAAAAATTCCGTCAATGCCACTATAGGAGGTGTAGAATGCTTCTCAGTCCTCGAGCACTAAAATCACTTAATAGCATAGAAAAAATCCAACCGAGAATCAGGAGCGCTACGTTAATGGCAATCCTAGCATGACTGTAGTATTGTGTTACAGCCTCACAAATGTCAGCGATGAAGCAGATGTAGAAACATAATGTACTGTCATTGGTGGAGACAGTGCACAGATAGGAAAAACGAAAACAATAGATTCAGCTTACACAACACCTCAAACAGAAACGGCATCTCCTAGCTGAGTTCTCCCTTGAGAACAGACTTGTTTGCTTAAACACCAAATTCCAAAAACGAAGGGCAAACTATGGACATACACACACCCAAATAACACAAAAGCACAATTAAACTACATCCTAATAAACAAGAAATGGATAAATAGTGCAATGAACTGCGAGGCATATTCCTCCTTTGAAGGAGTATCCTCCGACCACAGAATAGTCACTGCAAAATTACGACTAAGCTTGCGTAGAAATAAAAAGCAAACTAGTAGATCTGTACGAACGAATGGTCGACACTTGCCAACAGCGATAATATGCAATCGCTACGCTGTCGCACTAAGAAATAAATTTGATATCATCCAGGAGACATCTGAAAGCCTCTCACCAAACGAGGAATACGAAAACTTGTTAGTGCTCACTAGAAGCAGCAGCAGAGTGCGTACCAACCAAACTAAAGCTAAGCTCTCTTTCCCTGGGAGACAGAAAAAGAAATGATAAAAAAAAAAGCAGCCCAACGTAATAAAACAAACCCAACTAACACCAATTTACATAACCTTAGGAAAGCCCAGATAGAACTAACCAAAACATACAAAAAAGAACAAACAGAATATATACAAACACAAATAAATAACATCAGACAATCAGTGGAAGACAGACAGTCGCGATTAGCATGGCAAATAGTAAATGAAATTAGTGGTAGGAAAAGTACATCTAGATCAAAGCTAAAGGCAACCAGCCAAAAAGATAGACTGCAGAAATGGAAGGACCACTTCCAGAAACTTCTGGGGAACCCACCTGAAATCATAGAAAATAACACCCAAAATATCATAGATACACGACTAGACATCAAACTGGGGGATTTTACAACAGAAGAACTTAACGAAGTATTAAAGAAACTAAAAGGTAGAAAAGCAGCAGGTCTCGACGAAATACCCCCAGAGGTATGGAAGACCAGAAAGTTCAATGACATATAGCTTAGTCTATGCAATGCTGTATATAGACAAAATAGAATAGATAAATAGACAAAAGGATGCATCCTCCCATTCCCAACAGAGGGAGACCTAGGAATTGCTAAAAACTACAGAGGCATAACGCTTACTGCTATTGCAGCTAAGATATATAATGCCCTTCTTCTTAATTGCATCCGACCCGAAATAGAGAAAATCCTTAGGAAAACCAAAACGGATTCCGCAGAAATAGATCCACAATCTCTCAAATCCTGACTATACTACGAATCATAGAAGGGATTCTAGCAAAGAATCTAGAGGCAACGCTACTATTCGTAGACTTTTCTAAGGCATTTGATTCTATACACAGAGGGAAAATGGAACAAATACTACTAGCATATGGTCTCCCCAAAGAAACTGTTGCCGCCATAATGATGCTCTACAAAGATACTAAAGCAATGGTACGCTCACCTGATGGCGACACAAATTTCTTTGACATTGCCGCTGGGGTCCTGCAGGGAGATACATTAGCACCATATATATTTATAATATGCCTAGAATATGTACTCCGAACATCATTAGATACCATAAAAGAAAAAGGTTTCACACTAAGAAAGGCAAGAAGCAGGCGATACCCCGCACGAACTGTCACAGATGTAGACTATGCTGATGACCTCGCACTTCTTGCAGATACACCGACACAGGCTGAGGCACTTCTACACAGCCTGGAGGAGGCAGCAAAGAACATCGGCCTCTACGTGAACTCTGATAAAACTGAGTTCAAGAGCTTCAAAAAGCAAGGAGACATCTCCACACTTGACGGTAAACCTCTTAAGTCAGTAGAAAAACTCACATACCTAGGTAGTAATATTTCATCCACAGAAAGCAATGTTAACACTCGAATAGGAAAGGCATGGTTGGCCACCAACAAACTATCAGTCATATGGAAATCCGATCTCCCTGACAAGCTAAAGAGACAATTCTTCCAGGCTGTGGTTGTGTCAGTACTGCTGTATGGCCGTACCACCTGGACCCTAACGAAGCGCCTCGAGAATAAGCTAGATGGTAGCTGCACAAGAATGCTGCGAGTGGTCCTGAATAAGTCGTGGAAGCTGCACCCCACAAAGAAGCAACTGTATGTCCAGCTTCCCCCCATCGCACAAACCATACGAGTAAGACGAGCTAGGCATGCGGGACACTGCTGGAGAAGCAGGGATGAGCTGGTAAGCGACGTACTACTGTGGAAGCAAGCACATGGGCACGCTAATGTGGGCCGCCCAGCCAGAACCTACATTGACCAACTATGTAAGGATGCTGGCTACTGTGCGGAGGAGCTCCCTGAGTCTATGAATGATAGGGAAGGTTGGTGAGAGATCGTCATGGATATCTGTGCAAACAGCGCGTCATGATGATGATGATGATATATAGTCATATGCACATATATATTACATATATACACATGTAAATATATGTATATATTCACATATGTATATATATATATACACATATGTATATATATATATACACATATGTATATATATATATATATATATACATATATATATATATATACATATGTGTATAGATATACATATGTATATATATATGTATATATATGTATATATATACATATGTTATATATATTATATACACACACACATATATATATATGCATTATATACACACATATATATATGTATTATATACACACACACATATATATATGTATTATATACACACACACATACACATTGTATGTATATATATATATATATATATATATATATATATATATACTATGGACTCCCTCGTCGATTTCGATGCATGAGGGTTCTTACACTGAACAACCCACACTGATTTGTTTATAGTGGAGAAGGCTTGTGTTGGACCATCCGCAGTTTTTGGCATAGTCGAATAAACTGGAGCATGAATTCCACAAACCCAATTAACGACTGAACTCAGGAATTTTGAATTCAGAGTTTTCCCTCTCGTAGACTGGTTACCTACCCAAGGTTAAAGTGCCCAGTCTGCCCTACTATTTTACCCATAGCTAGAGGGTATATATATATGGATTCATACCTTTCCCAAGGGTATTAGCTATGGGAAATACAAACAGCCTTGTCTGGGATTTGAACTCGGGTTGACAAGTCCATTTCCCACGACCCTAGCCATTATGCCACGGGCTTCCATTATATATGTATATATATGTATACACACATATATATATGTGTGTGTGTGTGTATATATACATATGTATATGTATGTATATATATATATATATGTATATATATATGTTATATATGTATATATATATACATATGTATTTTCCGTTAAGATATTTTGGTAATTAGAGAACGGGACATGAATGTAATTTTATGTGTTGTGAAATGGAGCTATTGTCTGTTAAATGGAGAGTTAAACGACGTGACAATTGTAATACTACCCTTCCTACGGGAACCAAATGTAATACTACGGTGGTCGCGGCAACAAATGTTATACTATACCGTCCTGCGGGAAGGCACCAAATGTACCAATATGCTGTCGCGGCGACGAATCTAACCCGATGGGTGTTCTTTGACCCACAGGAAAGTTGAAGGGCTTGTTCTGGGCTGTACCCGAAAGTGACCAAATTCACCAATGTTGTTCCACAATTACAACGGACGCGCTCCCAACAATAAAAGACCTTTATTAGTTATACGGTGATAAAAATTATGTACAACCGCAAAGGGATATCGAAGTTGAAGTGGATTCGGAATTTTGTGGACTGACTGGCGATATATGTTGAGTTCTGATTCAAATTCAGGACTTGAGTAGCAAGATGACAAAGCAAAGACGGTGACAAGGGCTCTGAGACGGAGCTATCAATCTGCTATGGAAGCAGTTGTCCAATCTGGTCAAGAACCAGCTGTCCGATCTGGTCAAGAACCAGCTCTCCTATCTCCTTTATGGGTTCCAAACCCCTGAATCCAGGGCTCTGATTGGCCAGCCAATAACACTACTACAGTGTTATACAATGTCGTTGAGGTAAAACCGATGTATGTATTTTCATTTTCTGGGAGACTGCAATCTCCTAAGGGACATTTAAATCTGTATACTACATTGGTCTCATTAAGCCGACTTTTCTGGGGAGAGGAATTGTTGCGGACAACGAGGTTAGTTGTTTTGAATTTTGTATAATAAATAATTAATTTTACCTTATTATCAGGCGATTATTCCGATTTTTTTAGTGCTATTTCATAAAGTTTGTTATTCCTGTGCATCTGGTTGCGATAGTAACTGTTATTTGAAGAAGTATTTGCTGTAGTATGTTTTTCCTTGTGGCTAGCGTCTTTTTTCGGATGATCTGTTTGATTTGTTCGTCAATGACGTGATTGGGAAATCCGTTATTAACCAGCGTAGTTGACTTAACAGTTACGGGATTTTTATATGGATATGTTGTAAACGTGTTATTGTTAGTGTCTATCAAGAAACGGGAGTTGATTATTATTGTTTAGTTCATGTGTAAAATTGAGGACAAAGGTTGTTGTTTTTTTTTGGGGGGATGCTTGTTGGAGTTCAATTAGTTCATTTGTGTTATTGACAAGGACAAGAATATCATCAACATAACGAACATAGATAGTTTTTTTTTTATAATATTGAATATTTTATTTTCAAAGTGGGCCATATAAAAATTACTAAAGGTCGAACCCAAAACGAAACCCATCGAGATACCTAGATGGTCATAAAATGGGACCTCAGTTGTGCAGTAGAGGAGAATTTTTTTTAAGGATGTTGGAATTAATTTTAAGAGGTGGATATTACCGAAATATCTTAACGGAAAATACGCACATTCTACACAAAGAAAAAAATAAACAAAAACTCCAAATACTAGAAGCTTTATACATAAAACAATACAAACCAGCCTTAAACAAAATTAATTTCCAATGCAGTACACACCTTTTAAAATGCTTATAGCACCTTTCCCATCAATTCTTCTCCTTCCAGCCTCCATATCCATTAATATGATTTGAAAAACTGGAACACACCACACCTGATGATGGCACTTCGAAGTGCCGAAAGTACTCGGTTCATGAACTTTGGTGGACTAATCCACGAATTCCACCCATATAATAAAAAGTTGGCCTGAAAACTAGAAAAGATCACAAATAAAATTGTTAAACAGGAGATGTGTCTTTTGTTTAATTCAACATGCATCTATATATATACATATGTATGTACATACATATATATGTATGTATACACATATATACATATATATACACATATATGTATGTATACACATATATATATACACATACATACGTATGTATACACATATATATGTATATACATACATATGTGTATGCATACATATATATATATGCATACATACATACATATATGCATACATACATACATATATGTGTATACATACATATATGTATATACATACATATATGTATATACATACATATGTGTATACATATGTATATACATATGTATACACATATATATGTATGTATACACATATATGTATACATATGTATACATATGTATATATATATACATATATATGTATATATACACATATATGTATATATACACATATATATGTATATATACACATATATGTATATATATACATATATGTATATATATATATATGTATATATACACATATATGTATATATACACATATATATGTATATATACACATATATATATTATATATATATATATACATATATGTATATATATACATATATGTATATATATACATATATATGTATATATACATATGTATGAAAAAAATCTTCATACAATGACTGCTATTTACACAGTAGCAATGCAACCAGCAAAGCCTTCATCAGATGATGACTCCGGGTTCAGGCACGGTTTCGGGCCGAAGCATCATTACCACTAACCCAGAGCGCACAGCAATATCTCACGATACCACCACGATATGTATATACATATATGTATACATATGTATATATATATACATATGTGTATATATATATATATATATATATATATATACACACATAGATATATATACATATTTTTTTCCTTTTGCTAAGACCTGACAGGAGAGGGGGTGGACTAAACTTTGTAGTGGCTATTGCTTATTTTTTTTTAAAAACAAAAAAACATCCGAACATGACGTGCCAGTTATCTCCTTAAACTCGTAGTTTTCAACAGAATGTTGATTCGATGTCGGTAAGTTATACATTCGTTTTCTGAATTGTGAAATTAATTTCGTTTTATTACTTAATTTTTTTTTATTCGTTAGTAATTTTGAATGTTAATTTCTGTGACATGTAAAGAATATTAATTTCATTTCTTTTTGTTTAAATAACCAATGGCAACTTGAAAATTTAGCCCACCCCTTCCAGGTACGAGCAAAAGGCACCCCCCTTCCAAAAAAAATGTGTGACAGGGAACATAAAATCAAATTTGGCCCAGTGGGCCCTCTGCGTGCTCACAACCGAACTACTTGTAGAAATGGCCTTCTTCAGCGAAGAAGTGGCAATCACCATATACATATATATATATATATGCACACACACATGTACTTATATAAATATGTATTTATATATATACACACATATATATATATATATATATATATATACACACACATGTATTTATATAAATATGTATTTATATATATACACACATATATATATATATATATATATATACACACACATGTATATATATTCTTATTTATTTATATATACATACACACACACACACACATATATATATATATATATTGGTTTGTTGGTTGGTTTTGAAGGCTATCACAATGCAAGTGTAAAGAAAAAAGAAGGTAACTGTGGTGTTGCTTGTTAACCTGTGATTTATTCTCAATATTTTGAGATAAAACATCCCTTCTGCAGAAGATCACTAGAACTGAAGTTGTTGCTAGTGGCTGTTCATTTGTTCTGTCTCATGTCTTCCAAATTCGGGGGGGGGGGGGGGTGGCTTGTTTATGTGTTGTGTGTAAGTGTAAGTGTGCGCGTTTATGTTTGTGTGACTGTTCATTTGCTTTCTTTTAATTAATTACTATTCCAGATTTGGCTCGCCCTCTAAGCATGTTTTTTTTTTTGTTGTTGTTTTTTTTTTTTACTAACAGGACCATCTGATCTCTTTTTTACTTTATATTAATTTGTCTGAGATTAACATTCCAGATATCGTTTGATTGTTTATGGGTGCGGGTGTGTAAATTTACTGTCTATCAAAATCACCCGACACCGTGTGTATGTGAGTATGTATGTTATTTGTAGGTTGTGTGTTTTCTGTTTGCGTGCGTACCTTGTTCATATACGTTAATATGTGTGTGTTTGATTTGGGAGCTTAGAATGAAATTAATTTTATTAAAAAGTGTAATTATAGAGCCTGCTAGATTCTATTTTGTTTTTTTTTTAATATTACTAGCAAATATATGCACCCTCCGGGTGCAAGTATTTAAGTTTTAATGTAATAAAATATTGTATTAAATTAGAAAGGCTAATGAAACTAAATAAGAATACAGATAAAAAAGATTTGAAACAGAGGGGGGTATAATAAAAGATTTGAAACAGAGGGAGTATAATAAAAAATGGAACAACTGAAACTTACTCTTCCATCACTCTCGTCTTTCATTGTTATTTTTTCTAATTTAAGTATTTAGTTAAAAGAGGAAGTGAAGAATAAAATGAGTTATTTTATCTTGTTAATGGATTTCATTTAAGATTCATTGAAGAGATTTTTGCTTATATTCATTAAAATAAAACCAAACAGTTAGAAATCAATAATACTAACCACATATTTATTAAATTTGATTTTTAAATATTAATATGCAAATTAGCCTTCTCGTTCACACTGTAAACCACTATTTTGTTGTATATATAAATATAATTGCATGTTGTCAATATGTAGACATAGTTAACAGTATTAATAATGTAAGTTAATTTTATTAATAATTGAGGTTTAGATAAAAAATAAAATCATGGAGAATGTGATGTCAATAACTAAGAGAATTGTGACTTGAGTAGGAATATAGTTTCGGTTACAGACAGAAAAACACACAATCTCCATTATAATAAGATATTTATCTTATTTTATATGAGAGAGAGATTGTGTGTGAGTGTGTGTTAAATTAAGGATTTATTCGAATGATACATTTATATTATTTAATATTATATTCAAATTGTAATAAAGTAAAACCAGACTTAGAAGAGAAGTATTAAGCTTTATTTAGATAAACCAAACTCATATACAAAATGACGGGGGTGTTAAA
This sequence comes from Doryteuthis pealeii, assembly GCA_023376005.1. NCBI lineage: Eukaryota > Metazoa > Mollusca > Cephalopoda > Myopsida > Loliginidae > Doryteuthis > Doryteuthis pealeii. Next base: position 77,801,787 of record CM042151.1, on the reverse strand, counting down.
TCACAATTAATGTAGCCTGTGTACGCGAGTCTATTGTTCGTAAAACGCGAGCGTATGATACCACACGTATATATCTGTTAAATTAAGAAATACTAAACTCTAGGTGTTGGTTAAATTCCACTCCCCTTAAGAGTTTTAATTCAAACAAAATACATAAATATATTAAGGTTTATTATAAGAAATATTTTAGAAATGATTATTTCTAAAAGTTGATGAATATTATTTCTAAAAGCAGACATGAATATCTTTCTTCCTCAATCATACCCCTCTATAATTAATTCATTTCTGCACACGGCAATTATCCTTAAACAAACCATTTATCAAAGGAAAGTATATTCTCTACATCATATCCTTCCCTCTCTGCACATGTAACGAATTTTTTTTCAAATAATCACATACATACAACGTTTTACGCACTTTTTCCACGGGGATCGTAGTTCGAAAATGAAAAGCCGAGATTTCGATTGCTGATTCAAGACAAAAACGATAGCCCATATTTAAAACATGGCGGATCACTATCTTCTTACATTATTTCTTCTATTTTCATATCGTTTCAGATATTATTCTATCGTGTCATACAAAGTAAAAACTGATAAATATTTACAAAATAAATGTTTATTCGGAAGGCAGAACCCTGCAAACATTCTGATGTGTATGAAGTTTTTAAAATTTATATGAAATATTTTAGATAATTTAGAAAAAAAAGGGTGAGAATAAGTAAAAGATAAAATGGCTGTTCAAAAATATCTTCTAATATAAGAGGGTATACACCAAAAATCATGAATTTCAATTTAGGTATCGAATTCTACATAGATACAAATTGTGACGCGCATTGTGTCGAATATATACAATACGTAGAAAATATGGGAGATATATCATTTGAAAAACCAAAAAAAATCTAATTCCTTCAAAACTAAGAGCAGATTTTTGACTGACTTTTCTATGTTCTGATATTGGGTGAATTTGAAAAAAAAGAATTTACTTAGATGAGAGGGGAAAGGATTAAAATATTAAAATCTAAGAAAAGTAACTTCTGTTGTATTACTTGGTTGATATCAATTCTAATTGTAATGAAATCTGGAAAAACTTTACCAATTATTTCTTTGTTTTCCAATTATATTTATATGATTCAATAAGGTAAAACGCTTACTCTAAACTTTTGGTGTTCGAATAAATCGGGAGGTTTCAGTTCTGGACCTTCATCAGTGAAAAGCTAATGTTTTGATAAGTGATCACTATAACAAAAGCGAATATTGCACTTATTACATATTTAAGGCATTTCCTCGTTGTCTATACGTATATGGCTCTCAAGAATTTATATAAACAAATTATTCCTTGTATGTTTTGATAAGTGATCACTATGATTCATGTCGTTTCAGATATTATTCTCTCATGTCATACAAAGTAAAACCTGATAAATATTTACAAATTAAATGTTTATTCGCAAGGCAGAACCCTGCAAACCTGATGTTTATGAAGTTTTTAAAATTTCAATGAAATATTTTAAGTAATTTAGAAACAAAGGAGGAGAATAAGTAAAAATAGAATGGCTGTTCTGAAATATCTTCTTATTTAAGATGCACCAAATTATGCACCAAATTATGCACCAAATTTAGGAATTTCAATTTAGATATCGAATTCTACGTAGATACAAATTGTGACGCTCGCTGTCATATTTAAGGCATTTCATCGGTGTGTATATGTATATGGCTAGCAAGATTTGATTGTGTGGCAAAAGCTGTATTACATATCTTATATATAAACAAAGTATTCTTTGTGTGTGCAACGTCTTGGGAATTGAGATCCTCTGCGTGTACGAGGGCATGTTAATCAAGTTTGGGATTTTTCCTGAAGTCGTAGTGCACAAATCAGATATAAATCGTCCATCTTTGTTTTTACGATGGGATATCGATCCTTATCAAATTTTTATAGTGCAAACCTCCGATATAAATGTCCTATCTTCATTGTGTTTGGCGACATGCAGACTCAGTTCAAATTTTCTTTTAAATGTCACATCTTACATGTTTTGTTTTAAAAGTCTTAGTGCACACCTCACATACAAATGGCCTATGTTCCCTGTGTACGACGGCATGTTGATCCACTTCTCGTTTTTTAAGTTTTAGTACACACATCACATACAAATGGCATATCTCCATTGCGTAAGACGGCATCTTGATCCAGTAGTAGATTTGTTTTAAATGTCTGAATGCACACATCACATGCAAATGGGCTAACTTCACTGTGCACGGGGGCATGTTGATCCAGTTCCCATTTTGTTTTAAAAGTCTTAGTACACACATCACATACAAATGGCCTATTTCTACTGTGCACGGAGGCATGTTGATCCAGTTGTGATTTTCTTTCAAACGCCTCAGTGCACACATCACATACAAATGGCCTATCTCCACTGTGCATGATGGCTTGTAGATCCAGTACAAGTTTTGATTTAAAAGTCTTAGTAGACACATCACATACAAATGGCCTCTCCTTATTGTGTATGGCGGCATGTTGATGCCACCCTTGTTTTGTTTTAGTAATCTCAGGACACACCTTACATACAAACGGCCTCTGCTTATTGTGTATGATGGCATGTTCATGCAACTCTTGTTTTGTTTTAAAAAACTTAGGACATACCTCACATGCAAATGGCCTATCTTTAATGTGCACGGAGGCATGTCGATCCAGGTGTGATTTTCTTTTAAATGCCTCAGTGCACACCTCATATATAAATGGCCTATCTTCACTGTGCACGATTACATGTTGATCCAGTTCTAGTTCTGTATTAAAAGTATTAGCGCATACATCACATACAAAAGACTTATCATCACTGTGTACGACGGCATGATGATCCAGTTCTAGTTCTGTATTCAAGACCAGACATCACTTACAAATGGCTATCTTCACTGTGCACGACGGCATGTTGATGCAGTTCTCCTTCTGTTTTAAAACTCTTAGTGCACACCTCACTTACAAATTTCCTATCTTCATTGTGCACGATGGCATGTTGATCCAGTTCTCGTTTTGTTTTAAACATCTTATTTTGATCCAGGTCTGGTTTTGTTTTAGAAGTCTTCGTACACACCTCACATACAAATGGCCTATCTTCACTGTACACGAGGGCATGTTGATCCAGGTGTGATGGTTTTTTAAACGTCTCAGTGCACACATCACAACAAATGGCCTATCTTCCTTGTGTACGACGGCATGTTGATCCAGTTCTAGTTTTGTTTTAAACGTTTTATTGCACTTACTATATGTACAGGAATGCTTATTGTTGTGATTTAACTCGTGAGCATCACGATCGAGTACACTTTTAACAGATTTATTTCCTTTGTGTATTAACCGATGTTGAAGAAGCTGAAATTTATATTTAAAAGACTGATGACATACATTGCATGGAAATGGCCATTCTCTACTCTGTGAACACACATCTTCACTGTGCACGACGGCATGTCGATCCCTCTCTGATTCGTTCTTATTGTTGTGATTTAACTCATGAGCATCACGACCGAGTTTACTTTTAAATGATTTATTGCACTTACTACATAGAAAAAACTTATTTTCGTGGTGTGTATTCCTATGTTGAAGAAGCTGAAATTTATATTTAAAAGACTTATGACATAAATTACATGGAAATGGCCATTCTCTACTCTGTGAGCACACATGTTCAAGTTGGTCGATTTATACTTGAATATTTTGTCACATTCTTTGCATTCTAATTCATCCAATTTAATTTTTTTCTCCATCGCTTTTAATTTCTTTAAGTCTTGCTGCTGTTTCCTTTAAATTAACTTCGTTTTTGGTCAGAATTGGGTTTTCCTCAGCAGAGTTTGCTTTAGATATTTAACATAAATACTCGTATGCAGCCTTCTCAGTCACAAAAAAAATATTCAATTAGACGTTTTTGGATCTGCTGAAGTTTACTGGGGGGTATATTTTGACGTCAATCCTGCAATAAAAGTTTAAAAAGAAGGAATAGGATAATTACATTATTTCTTTTACATGTTACATATAAAAAGACAAATTCACTAATAATTTTAATAAAAGTTCAGCGATTTCGCTTATAAATCTCAAACTTTCATTTTTCTTTGTACTTTACTTTCTTTTACTCGCACTACAGATACGATTAGGACTATAATTTACATATTGGTATTAAAAATGAGTTTTTAGTAAATGTGTGCTTAGTATTATTGATTCTAATTGTTTGGTTTAATCTTAAGGAATCTTAGTAAAATTCTCGAGGTAGATCTTAAAAGAAATCCATTAACAAGAAGAAATAAGTTTAATTTTATTCTTTACTTCCTATTTTAATTAAACAGTTAAATTAGAAAGATTTAGCATTGAAAGACAGTAGTGATGGAAAAGTGATTTTTAGTTCTATTTTTCGATTATATCCCACTCGATTTAAAATATTTTTATCTGCATTCTTATTTAGTTTCCTTAGACTTTCTAATTTAATATGAGATGTTATTACATTAAAAATTAAATACTTGCACATTGAAGGGCATATATTTGCTAGTTGATATAAAAATGAATTCCCTTTTAATCATAGACGTCCAAAAATATTAACAATTGAGATGCCCGAGAAAAGAGGAGGCAAATTTATAAACGACATTAATAATTAAATGTGTATGATGATAATGATAAATACTTTAGATTTTATCAATATTTCAACAGGGAAAAAAATTAAAATCGTGATGTATACTGCAAAAAATAAAAACGTTTGACGTTTATTAAATTCAATTTTTTTTCTAAACGATCTTCATTAGAGTGCCTTTAACACGATATACATCTTGATTATTTTCATTGACATGATTTTTATGTTTATTCCAATAATTAATTTTATTTCCTCAATCGTTTTCTTTAGAAAAGTGAGTTTATCCAATTCCCTGTATGCAATAGGCATGTTAAGCAGTTGTTTAAAATCTTGTTAAGTTCTGGGAAGAGTGAATTATGAAATTCTCTAAATGATTGCAAAACGTTGTAAAACAAAATTGTAAATAACTTGAAAAAAGTAATTAAGTAAATTGAAAAAAAAATGTAAAAAACAAAAAGCAATCATTTCATTCAAATTTCAGATTCAACTTTTAAAACTCTAAAATCATTAAGTTACTTTAAATTAGCGATAGGCAAATTTGTCATCTGCTAGGAATTTTAAAAGCAAATTAAATAATTAAATTATTTAAGGTTAAACTTTGTCTAAATCGATCAGTAGTACCATAATAACCATCATTAAAAAAGAAAAATATCATTACATATGCAGTTTAATTTTAAAAGATTTAAAAGTATTTGTTTTGGTCAATTTTGTTCGCCGACGCCATTTTGGCTGTTTTTCAATGGTTTTAGGCGCTTGTTTACAATTTTAACGTAACATTTGGGATGAAAAAAAAAGAATTTACCAAAAATCAGGTAATTATCCGATTTTAATGAAATTTTCAGTATTGATTTAACAATTAATGAATTTTATAATGCATCAGTTATTTTATTTCAAAACTTTACATTTTTCATAGCAAAAATACTAAATTATATATAAAATATGAAAATCCTGATGTTAAGTTTAAAATGTTATATTTTTAGATTCTAAAAATAGATATCTACTTAATGCAAACCTTATATTAGGCGCCAAAAGTAATAAGTTTTGAAGAAAAACTCGATTGAAAATGTACCCCCTCCCCTTTTTAAGCAGAAAAAACATCGATGTATAATTTTTTCTTTTATAAAATAATAGCCAATTAAATAATTATCGAAATGAGTAAAAAAGAAATCTCCAAAAAATTATTTATTATTTTTTACATTTTATTTTTCGGTACTTATTTTCTCATAGAAAAGCCACCGTAAAATTTTTTTTTGTTTCTATTCATAACTTCGGTCTTTTATCTGTAATTAGTATCGAAAATGACCAACTCGCAGAACATTTTACGCCCCCAACATACGGGGGGGGGGGTCAAAATTAAGTGACCTGAAAAAAATGAGAAAGTTTTGAAATAAAATAAATAATGCATTATAAAGATCATTCATTGATACATAAACACTGAAATTTCATTAAAATCCGATAATTTCCTGATTTTTGGTAAATTATTTTCTGTAGGGGGGCTAAAGTCATTTTGTCAAAAACGAATTTTAGGCTCCGTTTGCCAGTCCCTACTTTAAATGATTTCAAAAGATCGTAAAAAATATTTTTTTTAAAATGTTCTTCCATAAAATTAATAATAAAAGAATTAATCCCCTCATTTAAATAAAACAAAGTAGTCCTCACCAAAATGAGCGTCTACAATTAAATTTATATACAATTATATCCTTTAAATTCCAAAGTCAACTTTTAAAATCTCGATAAAATTTAGATTTTTTTTTCATTACAAAAAAGGTAAAACTGAATAAATCTGTTTATGTTTAAATCTTAAAGCATCGAGATTTTATCAGAAGCATTTCAGTAATGCCCAGAAAAAAAACGTACGTTATTACGTAGAAGAGATATTTGTATATTTTTCAGTAACCCAGCGTCAGTCAGGAACTTTTAATGCTCAATTCCGTACAAGTATATCTCCCCCCCCCCATCATTAAAAAATATCACTGAACCATTAAGCATTATATTTAACAGAATGGTAACGGACAGTATGTAGAAATATCCGAAATAAGTTTAACCACCCAAAAATATTTTAAGTCTTTTCCGCAAGATTTTACAATTTTAACGTCATTATTTATTCAACTACTAATATCTCGATAAAATTAGAATAGTTTTTCATTATTAAAATGTAAAACTGCGTAAATCTGTATTTAACAAGCAGTTTTTAGATTTACTCATTTATCAGTGGACCATTAAGAATTATATTCAATACAATATTAACTGATACTTCAACAAGTAAATAGATTTAGATGTACTTAAAAGTAAAACCGTCATTTATCAAAGCCGCACTTAGTGGGATTTTACATTGTTTTGTTATTGAAAAATATATTCTGTTTACAGATTTGATCCTCTTACAGAACAAATGCGAGTCCTGTAAAATATTCATGACTTTATACAAATTAATTTCCCCCGCCAGTAAGTAGAAATATCAGAAATAAAATGATCCCCCCCACCCTCCAAAAATATTGCTACAGATTTTCGAAAAATTTTACAATTTTAACGAACGTTTAACGTCATTATGAAAAAATTAAAATAAATTGGAAACGAGCTGCCATAATAAATATTATTGGAAATAGTAAAGAGGACAATTAGATATATTTCGTATTTTGAGATAGACGTTACATACGAAAAAAAAATCAGATATTTCTATGATGTTTGGTAGTACTCACCTTTTCTGGAAACTGCAAAATTCTTCTTTCTCTTGTAACGAGAATTTATGTCGACTGGAGAAATGTAGTGACTTACTGTCGATATAAATCTAAAATATTATATAGAATATTTCTCAATGTGGTAAGTAGAGGAAGCGATATTTATTGGATGGTTCTATTTTCTATTATTCATAATTTAACTCATATTAACATAACACGCACTTACCAGCATAACCCTGTTAGGATGCAATGGTTAGCGAGCAGGCCTCACAAATAATATAATAGCGATTTCGATCTTCACTAGACACCCAATACTAGCAGCCTTATGCCTAATAACAATTTATTTTATTTTTTGCATCATAGCCTATACCGTATGTTACACGAGGTCAGTGTAGCGTCGAAGGGGTGTCTTTCCACTTTAGAGAGTTACAGAACTAGAACCTCAGAAGACGCAAACTATTACCTTCATGTCGCAGATATCGTCCTGATATATTACGTCTATTCATTCAGCCTGGATGTCTATCAAGAACTGTAAAAATTATTGGTGGTGTAGAGTTTTAGAGTGAATAAAATTGATTGCCTTTAACTTTTGTTTCATAACATCATCAAATTTGAGATGTTTGGTGAAGAGAACCTGCTGATGAATTATACAGTGAAACTTAATAGCCATACTTGTTTCTTTGCTAATCCGTTGCAGATCCGGGTAGATAATCCAATTCACTCGCCAGCTATGATAGGTGCACCATTCGTTAGTTTGTTAGATTTTACGGCATGTCAACCCTTGTTAGGTTATTTTATGCCGAAGACGTTTTGTTTTATTCATTCTCGGTGGGTATTCAACATTTCATTCAAACTCGTTTTGTTCTTCTTTATTTTTTTTTCAAATTCAATTTTTAAAACTCCAACTATGCCCCTCATGACACATCTTCAGTCGGCTCCCCTGAACTGCTAGAAATTTTGTTTATGAACCTGCAGACCTGGTTGCATTATCCTGGGGTGTTCCTGTTTGTTTTTTTTTTTTGCTAAGTTTGCTCAGACTATAAAGGAATTTGTGATAATATGGGAAGTTTACCAGTTGAAACAAATTGTATTCGCCAACCAATTAAAGATAGTTGTTAATATGATACTAAAATGCGTCTTCTGATGTTGCTATGGATGAGTAAGAACCTACCCCTTCAGTGACACACAGGTCTCAATGTTACTTATGGTATAATGAGGATTGAACTCTCTTTTATATGATTTTTGCCGATCATTACATCATTATTAAGTTCTCTTGCTTAGTGTTTCCTTTGGTAATTTGAATGTATAGAAATCTAAATTTATAAACACAGAAAGAATTTAAAAGAACATAGATCTTTCCAATAAATATAGCTTCCTCCACTTAACACATACAGAAATATTCCATATTTTATTTTCGTAACTAATTTTAAACAATCATACCGACAATACTTCAGTCGGTATTTATTCTCGTCACAGGAAAAAGAAATTTTTAGTTTCCAGAAAAGGTGAGTACCATTTTTCTTTTCATATGAAAAGTCAGTTAAATAATTCATATTTAAATGGATTAAAATAATCGAACCAATAAAGTGTTGTTTTTTGCAGTTTACAAGATTTTATAAGATTTATGGATTTTATTTGGGTTAAAAGTTGTTTGAGCAGGGGTCTTGTCCCCAAATCTAAAGACTGGGATCTGTGCAGAATATTACCTAAACAGAAACATATTCTATAGTTTGGTTTGCTTTCTGATGTAATGAATATGTAAATGCCTAGTTATCCCCTCACTATAATCTGATTTGATAGTGTCCTCCATAAATATTCGACACTATGGTGGTACAAGCGCCTACTACAAGCCTACTAGCAAGACTACCACGACGACTGCTCGGAAGACGTATGCTACTCGACCCACCAGTTTCTATTTACCTACGAGAATATACCTTACTACAACTTCTTAATATATCCTTTAACCCGGATGTATCAGTTTGGTTTGTGTTATTTTGTTTTACGGCATATCAACCACAGTGGGTCATTTAATAGGGACAAAGTTTTGAAATAAATTCATTCTTAATTCTTTTTTTATAAATACTTTTTTCTATATAACCCATAGATGGAACCCTACCAGGTACTACAGAGTGGACCAGCAAGCAATAGTGATGAAGGGAAACTCCACATTCCCCGAACCTCTAGAACAGGAACCTCACCATCCGATAGAGTTTAACGTCATTCCCAGGACATGAAGATCATCAACTACTAACTTCTAGCACCTGTATGATAAAAAGGGTTGGGGCTTGCTATAAGCTTAATACGGTTGGGAAAATCATATTAGTGCTAGAGCTTGACGTGACCAGCCGATTGATCGGAAGGGGGCTCTCTGCCCGCCCGTCCAGCCCAAGTAAGGGATAAAATGTTGAGTTGCATGTCACGAACTGCTAATCCATCTGGGTTCCATCCATAAGCATCACGGTTCGCCACTCACGGCCAGCTGGTGGCCCCTTTGGGGGATATACTCTCATTAAGAATCAATGTTTTGATAAAAAGAAATGAGTCGATTATCAAATTAGAAGAAATAGAAATTATATAGCGACATATTAAAAAGCAAATGTCTCGATTACAGTGTTCATTTCGGTCCCAATCTGTCAAAGAATATATTATTTTGTTTACCTAATTTTTCATATTGACGTTAAACATATTTAGAGTTGAAAGATCTTTCGAATATGAGCTGCAATATTTTGGAGGGAGTAATTTTATTTCTTCTATAGATTTGTACACATTTTCTGTAGAAATTAATTTTCACAATGTAGCACTAGAATCTTTTGTAAGCAAAAGAAAATCTGTAAACTGAATGGTTATTAAAGAAAAAATAATCTAAAATTCCACAAAGTGCGGATTTGCTTAATATCAGTTTTACTTTACGTAAACGTCAAGTCTATTTATTAAATATCCAGTTGGTTCAGTAATTGTTAACGTTGAGTTGAATGAAATAATTAGTGGTTTGGCGGTCTTTTGAATGAGGGGGAGAGATATTAGATCTTACTTAGAAATTGATTGTTTAATATTGCTGACTCGAGATGGATTTGAACATCAAACTCTACGGGACAAATGTAGCTATTTATACAACCAATCATATTGAATCTGTATTTTCTTTACAGTTATTCGTCACACGAAAAATAATTTTGCAGTTTCCGGAAAAGTTAAGTACTACTTAACTTTCAGTTATCATTTTTCTTTTCATATTGATGAATTTTATTTCTGAAAGCAAAGATGTATATTTTACTACTCCAATCATACTCCTCTATAATTACTTTGTTTCTGTCAACGACAACTGTCTCTGAAAAAACATTTATATAAGGAAAGAATATTTTATACATAATATACTTCCCTGTCTACACACTTAACAGAGTGGTTTTTTTTTTTTGGGGGGGGGGTCAAATAATCACATACATACAACGTTATACACACTATTCCTACAGGGATCAGAGTTTGAAAAATAAAAAGCCAAGATTTCGAATGCTGATTTCAAGACAGAACGCCCTCCATATTTGGAACATGGCGCATCACTATCATTTCTTTCATTTTCATATCGTTTCAGATATTTTTGTCTTTCAGTTCTGATTATCATTTTTTTTTTTTCATATGTAAAGTCTGAAAATACAAACAATTTTTCAATATATTTTATACTGTTTTAAAAGGCATTTATTATGGCAGCTCTTTTCGTGATTAAGGGTTTATCATAAGGAATATTTTAGAAATAATTATTTATAAAAATTGATGAATTTTATTTCTAAAAGCAAATATGTATATCTTTCTCCCCAATCATACTCCTCTATAATTATCAATTTATTTCTACCTTCGGCTATTATCCTTGAACAAAAACATTTATCAAAGAATATTTTCTACATGATATCCTTCTCAGTCTACATGATTAACGAATTTTTTTCTAATAATCACATACGTTATACAAAATAGTTAAAAAATAAAAAGCAATGATTTCGAATGCTGATTTAAAGGCAAAAACGCCTTAAATATTTGGAACATGGCGCATCACTATCATTTCTTCCATTTTCATATCGTTTCAGATATTTTTGTCTCGAGTCATACTAAGTAAAAACTGATAAATATTTACAAAATAAAAGTTTATTCACAAGGCAGAACCCTGCAAACATTCTGATGTTTATGAAGTTTTTAAAAGTTTGATGAAATATTCTAAGCAGTTTAGAAAAAAGAATGAGAATAAGTAAAAAATAAAATGGCTGTTCTGAAACAGCTTCTCCTGTACAAGTGGATGCACCAAAAATTTGGAATTTCAATTTAGGTATCAAATTCTACGTAGATACAAATTGTGGCGCTCGCTGTGTCGAATATATAAAATACGTAGAAAATATGGAAAAACAAAAAATTCTAATTACTTCAAAACTAATTGCAGATTTCAGACTCACTTGTCTCTTTTATGATTTTGGATGTATTTGAAAAATAAAAAAGAATTTGCTTAGATGAGCTGGAAAGGATTTGGCGCTTAAAAGATTAAAATCTATGAAAAGTAACTTTCGTTGTATTACTTGGTTGATATCAATTCTAATTGTAATGAAATATGGAAAAAAACTTTCCTTGTTAATTCTTTGTTTTCGAATTATATTTTTATGATTCAATGATGCACGGTAAAAGGCTTACTCTAAACATTTAGTGCTCGGATGAATCGAGAGGTTTCAGTACTGGTTTTTCGTCAGTGTAAAAGCTGATGTGTTAATAAGTGATCACAATAACGAAAGCGGATATTGCACTCATTACATATTTACGACATTCCATTTGTGTGTATACATACATACATGGATATCAAGATTTGATTTTGTTGCAAAAGACCTATTACATACCATACATATGAATTAATCATACCAAGTGTGAGGGATTTCATGATAATTGAGATCTGATTGTTCTTTAAAAGTCATATTGCACACGTCACATATAAATGGCCTATCATCTGTGTGTACGATGGCTTGTTGATCCACTTACGATGTGCTTTCTAAATCGTATTGACCAACTCAGATGTAAGTAGCCAATCTTCTTTGTCTGCGACTGCATGTTAATCCTGTTTTGATTCTATTTGTGAAATCGCAATGCTCAACTCAGATCTATATGATCCATCTTTGTTGTGTACGATGGCATGTCGATCCAGCCCTGATTTTATTTTAAAAGACTTTGTGCACACCTCACATACAAATGGCCTTCCTTCACTGTGCACGATGGCATGTTGAGAGAGTTCTGACTTTGTTTTAAAAGTCTTAGGACACACCTCACATACAAATGGCTTATCTTCACGATGCACGACGGCATGTCGATCCCGGTCTGATTTGCATTTAAATGACGCAGTGCACATATCACATATAAATGGCCTAACTTGACTGTGCACGACTGCATGTTTATCTAGTTCTCGTTTTGATTTAAAAGTCTTAGTGCACACATCACATGCAAATTGCCTATCTGTATTGTGTACAGTGGCATGTCGATTCCGGTCCGATTTTCTTTTAAAGGACGCAGTACATACCTCACATACAAATGGCCTATCTTCCCTGTGCACGACGGCATGTTGATCCAGTTCTAGTTTTATTTTAAAAGTCTTAGTGCATACATTACAGACAAATGGCCTATCCTTATTGTGTATGACGGCATGTTGACGCAGCCCTTGTTTTGTTTTAAAAGTCTTAGTGCATACCTTACATACAAATGGCCTATTTTCATTGTTCACGACGGCATATTGATCTAGTTCTCGTTCTGTTTTAAAAATCTTAGTGCAGACCTCACTGATAAATGGCCTATCTTCATTGTGTACGACGGCATGTTGGTCCAGTTCAAATTTTGTTTGAAATGATTCATAGCACGTACTACATGTAAACGACTGCTCATCATATAATGAGTACAGAATTGGCCACTCCCTGCTGTGTGAGCGCATATGCTCAAGTAGGTCTGAATTAAATATGAATGTTTCGTCACATTCTTCGCATTTTAAATTATCCAATGTACTTTGCATCTCCATCTCTTTCAATTTCTTTGCGTCTTGGTGCTGTTTCCTTTAAATTAACTTTTTTTTAAATCAAAATCGATTTTTCTTCAGCATTGTTTCCTTAAGATATTTAAGATGAATTATTATATACAGTCTCCTGAGTCACGGAAAAATATTCATTCAGTTGGACGTTTTTAGATCTGCTAAAGTTGAAAACAACTTGGGGTATATTTCGACGTCAATCCTGCAAGTAATAAAAGTTTAAAAAAGGAAAGAATATAATTATTACATTATCTCTTATAAATGTTAGTTATAAAAAGACAGATTCTCTAATAATATTAACAATTAATATGTCTGAGAAAAGAGGAGACAGATTTTATAAACGTCATTAATGATTAAAGATGTATAATGATGATGATAAAAACTCAAGATTTTATCAATATTTCAACAGTGAAAAATTCAAGTCATAATCTTTACTGAAGAAAATAAAAACGTTATTCTTTTATCTAATTCCTTTTTTCTAAACGATCCTCATTAGAGAAAAGTGCCCTGAACATGATTTTAATCTTGATTATATCTATTTACATGATTTTTATGTTTATTCCAATGACTAATTTTATTTTCTCAATCGTTTTCATTAGAAATGACAGCTTACCCAGTTCCTTGAATGTATGCAATAGGAATGTCAAAAGTTGTTTAAAATCTTGAAATATTTATGGAATTCCTTAAACGATTGCAGAACACTGTAAATAAGGTAAAAAAAAAAAAAAAAAAAAAAAAAAAAAAAAAAAAAATAAAATTTTTTTAATATACTAGCAAATAAGTATTTACGTTTTAATGCAATGAAATATTAAAGTAGAAAGGCTAATGAAACTAAATAATGAATAAAAAATTTGAAATAGAGGTGGGTATACTCGAAAAAATAGAACAACTGAAACTTACTCTTCCATCACTCCCGTCTTCCATTGCTAAATGTTCCTATTTTAATTATTTAATTAAAAAAGAATAAATGACAGTCATATCTTCTTTGGAATTCTTTTACGGTTTATGCCCGAGATTTTGCGCATATTCATTAAGATAAACCAAACAATTAAAAATCAATAATTCTAAGCACATATTTATTAAACACAAATTCTTAATATCAATATGCAAATTAGCCTTCCCATTCACACTGTAAACCGCTATTTTGTTGTATATATAAATAAAATTGCATGTTATTAGTATGTTGATATGGTCAACAGTATTAATAAAGTAAAACAATTTTATCAATAATTGAGGTTTGAATAAAAATAAAATCAGAGAATGTAATGTAAATAACTGGGGCTTAAGTAGTAATATATTTCTGGCTACAGACAGGAAAACACTCAATCTCCATTATAATAAGATATATAATCATATCCTTCAAATTTTAGATTCAACTTTTCCAACTCAAAAATTATGAAGTTGTCTAAAATGATTTGAAAAGACAATAAAACAAAATTGTAAATGTATTCTTAAATAAAGTTAACAATTTTAAAAATGAAGGAATCTTCATCTAAATAACCAAATTAAGCAAAGTAATCCTCACAAAAATATGCGTCTATAATTAAATATATATATATATAATTAAATCTTTCATAATTCAAATTTTAAAATCTCGATAAAATTATAATTTTTTTGAAAGGTAAAACTGTAAATCTGTTCATGAGAATCTTAAAGTATTGAGATTTGATCAGACTCGTTTCAGTAATACCTGGAAAAATGTAGTTTTTTGGTAGGAGCGATATTGGAATACGTTTTTAGTAAGTTTTTATTTTCAAACCCAGCAAGAGTCAGGACCAATTAATACTCAATTTCCGTTTAAGTATGTTTCTCCACCTCATTAAAAATTATTACCGAAATATTAAGGATTATATTTAATACAATGTTAATAGCTACTACACCAAGTGGATATTTAACAAATGGATTTTATATTTACTTAAAAGAAAACCGGCATTTATCAAATATCGCACTTGGTCGGATTTTAGATTGTTTTGTTATTGATAAAGTATTCTGTTTACAGATTTTATCCTCTTACAAAACAAATTTGAGTTGTGTAAAATATTTATTCTTAGTCATTATGAAAAAAGAAAAATAGGAACCCCCCCCCCCCCCAAAAAAAAAGCAAACAAAAAGTGATAACTTATTTAACAGAATGAATAAGAAGGCATCTAACTGAACATTGTACATGGTACGTTTCTCTTCCTCATTAAAAAATATCAGTTTACCATTAAGAATTATATTTAACACAATGTTAATATCTACTGCACCAAGTAAATATTTTACAATTAAATATTAGATTTACTTAAAATAAATCCGGCATTTGTCAAAAGTCACACTTGGTGGAATTTTAGATTGTTTTTGTACATGGGACGTTTATCCCGCCCCCCTCATTAAAATATCAATTAATCTTTAAGAATTATTTTTAACACAATGTTAGTAGCAATGCACCAAGTGTATATTTAACAAATAGATTTTTGATTTACTTAAAACAGCATGTATCAAAGCCGCACTGGGTGGAATTTTCCATTAAAGTCTTGCAAAATGTAAAGACATGACACTTTATTCAGTTGATTATTTTAATTCATTTATATACAACGTATGTCCCAACTAACACCTGGGAAATATTTAGCAAAGTGAATAGAACAGAAAGAGAATAAGTTCGAAAATATGCAATATATTATATCTTTAATCTCGAAACGAATTGCCATAAGAAATACCTTTGGAAAAAGTAAAAAGAGCAATTAAATTCATTTCGTGTGAAATAGAAGTTACATATGACAAGAAAAAAAATAATCAAAACTTAAAATATTTCTATCTGAAGTTTGGTAGTACTCACCTTTTCTGGAAACTGTACATTTCTTCTTTCTCTTGTAACGAAAATGTATGTCGACTGGAGAAATGTAGTGACTGACTGTCGATATAAATCTGAAACATAATATAGAATATTTCTCAATCTGATAATTAGAGGAAACGATATTTATTGGACGGTTTTATTTTCTATTATTCATAATTTAACTAATATTAACATGACAATCACTTAGAAAAAGAACCCCGCCATGATGCAATGGTTAGCAAGCAAGCCTCACAAATGATATAATAGTGATTTCAATCCTCACTAGGAGCCCCATACTTGCTGCCTTGTGCCAAATATCAACTTATTTCATTTTTTGCGTATCACCATATACTGTAAGTTACGCGAGACCAGTATAGCAACGAAGTGATGTCTTTCCAATCTAGAGAGTTACAGAACTTGAAAGTGAAATCTATTATCATCATGTCGTGGTCATCGGTTTGATATATTACGTCTCCTCATTCAGTCTAGATGTCTATCAAAAAATGCTGAAACTATCGGTGGTGTAGAGTTTTAGTGCGAATAAAATTGATTGCCTTTAACTTTTATCTGATAACATCATCAAATTTGAAATTATTGTTGAAGAGAGCCTGCTAGTTAATTATACAGTGAAGATAATACTCACCTGCTTTTTTGCAGACTTTGTTGCAGATCCGTGTAAATAATCCACTTCGCTCACCAGCTATGGCAAACGCACCATCGGTTGGTTGGTTGGTTGGTTGGTTGGTTGGTTATGGCATGTCAACCCTTCCTACATTATTTTATGCCGAAGACGTTATGTTTCATTCATTCTCGATGGATATTCAACATTTATTTCAAACTCTTTTTTTTTTCAAACAATTTTTAAACTCATTTTTAAAAACAGGATTTATACTAACTTTTCTATTTAACCCTTAAATGGGACCCCAACAGTTACTACCGCTCCGGATCAGAGTAGACCTGGGAGTAATGGTGATGAACGGGTACTCCGTATTCCTGAGAGCTCCAGAATTGGAACTTTACCATCAGATAGATTTTAACGTCATACCCAGGACATTAAGACCCTCGGTCACCGCTTTCTAGTACACATATTATAAACGAACTGGGTCTTGCCATCAGGGTAATAGGGTTGGGACAATCATATACGTGGTAGGGCTTGACCTTATCAGTCAATTGATTAGATCAAGGAATATTCGGGACTAAACTCCATCTTTAGGTGTAGGGGTAAAGCTCACTTCCCTTAAGACTTTTACCCCAAAAATACATAAATGTATGGTGCATTTGATAAAGATTCATCAATCTGTGAATTGACAGAAAGAGAAAGATAATTTCTATAACATTCATTATATTAAACCTTTAATCTCGAAATGATCTGCCACAACAAATACTTTTTTAAAACAAATGTCAGGAAAGAATAACCATTTACTAATTGTGTGAGAAGATGTAAAGATTATAATAATTATATAGTATTATCATGAATAATTAAAAGATGGTTACATTCAATAAGCTCTGATGTAAAGCTCTGTAAAATAAAAAAATACTATGAGACACTCTAATATTATTATTCCATGAATAGATTTTCTCTGTTCTGTTAATTACTATTGTTTTTTTATAACAATTCCCTGGGTAGATTAACTCTTCCACCACAAGATGAAATAGCACACAAACTGAAACAAAATCACATAAGATAAGGGTATAAAAATATTCAAAAAGTTGTCGGGTGGCCTAATGTCGGTATCAGCCATACAGCAAGGGAGTATACCCCTTTCCCCTAGCACTAGACCAAGGAGATTATCTTAGTGTCTGAGGTGGTGCGCCCCATGAACCAGGAACCTTATGATTCCTAGCCGAACGCTCTACCGACTGAGCTAAACCGGCCCTTATAACCTGTTGAAATTTAGTAATTTATGCTCCTCTTGACAGTCTGCGCCTCAGAACCGCCTGGAAGTGTTTTTTTATGAATCTGCAGATCTGGTTGCAATATCATGATTTTCTTGCAAGAAATATGATTTTGTTTGTTACCGGATTTGCTAAGACTGTTAAGGAATTTGTGTTGATATGGGAAGTTTACCAATTGAGACAAATTGTATTCTCCATCCAATTAAAAAAGGTTTTTCTTAATATGATACTAAACTTTTTCCAGTGATGTGGGTTTGGATGAGTGGGAAGCTACCCCTTCATTGCCACACTGTTACTTACGGTATATACTGTTGCACAAAAGAACTGAAGTTAGATTTGGCACAAGGTCGTATGTATTAGGTGTCTAATGAGGATTGAACTCTCTTTTATATTCTCGAGACCAGCTTGCTAATCATTACATCATGACTAAGTTCTTCTTTGAAGTGATTTCTTTGGTAATTTGAATGTATAAAAATATAAATGAAGAAAATATAAACGAAGAAATAATTAAAAAGAACACAGATCCGTCGAATAAATATAGTTTCCTCCCATTAACACATAGTGTAATATGAGAGCTTTTAAAGTAAAACCCTTGTTTATAAGATATCTATAACTAATGCAATCATGCTCAAGACACTTTACCGTCCGAGTAGAATTATTTATTTACTTATACTTAATTATCTCCCTTTCCAAGATAACCTATTAACCAAATAAGAGATATACATTACTTTTTACGAGCGACTCTTTAGCACCTTTATCAACCAGGAACCTTAAAGAATGGAGGAGGGAGGGAAGTATACTGGTAAATATCATCATCATCATCAGACGCGCTGTTTGCACGGATATCCATGACAATCTCTCGCCAACCCTTCCTATCATTCATCGACTCTGGGAGCTCCTCCACGCAGCAGCCAGCATCCTTACATAGTTGGTCAATGTAGGTTCTGGCTGGGCGGCCCACATTAGCGTGCCCATGTGCCGGCTTCCACAGTAGTACGTCGCTTACGAACTCATCCCTGCTTCTCCAGCAGTGTCCCGCATGCCTAGTCCGTCTTACTCGTATGGTTTGTGAGATGGGGGGCAAGTGGCCATACAGTTGCTTCTTTGTGGGGTGCTGCTTCCACGACTTATTCAGGACCGCTCGCAGCATTCTTGTGCAGCTCCCATCTAGCTTATTCTCAAGGCGCTTCGTTAGGGTCCAGGTGGTACAGCAGTACCGACACAACCACAGCCTGGAAGAATCGTCTCTTTAGCTTGTCAGGGAGATCTGATTTCCATATGACTGATAATTTGTTGGTGGCTAACCATGCCTTTCCTATTCGAGTGTTAACATCGCTTTTTGTGGATGAAATATTACTACCTAGGTATGTGAATTTTTCTACTGACTTAAGAGGCTTACCGTCAAATGTGGAGATGTCTCCTTGCTTTTTGAAGCTCATGAACTCAGTTTTATCAGAGTTTACGTAGAGGCCGACGTTCTTTGCTGCCTCCTCCAGGCTGTGTAGAAGTGCCTCAGCCTGTGTCGGTGTATCTGCAAGAAGTGCAAGGTCATCAGCATAGTCTACATCTGTGACTGTTTGTACAGGATATCGCCTGCTTCTTGCCTTTCTTAGTGTGAAACCTTTTTCTTTTATGGTATCTAGTGATGTCCGGAGTACATAGTCTAGGCATATTATAAATATATATGGTGCTAATGTATCTCCCGGTAGGACCCCAGCGGCATCTCATAAACAGGGGTTTTACTTTAAAAATCATCAATTTATATCAATATATTTACTTAACTGTATAACTAATGCAAGAAATAGAATTTTTTGCAGGAATCCGGGAAGTGGGAAAAAAGAGTAAAAGGAACATACTCACTTATTCTTTTGCAACTCCGTCTGTCTCTAAGATGGGTGCGCTTCCAAAATGTCCTTCACTCCAAGCAGTATCCTTAAAATAAAAAAGATGCAAATGTGCTTTCTGGAGACCAATGAGACGCTGGAGGATGTCTCAGTGAAGCCCCATTAAACAAAGCCCAAGATGAAGCGAATTGCCTTGTATCATGGGCCCCAACATCCTTCGAATTTAGTTGATCTGATGCCTCATAAACATTTAATAGTTGATACAATCCACCTTGAAATAGTACTAATCTCAGCCGGCCTATATTGGTTCTTCTGATAGAAAATGAAAAGTGCTGTATTATCCTGCCAAAACAGCTCCGTTCTTTTTATATAGGTTCTCAATAAACGACAAGGAGGTCCTCAGAGTCATCCGTAAATTTGTTGAAATCCAGAACAAAACAAGGCGACCAAGCTTTCTTTAAATGCTGTGTCTTGTCCAGAAATTTTAAGTTTGGTAAAAATCGTATACCAGCCTTTCAAGCCTAAGATTCGACTCCCTAATGGATAAAGCAGAAGCCAAAGCCACCAGAAAAACAGTCTTATAAGATAAAAACTTTAGTTCTACAGAATCAAAGGGATGATTAGTTAGAGCCCTTTGAACAAAAGTTAAGTCCCAGTTAGGGAGAATTGGTCTCACTGATGGATTTGAAGTAAAAATTCTTCAAACCAAATTCAATTGAAGATTCTCTGAATTAATAGAACTTTTCAGCCAACCTTTGTGAATAGCTGATAACGTTGTTCTATATCCTGCAATAGTTAAGTCTCTGCAACCTCTGACTTCGATTGAATATAGTACGAGACGTTTGCTTTTTAATAATATTAAAATTATCATTATATGGTATTTATAACTTTTCGTTTTCTGTTGAACTGTTTTTGCCTCTCCTGTGCGAGAGAAAATATTTCTAAAAGGGTTGTTCTTTTATTGTATTTTATTGCATATTTTATTTTATTTCTGTATTTTGTTACTCGGTGCCTAAATTATCAATTTAGCTGACGCCATGCATGGGAATTACATGCAATTATTTTGTATTGTATTTTAAGTTTTTTGCCTCCATTTCAGAGATATTTGTGAATAAATTCTTTTTTACTTTCAAGCAAGACCGTTTGTGGCTTCATTTTTCCCTACCCATTTTCGTTGACGACGTTGATTAAGTTTTAAAGGTCGAAATTGTTCTGAAAACGGAAAAATTTCCGACATTTTGGGGCCTTCCTCTCAACGGTTATATTTGCACATCGGCCCCCCTCACTGATGTGAGACCCCACAAAATATATCCAATGTATCGAACAATCAAGTATATGAATGAATAACGACGAAAAGTTGTTGTTTTTTAAACAAAGCGTGTTATGGAAATGTTCCGTGAATCGTGTTTTAAGGAAACAAAAATAACCAAAGTTTATATTTGGCACAAAATCGGAAGTATGTGAAACCTAGTGAGGATCGAACTCTCTACTCAGTAATAATTAATCTGCGAGACTAGCTTGTTAACCATTGCATCTGGGGAACGTTCTTTTTACTTATACTTTTTGGTAATATTAAATTGAATAAAAATGAACAAAAAATAATCACAGCCTGAAACTAGTCTAGTCACACTGACGAGCAGGGAAATGGTGAAACAGTACTGTATGTGAATGACTATATATATATATATATATATATATATATATATATATATATATATATATTGCATCACAATTTCGATGATAAATTTGCGTGCACAAATTTCACCATTCCATATTTGATAAAACTGTCAACTTCAAAAAACTGTCACTTTTCAACAAAAAAATGGATAGAAATAAAATTTTAAAATGGGTTTGTCAAAAAGTTTGAGAATAAAAATGTGCAGATGTCCTGTTATACAAATAATGATGAAAAATATCTACTGTCCTCGGTTTAACCATGTCAAAATAATAAATACATGTTTCAGAGGATTACAGAGGCTAAAAACATAGCATCACAACATAATAAAAAAAAGTAACAAGTATGCATTTTTTGGAGATAATTTATTCATGATATCAGCATACACACATGTACCCACCCCACACACATATTAAACTAGGGTGAATCAAAAGTTTTTTGTACATGCAGTGCATATATCACCTGATCAATGCAGTTCAAACTGTGGAAGATACCCACAGTGATTTTTAGTATGATTGCAGTTGGTGAGCAAAAAACCGTTGATTCCGTGCTCCAAGCCATAGAGGCAAATTCGATGAGCAGCATGTGACGAGACTGAAAGGCAGCCCTATGAACAAGCGGATTCCCAGCCGCCACAAACAAAGTGCGTTAGGATATGTTTGGCCTGTGTGAGGTGTTGTTAGTAGAGACCCAAATGAAATATATCCGAATTTGCATAAGCGCAGCCGAACGAGCAGAAATAAAGACGGACTGTCGCTGACAGGGCGAGTGAGGAAGAAAGTGTTTGGACGGCAAGTGAAATCTGACGACTGCTATTTGAAGTGAGAGTGGCGTGTTCGGTTGGGAAAGGAATTGCATTTCGTTTGCTGGAGAGACTTTCAAAGGATTGATATTATCTTGAATTTTTGGACCCTTTCAAAAGATAGCACTCAGTATCAGGCAAGCATGGCTTCTTACAGTCCAGTGTGGTTCATCTTTCCAAACTTAGCAAAAGCATCCAGAGGTACTGAATTTATCAAAATATTGCACAACTTTTAACTCACCCTAGTGATAATCAAATGTTTCAGAAGATTACAGTGGTTAAAACTATCACAACATAACCTAAGAAAAAAGTAACAAATTTTCGAGAGATATTTATTCAGGATATCAGAACACGCATGCACACATCCACACACATAAAATTAGGGTGAGTCAAAAAATTTTTGTACATGCTAATTTGCATTGCATATATCACCTGACCAAAGCAGTTCAAGCAGGTAACTACAGTGGTTTGTAGTATCATGATAGTTGGTGCGAAAACTGTAGATTCCATGCTTCAAGCCACACAGGTAAACTTGGTGAGTAGCACTTGGAGAGTATCAGGTGGGCATGGCATCTCACAGTCCAGTGTGGTTCATCATCTTCCCAAACTTGGTAGAAGTATTGAATTGTGCCTCACATTACCAAAATATTGCAAAACTTTTTACTCAACCCACTACAGTTGTTAAAATTGTCACATCACAACATAGGAAAAAGCAACAAATTTTCAAAAGATAATTTATTCATGATATCAACACTCACACATAGACATGCACACACCCACACACATAAAATTAGGTGAGTCAAAAGTTTTTTTTACATCACCTGGCTAAGGCAGTTCAGGCTGTGGAAGGTACCCACAGCGGTTTATAGAATTATGGTAGTTGGTGTGCTAAAACTGTGGATACCATACTCCAAGCCATAGAGGCAAATTTGGAGAGTAGTACTCAGTGAGTATTAGTCAGATGTGACATCTCATAGTCAAGTGTGGTACATCATCTTCCAAACTCAGCAAAAGCATCAAGACGTACTGAATTGTGCCTCACATTACCAAAATATTGCAAAACTTTTGACTCACCCAAGTAATAATCAAATGTTTCAGAATTATCACATCACAAAATAAGAAAAAAGTAACATTTTCAGGAGGTATGTTGTATACCCTCTTCATTACTTACTTCTTAATTCTATTCTTCTTTTGTTCTTCTGACATCTTAAGTTCTTCTAGGTCTCTTCTAACATCTGGACTTCTCTTGGGGACTTTGTGTCTGGTCTTCCATTGGGGATTTCTCTTTATCAGAAGCCCTGTGTCATTGTTATTTTTTAGATAATAACACAAGACTTCGATTTACTTTGATCATATTTTATTCTCAAAATCCCCCACCAGACTACCTGTGCAGATCGAGTCGGAGCGTGTATAACACGACTTACCGCCGTCGTGGTTTCTCGCCGACTGACTAAAATTCTCAAGGTATCCACTGGAAGGATCAGGACAGGTCAAGCCTTGTCATTCAAATCCTTCAAGGCCATGGGCTGCAGCTTATAACGGACATTTTGATTTCTACACTATTGCACATAAATATTAGTTATCTAATAATTATGTAACAGGTAATTCATTCAGGATATCAGTACACACAGATGCACACATCCACACACATCATACTGGGGCAAGTCAAAAGTTTCTAGTAAGTGCAGTGCATATATCAACTGACCAAAGTAGTTGAGTCTGTGGCAGTTACCCACGGTGGTTTTTAGTATCATAGTTGTTGGTGTGCTAAAACTGTCCATGGTCCCAGCCATAGAGGCAAACTCAGTAATGCTCGGAGAGTATCAGGTGGGCATGGCATCTCACAGTTCAGTATTGTTCCTCATCTTCACAAACTTGGCAAAATCATCCAGGTATTAAATTGTGCCTCACATTATCAAAATGTTGCACAACTTTTGACACAACTTAGTAATAATCAAATATCTTCAGATTACATTTATCAAAATCATTACAACACAATATAAGAAAAAAAGTAACATTTTCAGGAGGTAATTTATTATTCTAATTTATTCATGATATCATCCACATAAGCATATATACACACACACACACATAATAATATATATATATATATATGTGTGTGTGTGTGTGTGTGTGTGTGAAGAAAGGAATTGAATATAAAATCTGGGTAAAACTTGCAAATCATACTCAAAATCCCATGATATTATGGAGTGACCCAGAAAAAACAGAACCCAAATTATTTATTTATTTTCCCATTAAACTAACCCTAAACCCAAACCTTAACCCTACCCCCCCACCACCACCACCACCAGTTGAAATTACAGTTTTATTACAAAATTTGTCGGTTCTGTTTTTTCTGGGTCATGGGATTTTAAGAATGATTTGCAAGTTTTACCACAATCTGACAATGTAATTAAGTATGAAGTTTTTTGAAAAAACAAGAAAATAAATCAATGATTTCTGGGATTAGGTGTTTTGTCATGAACTATTTGAATGGGAATGCTAACATTGCATGGCATTTTTTTTCTTACATTTTGAGTGCCAAGAGGAGCCTTTTAACATCATAAATAAATGCTCACAAGCTTTTGCTTGTTTCAACAAATTTATTTTCATATAATTTATGATTATTAACCCAGTTGAGTCCGTTGATGGTTTAATTAAAACTGAAACTCTTTAGCGTCAGCTTTCTAAATGTCAATCATTGACTTATTTTTTTTGTTTTTCAAAGTCCTTATACTTAATTATATATATAATATATATATATATATGTTGAAAGAATAAGAATATAAAATAATTAAGTACACACAGAAAAAACGGCCTTCTTCAGGATAATATATTTTATTAAACATTTTGATAAAATATCAAATATTTTACTCTAAAGAAGAACGTTTTTCTTTGTATACTTAAATATTTTATATTTTTCTATCATTATTATTTCATTTCATATTTAAAATAAATAATAAATAGAATACAATGTGTACTGGACAAACTCTCGGGTGAAACATGTGTTGGTATTTCATTAAACCATTTTTATCCATTCATTTTCTTTCCTTTATTTGTTTATCCTTTCAACATATTGTCGGATTCATTTCCACTTTTCAACTTACATACATACATATATATATATATATATATATATATATATATATATATATATATAATTACTGTTAGTAAAAAATAAATAAATGAAGTGATGCACAGTAAAAACTAAGAGTGCTCTATATTCAATTAACAGAGCAAATATATAATAATAAGATATTGAAGCACAAATTTTCCCAGTACTTCAAGATTTATAAAATGACAATTCTACCAAGCTGTGGTTGTGTCAGTGCTGCTATATGGCTGCACCACTTGGACCCTAACGAAGCACCTTGAGAATAAGCTAGATGAGAGCTGTACAAGAATGCTGTGTGCAGTCTTGAATAAGTCGTGGAAACAGCACCCCACGAGGAAGCAGCTGTATGGCCACTTGCCCCCTATCTCACAAACCATCTGAGTAAGACAAACAAGATATGCTGGACACGGCTGGGGGAGCAAGGACAAACTTATAAGCAATGTTCTCCTGTGGAAGCCAGCCCATAGACATGCTAACATGGACCACCAGCAAGGACCTACATTGTCCAATTCTGCGCGGGTTCCTAGATGCTGTGCAGAGGACCTCTCTGGGACAATAAATGATAGAGAATGTTGGTGAGAGATTGTCATGGATATCTGTGCTAACTGTGCAACATGATGATGATGATGATGATGTGATCATCAGGCGGGCAATAAAACAGGGCTGAAGTTCAACAGCTACTCCCGTTGCTTACAGGCTTACCATAAGAAACTTCATAGGAAATGTATTAGCGATCCGAGTTCATATCCTGGACAATCTGTTTGCTTTTCCCTTAATATTAATGCCCTTGGGAAAGACATTTATCCAACTATTCTCCTCTAAGCTATGGGTAATTAGTAGGGCAGACAGGGTTCTTTAGCTTTGATTAGGCAACCAGCCTAGGAGACAGAAAACCTCTGAATTCAATCCTGTTGTACTCAACTATCTTGCCTGTGGTTAGAGAGGTAGCTAAATATGTAGGTCTCATAATTGCATGAAACTTGAAGTAGTGAGAATAAATTTGGTATGTTTTACCATTTTAAAATCATATATATATATATATATATAAACAAGGTTTGTTTAGAATGGCTTTTTGCCGATAATTTTTTGGAGAATAAGTGTTTAATTGGAGTCATACCTAATTTTGAAAATTAATTAATTAATAATGAATTAGGCGGGAATACCTATTAAATGTATGGCTAACAAATCGAGAAAAATCAATCTCTGTATGTACATTTCGGCCTATTAGGCCTCATCAGCAGAGCTATAGATCGGAAGACCGCCCTGTGCGTGATTTGAAACCGGACTGCCAAGCTGACAGGCCGATCCCATAACCCCAACACCAAACGAACTTCTTAGATTTTATGATTTGTTTAGAGTAGGTTAACATTCCTCTTCTAGTGACTTTTTATTACACGACGATGTGGTAAGTTGTAAACAAGGTTTGTTTAGAATGGCTTTTTTGCCGATAATTTTTGGAGAATAAGTGTTTAATTGGAGTCGTACCTAATTTTGAAAATTAATTAATTAATAATGAATTAGGCGGGAATACCTATTAAATGTATGGCTAAACAAATCGAGAAAAATCAATCTCTGTATGTACATTTCGGCCTATTAGGCCTCATCAGCAGAGCTATAGATCGGAAGACCGCCCTGTGCGTGATTTGAAACCGGACTGCCAAGCTGACAGGCCGATCCCATAACCCCAACACCAAACGAACTTCTTAGATTTTATGATTTGTTTAGAGTAGGTTAACATTCCTCTTCTAGTGACTTTTTATTACACGACGATGTGGTAGTTGTAAACAAGGTTTGTTTAGGTATTCCCGCCTAATTCATTATTAATTAATTAATTTTCAAAATTAGGTACGACTCAATTAAACACTTATTCTCCAAAAAATTATCGGCAAAAAGCCATTCTAAACAAACCTTGTTTACAACTTACCACATCGTCGTGTAATAAAAAGTCACTAGAAGAGGAATGTTAACCTACTCTAAACAAATCATAAAATCTAAGAAGTTCGTTTGGTGTTGGGGTTATGGATCGGCCTGTCAGCTTGGCAGTCCGGTTCAAATCACGCACAGGGCGGTCTTCCGATCTATAGCTCTGCTGATGAGGCCTAATAGGCCGAAATGTACATACAGAGATTGATTTTTCTCGATTTGTTTAGCCATACATTTAATAGGTATTCCCGCCTAATTCATTATTAATTAATTAATTTTCAAAATTAGGTACGACTCCAATTAAACACATATATATATATATATATATATATATATATATATATATATACAGGGTTTCTCTGAAAAATTAATATAACTTCATAATCTAATAGCTTGATCAATTCACATTCGAATGATCTTAAATTCTAACATCATGTGTAGAAACAACGCAAAATTCTGTTTGATTTTCCATTTTCTTTATTCAGTTTTACAAATGCCATTCACTGGAAAAGAAAAGGCATTTAAACATTAAGCATAGAATTTTGATTTATTTTTACACATAAAGAAAATTTGAGATCATATGAATGAGAATTGTCCAAGTTATGAGATTATGGAATGATATCAATTTTTCTGAAACACTCTGTACATCTCAGATGATATTACATTTTTTGAAACAATATATATATATATATATATATATACATATATATATATATATATATTATTATCTATATTTTTTCATATTTTTTTTTTTTTTCTTGAAGGCAGTTATAATGCGTATATCATATAAAATTCAATAATTAATGAAAATAATATCGGCAAATATCGAGCCCTACTTAGAACATTGTACAGCTGTTTCAACTTTATTAAATCTCATCAGTGATGTATACTTATGATTACCCTCCAAGAGAAATTGAAACTCAGCACGCAGAGTCAGAGACTCTACCACTGGGCCACTGATACGCAACAAATGATACATTAATTATTGAATTTTATACGATATATGCATTCAAGCAAAAAAGTTTTAAAAAAATAAATAGATAAATATAAATAATAATATACTTTACTCAACAATGCTTCTAAAGCAAATTATCTTAATCTCATATATATATATATATATATATATATATATATATATTTATATATATCAATGAAATTAGGTGTGTCCATAAAGTCTCTTTACTTTGTTCTCCAGATATGACTCTCCTGGACTTCTTTCTATGGGGTTATGCTAAAGATATTGTGTATTGAACAAAGATGTGGGATATCACTGATCAAAAGCAAAAAATCATTAATTCCACTGTGATCATTGATGAGATCTGTTACAGTGAACATGGAAAGAAATCGAGTACCTTCTTATAAATAAACTTCAATATGTACTCTTTATTTTGCAATAATTTCCACATATTTGTTGGTTCATTTGTTTTTGTAATATTATTAACAGTTGTAAAGAGACTTTATGGACACCTGTGTGTTTATATATATATATATATATATATATATATATATATATATATATATATATATTATTATCATTATCATTTGTATTTTTTGAAGGCAATTACAATGCGTATATTGTATAAAATTCGATAATTATTGAAAATAATCATGACAAGCAAACTCGGCAAATAACGCGCACCACACAGAACACTGTACAGGTGTTTCAACTTTAAAAAACGTGAAATAGCTGTATGGTGTTCTACGTGGTGCACGTTATTTGCTGAGTTTGCTTGTTATGATTATTTTCAATAATTATCGAATTTTATACAATATACGTATTGTAATTGCCTTCAAAAAATATAAATAATAATATACTTTACTCAACAATGCTTCTAAAGCAAATTATCAAATTTCATATATATTATATATATATATATATATATATGTATTATTTTGAAAATATATATTTTTTTAAATTTTGTTTTTATTTTTCTTAAAATACATGAAAAATCTTTGTTTGGCATTTTTTCAAGTTTCTATTGGAAAAGTATATTAAAAACAAATTTGGACATCATTTGAAATCAACTTTAAGCATTCATATTGTAAATCTTGAAATAATTTTAGCAGAGAAATTTGTTAGGGAATTCCTACTTCTAATTATAATAGTATGTTGAGAAATTCATGTGTGGCTGAGATATTCTAACGTGAATATAAAAACTTGTGTAGAGCTTTATGTATCAGTAAAGAAATTCATATTCAAATGAAATAAAATAGCAGAATGTATACAAAATACAAAATCAAAATTATTCAATTTTCTTCAGCAGTTTCACTTTTCGAGGACAGAAATCTTTATTTTAATTGTTTATATTTTCAATGTGTGATTAAAATTTGGGAGCGATCTTTTTTTTAAATGTTGAATTCAAGTTTGAAATTTTAAAAATTCATGTCAAGGAAAAATATATGAGAAATGAAATCAAATAAAAAAAACTGTTAGGCTATAATTTTTTTGACACAAAAAAATAAGACAGCAGCAGGGATGGACGTCACTGAGGCCTTTCTCTACAAAATTGTTATATTAATGTTAATGATAAAAAATTAGGTTATTTCCTATAACTCCAACATAAACAAGGGGGAACCACTCTTGACTGATAGATTATTTATTTATTGATCTAATAGGAAAAAAAGAAGATGGGGTTATGGTTAGGGGTTACAGTTTGGGGTTAGTGTAATCGGAAAATAAATAAATAATTTATCAATCAAAAGTGGTTCCCCTTTGTTTATGTTGAAGTTATAGGAAATAACATAAAATTATACATATATATATATATATATATATATATATATATACATATCTATATATATATATATATATATGAGAAGTAAAGAAACAAACAATGTGTTTGATATGGCTTTTAGCCGACAATTTTTGGGAGAATATGTGCTTAATTGAAGTCATATCTAATATTGAAAATTAATTAATTCATTAATTATCAATTAATTAATTTTCAAAATTAGGTACGACTTCAATTAAGCACATATTCTCCCAAAATATATATATATATACATATATATAATATATATATATATATATATATATATATATATATATATATATATACATATATTATATATATATATATATATATATATATATATATGGGAGTAAAATGAGGAAATCAATCAATCAGTGGAGAAATGCACACAAACATGGGATGTTACAAAATGATTATTCACTCTTGTTGATGTCATTTCGGTCTTTGTGACTTTCTTCAGGATGTGAGATGAGTTCTTGTTTCCTGAAGAAGATCACAAAGACTGAAATGTTATAGCGTCAACATTATCACCCAGAATAGATATTCATCCTTTATAATATTTGTCTACATTTCTCCATATATATTTGATGAATCAGTGTTAAAGAATAAAAACTAATGATAAAATTAAAAAATATCTAAAATAAAAGAGGCTCGTAGGGGTATGTAGTCTTAAGATATAACTTACTTAGCTTATAGGTAAGTCCAGCACTGGATAATTGCAAGGATTTCACAAGTACACATATAGCACAAAATATTTATCATTTACTGTTTTTTTCTAAAACTTTGATATTTATTTATGGGTAATTCCATGTCAAATCATCCAGAAAAAAGTAAAATTGTCACCCACCCCCTTCAATTTTTCTGAAATTTGTTTATGTTGACATTAGACAATACCTTCGGTTCTGAGCAAATATAAAACTATGTTTTTGGTACAAATAATGTTGAATATATGTGAAATAATAATAGAAAAAATTCTTGTCATAGACGCAGTGCCACATCAGGATATTGATCTTGCTATGAAAAAATCAGAAATAATCAACCTAAAATTGGTTGTCTTTAAGACTTTTTGGTGGCATTTTTTGATTCCTTGGGAAAAAATGCTTTTATAAACCAATTTTTAATAGTAGAGAAGCTCTAGAACTTATTTTACAGACAAAATAGGTTACAAAAAGTCGCCATTTTTTGCAACCCCCTCCAAAAAAAAAATTGGGAGAGCTAAAAATCAACATAACTCTGCTAATTTTTGGAATTGGAAGCTCAAACTTTGGGGATTGGCTAACTTTATCATAATCCACACTTGGAGAAAATTTCAAGGAAATTGAAGAGGGTGGGTGACATGGCTTGAATGATTTGACATGGAATTATTATGCAATGCGCCAAACTAATTTGGTAAGCCAGAATATTATAGATATTTAAGTATTCAGTCATTTACGAAACCTGCAAATACATACCTATACTAGTAAAACATTTCAAATTTTATAAGGAAACTAATATACTAATAATAAAAGATAGAAAGTATAAAAACCCATATTCTCAAGACCAAAACCCATATGAAGAAATAATTCTATTTAACACTTCCTGGCATTAGAAGTTACTGTTAAAAAAAAATCAAACTCAAATATAGAATGCATGAAAGATCTGATAAAAAAAATCAACATGTAATATCAATATGATTAATGGAAGAATATATCTTTAAGTTTTAAAAGATGGCAACAGTAACATATTTTCAAGTCTAGTTACAGGATCATGAGATTGTCTTAGCAAACACATTTCTCTTTCCTTTTTTTAAGTGTGTGTATTTATGTGTTTGAGAAGGTCACAGTTTTTAACATATTCCTTTTGGCAAATGTTACACTGGAAAGATTTTCTCCAGTGTGCATCTTGACGTGATTAATGAGATTATTATTAGCAGAGAATTTTTTTTGGCAAATACTGCATTTATACGGCTTCTCACCAGTGTGTAGACGAACATGCTGCAGGAGGGCACCATTCTGACTAAACCTTTTCCCACAAACGTGGCATTCGTATGGCTTCTCGCCCGTGTGTGTACGCATGTGACGGATAAGAGTGCAACTTTGTGTAAACTCTTTCACACAAAGGTTACACCTGAACGGCTTTTTCCCTGTGTGTATTTGCATGTGTCGACGGAGTGTTCCATTCTGGGCAAATTCCTTTGAGCACACACTGCATATATAGGGTTTCTCTCCAGTGTGTGTGCGCATGTGCCGAAAACAGATTGCTTTTTGATGTAAATCTCTTTTGCAGATGTTGCAGGCGTGCTTTTTAATGCTTGTACGAATCCTTATGCGCGGAAAGAAAGAATCACTTCTTTTGAATTTAGTCTCCTCCAAGTGTGTTTGCGTATATGTTGAAGACATTTTTCTTGTTTGTAAATTCCTGTTTGCATAAATGGCATCTGTATATTTCTTTCTTCACAGGATTCAACATATTTTCCAGAATACTTTCACTTTTAGTTACTTTTGTCTCACTCTCTTCATACTGAAAAGGTTTCTTTATGTTGTGTGTGCACATGTGCATCACTAAATTAATTTTCTGAGGGAAGGCAATGCTACACACATCACAATATAGGGTTTCTCTGTAGTGTTTGTTAGGATGTCCTTTTGCAATTTTAAATTGCTTATTATCTCCTTGTTACATGTTTCACAGCAGAATAGTTTCTTCCCACTGTGATGTGTGCATTCATTAGGATTAAATTTCTTTTCACATGTTTCAGATATGAAGAAAGCCATTTTAGATGAAAGTTTTGGTAAAGATTTCACAGAAAAAAATATTTTCTTTATATACATTAATAAATGGTAAAAAGTTAAGTTTTAGGACATGTTACTTGTAAGGTACAATTTATCCCATGTAAAAACAAATACGTGAAATCTGTTTGCTTGTAATTCTTCATAGTGTTACTCCAGTCACTTTTGAGTATATACAGAAAATCTGAAATGAAATAAAAGAGAAAAAGCAATTTAAATTTTATGCAGAAATTAGCTATTTAATAAAAAAAGTGGCTGACTGAAACATTGATATTTTTTCAATATCTGACAATTTATCTTATCTAACTTATTTAACTTTCAAACAATTTCTTAACTATTTAATAAAAAGTGGCTGACTGAAACAAAGATGTCATAGAGAATCCGAAAGATAGTATTGCTTTCATTGGACAGATAAAAAAATACATATTTGAAACTTTTCAAATATTGGCTAAAACCAGGGCTCAACATTAATGCCGTCCCAGGGACGATAAAAATTACATCCGGTACGATCAATACATCATCCTGGACAGTTTGCCGGGGACAGTAAAAATTTTTCATAAAAGTTAGTACTACATTCCAATATTGGCCGTCCAGTGATTGCCCGAATGCTGACCTCAAAATGAGGCTACAGCACTGCAGGTCTATTCTCAAAGCAATGTAATGAATAATGGTGGGGGAGATAGTTTAAAAGGACCGAATTATGTACTACTAACCCTACTCAGGGTAACTTAAAGTAAAAAAGTTTTGTTTTTTTTGGCTCAAAACACACTAGGAAATGGATTTTTTGTCCAAATATCAAGAATTATCACTGCTTCAGCTTTTCTTAATGTTTTATTACATGTTATTATGCTACTGATGACTGACAAGTATAAATGACGCTAATGTATTAACAAAAGTATTTTGATTTCAGGACAATCCAAACCTCATTTGGGACGGTCCAAACCCCATTCAGGACGGTTGATAATATTTGTTCGGGACAGTCATGAAAAAAGTCAGCGTCTGGGCCTGCTAAAAATATATGCAATTTTACAGATGAAAAATTAAAGCTATCTCAAGCATTCCTATGAAATACTAAAGATTTTCAAACAGATATATTTGATCCATAGATGGGACACTAACAGGTACTACCACTTTGGAAATAATGGTAATGAAAGGGTATTCCACACTACCAGTACTTTCAAAACTGGAATATCACCATCAAATGTAGTTTAGTGTCATGACCAGAGCACCCTTTGCAGGAGATACAGTCACATATTCTAAGCTCAGCTGACAAGGTGGATATTGCAACTGAGTATGAGGTGTTAACCTGTTTAAAATGATTGTGAAGATAAATATTTTACTGTATACATTGGCATGAAATAACCCAACAAGGATTGACATGACATATAGTTATGATTGTAATTATAACCATAGATATGGTTTCCCTGGACAGATAAATAAAAATGATTATTTGAAACCATTTTAAAAAATGTACTTTTCTATAGATGACAAAAACTAAAGACATTTCGGAACATATGACCTTTAGGCACCCCTTTTTTTTGCTGATTCATAAGTACATTTTTCATTTACACCGTCAACATCTGGTTGTTTGTTAACAGACGATTTTAGAGGTTTTTTTAAATTATAAAACTAACCCCTAACCCTAACTCTTAAAAACAACCAGATGTTGACGTGTAAATGAAAAAATGTACTTATGAATCAGCAAAGCAAAAGGGGTGCCTAAAGGTCATATGGTCCGACATTTCAAACTAAGAGATTGATACTTGAGCAGGGTCACCAAAGTTAAGCAATGGTGAGCCTGCTCAAGTCATAGATGGGTAATCCCCACTTAGTAGCAGCAGGTACTGTAAGCAACCAAAGGCCTCTAGGACAGACTAACAAAGCTTAGTAAATAACAATAATAAAGAGAATATCTACAGATGACTAAAGTTAAGCAATTAAGTTGTATTAATAGTTATTTGATTCTATAATTGTTTAATAAGTATTGTTATTAGTTACTTGAAACCATATGCAAAGAAATTACTATTACCACATTGAAACTCTATAATTATTAGTATTAGAAAAGAATACTTGAAACCATACAATCATGTGCAAATTAATTGTATTAGATAAGAATACTTTATCTTAGGCATGGGCAATCAAATGGTTAAAGGAGATAAATACATAGAAATGACAGAAAAGTAATAAATTTCTGCATGTAGATATTTAAATTCTATGGTAGCCTATAAGATAAAATTATACTGTGTATAATCAGTCCCGGTCATAAGGGAAGAGAACTTTCTTCAATATGTTTGGTGATCCGTAAACGAAAAAATAATCATTAGAAATAATATTTTAGATATTTAGAAATCTTGGGAAATATGTGTAAAATTCCACATTTTTAAATTTAAATTTATTTTTAGATAAATTAAATAAAGCTTGATTTAAGGTGAAAATATTGAATGCAACATGCCACATTCCAGACGTTTAAGATTAACGTCAATTTCACTGTGAAATTTTAATATTAAATTTTTTCAAGTTTTTATTCATTTTAATAGTAAATTTTAATATTAATGTTTTTAAAGATTTTATTCATTCTAATAGTAAATTTTGGCTAAAAGTATGTCCATTCACATTCAACCATATGTATTTGTATAATCGTAAGAGGGTAATAATATGTTTTTTTCTGTCTAAATTGCGGCCTGAAAATTACCCTTTCGCATGTAATACGGATAGGTTTATTTATTTTTTAAGATAACGATGTAATTTTTCCCAATCGGATAATTTGATCTTTGAATTAACTGTTTTTCTTTGTAACAACCCTGTACGATCTTTAATTGTTTTTTACGAGATTTTGATAAACAAAGTTCGCAAATATTTATTTCCGTTTTATTCAAGATCGCCTAAACTGATCACGTGACCGAATTGGTGATCCCTAAGATTCACAATTAGATTTTTAAGTGAATAAAAATAGACCAATTGAATCAGAGAAAAATATTGTTTTTAAGACTATAAAAAAAAATACACACTACAAAAATTATTTTTTAGTTTAAGAAAATAACTTTTAAATTTTCAAATAAATTCTTTCAGGTGTTGATTAAGTATTTTGTATTTATTTTTTATTTTTATTTTTTAATGTGGTCTCCAGGATTTAATCTTTCTAGAAATGTAAAAATTAGGAACTGATTTTTTATTTTTTTTTTTTATTTAAATGACCAAAGATTAACACCTACCCCTACAATCTGATGAAAAACATTTTTTTTTCAAGATTTTGAAAAAAAAAAAATAAGCTATTCATTATAAAATTAAGTCATTAATGAATAAAGATCTGAAAATTTTATTAAAATCGGACAATTCCCGGATTTTTGGTAATTGTTTTAAAATTAATTTTTTTAAAATTATCACCTCCCTTGGTCAAAAGTGCCCATGCCTAAAAATATAAGTGTATGTGTGTGTGTGTGTGTGTGTGTGTGTGTGTGTGTGTGTGTGTGTGTGTGTGTGTGTTTCTTCTGGAAGATATTGTAAAAAAGTACAAAAAAAAACCTAGAAATTACGTACTTGTTTTATTTTATTTTTTGTAAAATAAAATGAGATATTTAAATATCAAGTTACCTAGACGTAACAAGTAGCGTCAGACGGTGTATTGTGAAAATGTATCCTTTTAAAATAAATCAATTTTGGGTCCAATCAAATACAGTTGTGCCGACCTATGTAAACATCAATCGCCCCTATCTTTACAAGTGAAGCGTAGGTATTCATGTCTTTAGCATTTATAACTAACGTATAAATAAATCCACTACACAGTTTCGCTCTTCAGATATGAGCTTCCTTTAGAAGATAAATTTAATCAAATAAATAAATAATCTCACAAAAAATAACTTATTGCATGTCAATCATTCAGAATCCCCGTTTAAAATTGTCAAGTTTTAAGAAAAGTACAAAATAAATCTCATTTTTGACAATCAGAAAACGTTTGTTTCCTTGTTTGTTACTGCAAATGTAATTAAATATCATTATTTAAGAAATAGAACAAGAATATCGATAATATCAAAACAACAAACAAACTCTAAGACAGATTATAAACATAAACAATAAACATAAATAAACAATTAATTTCATGCAAGAGGGGAAAAAAGACAAAACAATTTTTTGTAATTTTTTTTTAAGAGGATACCATACCGAGAACAGTTGTGTTAACTGTTGAATAGTAGTATAACATTAACATAAACTACGCTGTGACAATAAAGTTATGATAATACCTACCAGTGTTTGTTTTAAAAGACTGTTTTTACCAGTAAATAAATCGATATTATCCGGAATTATGATAAAACAACACGAACACCTTGTTTGAAAACATAGTTTTACAGAACGTCTGAAAATACTAGAAAATACAAGGGAGGTAACTGGTATAACTTCCTAATTTTTCATAATATATCACACATACTAGAGTAGAAAGGTACATCGTGTGTTAGCCAGTTAAGCCAACAGGCTATCGTTAATGGGTTATGCTCTCGCTGCTGCCCCATACTTCTGGCCTTGTGACAAACTAGGCTTGGAAAATGACTACCCCCCCCCCGAAAAAAAGGTGTGCTGAAATGCTTAGCTAGCTACACTAACAAACCATTGTTAGTGAGTTCGATACTCACTGGGTGCCCATATTTCTGGAGGTGTGACAAACTAATTAATTGATTGATTTTAACGGCATATCGATCCACATGGGATTATTCTATTCCTAGAGGCTAGGAAATTGCGAACCATTTATATTTATATTTTTTGTGTATTTTATGAAGAGTTAGTTTGTTTGTTTTTTTTTTTTTTTTTTTTGCACATGTTATATCATGGTATCACGTATTCCTATTTCATGAAATAATTTTGCAAACATATCTATTTCACCCATAGATAGGACCCTAACAGGTACTACCGGGTCAGAGTGGATCTGAGAGTAATGGAAAGGATGCTCCACTCTCACTAGAACTCCAGATTTGGAGCCTCACCAGATCAGTTGGTGTCATGCCTGTTATGTTATATTGGGGTAGTTTGCCAGGATTGAGACGTCGAACAACGGGCTGTATTAAAAGGGTAATTTATTCAGGGTAGCCATTGCCGGAAGTACATACAAATCAGGGTCGGATAAGTGGGTTAATATTAAAGCTTAAGGGTTAGCTACGGGACTTAACTAATACAAATATAGTCAGTGTGGCTGCCACTGTAGGCAGCTTGTTGTAGTGGTAGTATTTTGTCTTGTCATGGTCATCAGGCCTGATTTATGCCTTCCCCTTCCACTTCCCCCTTCTCCTGAAAAGTACCCTGTGACCTGGTCACTCCACTGTAAAAAAGCACCCTGTGACCTGATCATCCCACTTGTAAGAATGTTCCCTTAGAGAAAATAGTTCCTTGGTTTAAAAACCACAAATATATGTAAATGCATTTTTTTGAGATTGTTGGAATACTTGTTTGCCTTTGTGTAGCTATGAAAGAGAACACTGCCTTAGGCGGTAATGCAGAAATTTTAGTAAAAAGTAAAAGCTTGTAGGGTTTTGGATTTGGCATAGTGATTTGGTAAATAGTCAGGCTAGGAGAATACTAGCCAAAATCTTTCTTTCCTTTTGAGGTGACTTTATGGTATAGTCACAATTTTTGGGCTCTGATGTAGAGCAATTCTTTTGGGCGGTATAATTTAGACACCGCACTCTTAGTACAGAACTACTAAGATATTTGGTCCGTTCAAGTCCAAGTCCCTACGTGCCAACAAAAGGTAAACTGGTTTTCCATTCCCTTCTTTAAAACTGCATTTAATTATTCATGTGTTATTCTCGTGTTAAATTTGTAATTTCTTTAAATGGTACTTACCTGGTTAACTCACTGTTTTTGTCTGTTGAGGCAATTAAGTTAAATACCCCAAACCCCCTTTGTATGTAATTTTAGTTATGCTTAAATTTTTATTTTGGTAACTATGAGGCGTAAGCTTTCCTGTTGGTTTTGCTATAACTTTTTTGTGTGAAATTATTTTGCTTTATTGTTCTGTAAATTTAATGTATTTTGTGTGATTTTTGTGACACGAATTCTTTACGTTTTAATTCGCAGTTTTCACGGCATACACTGTATGAAAAATAAAGAACTATTAGAAATACGGTGTGGTCTGTATGGTCTTTTATATGCACGGTGCTAACCTCTTTGAATTTACGGGAAAGCCAAACTGGTTTCGACACTTCTGTGGATTTAAACTTGACAGTCAGGGCAGCCCATTTTGGAGATATCTTACCCTTTTGCTGGGATACAGACATTATATTCTACGCCCCGTCGACTGCAATAAATAGAAGACGGCTTGTATGCCGAAATTGTTAGCTAGCTAAGCTAATAGTTAGTGAATTCGAATCTCACTGAGTGCCCATACGTCTAGGCCTGTGACAAACAAACTACTTGTTAGATTTTAATGGCATGTAAACCCGTCTGGGGTTATTTCACACCTAGAGGTTAGAGATTGCGTACATTATAGTTTATATTTAAATTTTTTGTAACATCGGAAAATTTTTGCACACCAGTGAGAGTAGAACTCACTAAGAATGGTCTATTAGCTTAGCTGGCTAACAGTTTGGGAGCTCTGGGGAGTGTGGAGTACCATTATTTCCAGGTCCACTATGTAGTAGTACTTGTAGGGTCCCATCTGTGGGTGAAATAGATATGTTATATTATATCTAGTATTCCTATTAATATAAATAATTTGCAAACATATGGGACCATATGACTTTAGGCACCCCTTATTGATCTCGATTCAGAAGGACATGCTTTTCATTTACACCATCAATATCTGGTTGTTTGTTAGGATTAGGGTTATAATTTTTTTTAAACTCTAAAAATCGTCGGTTAACAAACAACCGGATATTGACGTAAATGAAAAACATGTCCTTCTGAATCGAGATCAAAAAGGGGTGCCTAAAGGTCATATTGATCAAACATACGTATTTCGCCATAGATGGGAACCTAACAAGTACTACTACATAGTGGACTTGGAAATAATGACGATGAAGGAATACTCCACACTCCCCAGAGCTCCAAACTGAATCCTCACCACCAGATGCCGTTTAGCGCCATACTCAGGACATCTCTTTTTGAAGAGGTCTTACACTTTTGCAGGGATACAATCAGTATATTCTAAGCCTCACTGACAAGGCGGTTGTGGCAGACTAAGCTAAGCTTAGCAAATGACTGCACAAA
This sequence comes from Doryteuthis pealeii, assembly GCA_023376005.1. NCBI lineage: Eukaryota > Metazoa > Mollusca > Cephalopoda > Myopsida > Loliginidae > Doryteuthis > Doryteuthis pealeii. The sequence continues at coordinate 77,761,702 of CM042151.1, read as the reverse complement.
AATATACAAAAACGCTTCGTGTGACGAAATGGTTAGCCAGACCATTTGTTGCAGATTGACTATGTTTCAGTTGGTTTTGCGCGGGAAGTTCGAAAAGACAAAGAAAAATTGAACTGAGAAGACAATGGCTAAGGTAGACAGAGGGTCTGGTGTAACAAAAGACTTCATCTGGACAAACGGGAATTTGAACAAAGAGAAAGGACTTCCGGTCAAGGAACAAAAGAATGTGTGGGCGGTCGTCAATACTTAAGCGGTCATCAGGTAGCCCAGAGGCAGACCCAGGAGACGGCGAAGAGAGCAGAAGAGTCTGACCGTCGACACGGTCGAGCACTGCTGCGGGCAGTGAGGCTCGCCCACCCCGTTCACCCCCCGATCGCCAGCCTGCAACATTCGTAGCGCCGTTGTCCAGCTCGTCCACCCCCCACGAGGGGAAATAAATAAACGTTAAAAGTCTTACTACTACATATGTCTACATGTGAATCCTTATACTCCATTACTAACACATACGACCCAGCAACAGTATATAACATGTACGATTTTGTGGCCTGAGTCGAGCCCTATGCAACACATTGCTAGTGAGTTCGATTCTCACTGGGTGCTCCATACCCCTGGTCTTGTGGCAAACTAAGTTGAGCTTAGTAAAATGACTACACTAAAAAAATAGAAACAACTAATCGTAGAGCGTTCGGCTAGAAACCACAAGGTTCCTAGTTCGATACCGGACCTCGCCAACGAAGCGTATGAGTAGCACAGGGATCTGTGTGGTAACGTAAGGAGCTGATGGTAGGTGTGGCGCTCCACATCAGACGCAAAAACAATCTCCTTGGTCTAGCGCTAGTGAAAAAGGGATAGACTCCCTCGCTGATTGGCTGATACGACTTTAGACCCCCACCCCGACGACTTTACATTTTAATTTAGCCAACCCGTTCTCCACGGATAGGATGTGACAGTTTGCTAGAAACCATGAAACTTTTGATTTGGCTATCAAAATTTATTTGAAGTTAAGAATTTATTAAAATTATGAATAGAATATGCCATTCACCAAACCAAATAAAAATCTTAACGACACATCTGTAGTGGCCACCATATCCAATCAGGCATTCTGCAAGGTGTACACCCTGTAACGGCCGCCTGGCGTGGAAAAACTGAAGGCATGACGATTTTTACTGGTGTAATTAATTTTATTCAATTAACACCGGGAAACTGTAAGAAACAAATAGCATTTAATAACAGCGAATACAACAAAGAAGAACAAATTAAAAGAATCTTAAAATGCAGAAACTTCAATAAAATAGACACTTCAAGAGATGGAAACTCACAGCTTGTTGCTTCATTCCGACCAGCTTGGCAGCGATAATCTAACTAAGGTCCTCTCACTTTTTGGTTTCGGGTTCTAGACCGCAGAAACTATTGATCTGCACCAAATGATGTTAACTCATTAAACTACCCTAAATTTAATACTCTGGTTAGTTAATTATATAAACACATATCATAATAAAATAAAAACAATTAAAACTGGTCAGCTTTAGTGGCAGTTTACAACCCCTATAGACCCCTATGCTCTTATTCACCTTGAACATTTCATTCGCCCCCAGGGGTTTATATGGACAAATTTAAGAAACTCTACCTGACGCAAGACCTGTCCTCGTTTCTCTCTGAGGGATGTTTTAAATCTTCAGTAAATCTCGTGCTTCCACAACAGAATAATAAAACATACAATGGTTAGCAAGCCAGTCTCACATATCAATTAATACTGATTAGTGAGTTGATCCTCGGTGGATGCCTCTATACTTGCGAACTTGTGCCATGTCCTACCCGTGGAGAACCGGTTGGGTAAATACCTACAATGTCCCCAGCCTATTCATTCCACACTCTCAACAATTAAGGAACAGTGTCACAAATGTAAGTCTCTCAAAAACTTAATTTCTCTTAAAATTCACAATACTTTGTACTTACAAGCAGATCCGAGCTAGGTCTCTTACACTTCCCCTACCCACCCGAATCTATGATACGCAACCCCGAAATCTATCATGGACCTCCACTCTACAAACATGTCTCTTGCATAAAGAAGTATTGGACCATATTTACTTTTAGGCACCCCTTTTTTGATCTCGATTAAGAAAAGACATGTTTTTATTTACTCCGCAATATTCGGTTGTTTGTTAGGGTTAGGGTTAGGGTTAGTTTATAAAAAAATTAAATCTAAAAATCGTCTGTTAAACAACCGGATATTGACGGTATAAATGAAAAACATGTCCTTTCTTAATCGAGATCAAAAGGGGTACTTAAAGATCATATGTCCGAATATTCATATAAAAATATGAACACTAAACTCTATCCATGTCAATTTTAAAGTATTATTGATAGAAAATATAAGAAACCTGTACTTCTGAGGCCCCAAGCAATGTTGTCTAGCAATCGGTGGTTTGGAGGTAGTTCGCACTGGACCTGCGTAGAAAAGGATTTTTTTACATACACTCTTTTTTACATTCACCTTTTGGTATCTCATTTTATTCTTTATTCCTATTAGGTTTTGCTCTGGCAATAAAATATGTTGTTGATAACTACAGAAAAAATGAAGGAGGACAGAACACATAAAATTAACTGAATAACAATTTTTATAGACGAATACACACATGAAGATAGGTTGCAATATATATATATGGGCTTGGGGTCACTTATCTGTACAAACGGGTATGCATTTCACATTGCCAGTTGTTTTAACGTCTTCTGCTTTAATCGAAATGTTATACGTCTCCAGGATCTTGATTCAAGATTCTTTGATCTCAGGCTTCTTACTGACTGGTTCCGAATGGTCGTAGGTGGAGAAGGACAAGGAAAATCGGCCAAGACAGGGTGTTCTCTGATTCGCACTGTAAGAGCAGTCTCCCTTGTCTGAGGGTTCTGGATAATCTCCTGTGTCGGAGAGAGCCTATCTTTCTTTCTGGTCACGTGACACAGGAACCCCAAAGAGAAACCCTCTTTTTCCGATGCCACTAACAAGTGCGGGCATGCTTGGTCCACCTTTCTCCAGCAGACACCTATTGGTACATTGCCAGAACGCCACACTCCCGAACTTACAAGAATGTGCGTTTCCCCCTTTGTCTATTTCTAACCGATGTTTGCGACACTCTGTGATCCATTAGTTACAATGAATATGCCTGGGTCTATACTTCGCTTCCCTTAATATGTTATAATAAAAGTCATACAAATGTAACTAACGCGTTTGTTTGATTTCTCTTAACAAGTATTCCGCATTGGATACTGTATCCTTTAAGTAACCCCAATCTTTATAAGAACCCAGAGTTCAACACTCTGTGGAACCTCTTATAGCACCTTCCGAATGTGTACGACGTGTACGGAAACGTATGGCGCTTTGGGGATTAGGCCTGGTAAAGATTAAATCATCTCTATGTTAATAAGAAAGTAAGAAGAAAAGTAAATAAAGAAAAGGCAGGAATTTAAGAATCGGCAAAAGTTTTAAAAGCTAGAAATAATGAAAATTATAGAAGCGTTTATGAAGAGCTAATTATCGGCAAAACGGATCGAATTCAACTGGCTCCACTACACCCATTTTCAGTGAATGGAGAGAAAAAATAAACTTCCATAGAAATAATTTCTGACCAATCAGAAATTGAGTACGCAAACTTCAGCGCGTTTATTCTGAGCCAACATGAGCACTCAAAATGCGGTGATATTAAGAAAGGCTTAATTTGACTCAGTGTAGAAAGAATCCACACAGGAGAGTGAAAATCCAGTAAGTACAACCTTCTGTAGTCAATGTGGACGGCCACCAACTCGCTCGATACTGGTCACTGTGTTGCTACAACTGTCATCAAACATCTCGATAAGGCTGTTGGTGGCCTGTCACAATGACTACAGAAGGTTGAATTACTTACTGGATTTTCACTCTCTGTGATTGGATCTTTCTACAACTGAGTCAAATTAGCCTTTCTTATATACCGCATGAGTGGCTCATGTTGGCTCAGAATAAACGCGCTGAGAGTTGCGTAACTCAATTTCTGATTGGTCAGAAAATATTTCTATGAAGTTTTATTTTTCTCTCACATTCACCTCGAAAATGGTTAGTGAGCCAGTTGAATTTCGATCCGTTTTGCCATATTAGCTCTTCATAAACCTTCTATAAATTTCATATATTCATAGCCTTATAAAACTTTGCCGTTCTTAATTCCTGCCTTTCTATTTACTTCTTCTTTCTTTACTTTCTTATTAACATAGAGATGATTTATCTTTACCAGGCCTAATCCCCAAACCCATACGTTCCGTCACGTCTACACATTCGAAAAGGTGCTATAAGAGGTTCACAGAGTGTTAACTCTGGTTCTTATAAAGAATTGGTTACTTAAAGGATAAGTATCAATGCGGAATACTTGTTAGGAAATCAACAAACGCGTTAGTTACATTTGTATAACTTTATTATAACATATATAAGGAAACGAAGTTCCCCAGGCTATATAATGTCACAAGTGTCCAAACATACATGGTAGTGTTAATAGACAAAGGGGGAAACCACTTACTGTAAGTTCGGGAGTGTGGCGTCTGGCATGTACCATAGGTGTCTGCTGGAGAAAGGTGACAAGCATGCCCCGCACTTGTTAGTGGCATCGGAAAAAGAGGGTTCTCTTCTTGGGTTCCTGTGTCACGTGACCAAAATAGGGGTCTCCTGACACAGGAGATTATCCAGAACCCTCAGACAAGGGAGACTGCTCTTACAGTGCGAATCAAGAAACACCCTGTCTTGGCCGATTTTCCTTGTGCCCTTCTCCACCTACACATTCGAGAACCAGTCAGTAAGAAGCCTAGATCAAAGAATCTTGAATCAAGATCCTGGCAAGACGTATAACATTTCGATTAAACAGAAGACGTAAAAACAACTAAATGTGAAATGCATACCCGTTTGTACAATAAGTGACCCGCAAGCCATATATATATATTGCAACCTATCTTCATGTGTGTATTCGTCTATAAAAATTGTTATTCAGTTAATTATGTGTTCTGTCCCTCCTTCATTTTTCTGTAGTTATCAACAACATATTTTATTTGCCAGAGCAAACCTAATAGGAATAAAGAATAAAATGAGATACCAAAAGAGTGAATGTAAAAAAAGAGTGTATGTAAAAAAAAAATCCTTTTCCTACGCAGGTCCAGTGCGAACTACCTCCAAACCACCGATTGCTAGACAACATTGCTTGGGGCCTCAGAAGTACATTTCTTATATTTTCATCAATAATACTTTATAAAAATTGACATGGAATAGAGTTTAGGTTCATATCTTTATATGAATATTTCGGACCATATGATCTTTAAGTACCCTTTTGATCTCGATTAAGAAGGACATGTTTTTCATTTATACCGTCAATATCCGGTTGTTTTAACAGACGATTTTTTAGATTTTTAATTTTTTATAAAACTAACCCCTAACCCTAACCCCTAACAAACAACCGGAATATTGACGGAGTAAATAAAAAACATGTTTTCTTAATCGAGATCAAAAAGGGGTGCCTAAAAGTAAATATGGTCCAATACTTCTTATGCAAAGAGACATGTTGTAGAGTGGAGTCCATGATAGATTTCGGGGTTGCGTATCATAGATTCGGGTGGGTAGGGGAAGTGTAAGAGACCCTAGCTCCGGATCTGCTTGTAAGTACAAGTATGTGAATTTTAAAGAAATTACAGTTTTTGAGAGACTTACATTTGTGACACGTGTTCCTTAATTGTTTGAGAGTGTGGAATGAAATAGGCTGGGGACATTGTAGGTATTTACCCAACCGGTTCTCCACGGGTAGGACATGGCACAAGTTCGCAAGTATAGAGCATCCAGCGAGCGATCAAACTCACTAATCAGTATTAATTGATATGTGAGACTGGCTTGCTAACCATTGTATGTTTTATTATTCTGTTGTGGAAGCACGAGATTTACTGAAGATTTAAAACACCCCTCAGAGAGAAACGAGGACAGGTCCTTGCGTCCAGGTAAGAGTTTCTTAAATTTGTCCATATAAACCCCGGGGGCGAATGAAATGTTGGCAAGGTGAATAAGAGCATAGGGTCTATAGGGGTTGTAACTGCCACTAAAAGCTGACCAGTTTTAATTGTTTATTTTTATATGAATATTGTGTTTATATAAATTAACTACCACCAAGAGTATTAAAATTTAGGGTAGTTTAATGAGTTAACATCATTTGGTGCAGATCAATAGTTTCTGCGGTCTATGAACCCGAAACCAAAAAGTGAGAAGAGGACCTTAGTTAGATTATCGCTGCCAAGCTGGTCGGAATGAAGCAACAAGCTGTGAGTTTCCATCTCTTGAAGTGTCTATTTATTGAAGTTTCTGCATTTTAAGATTCTTTTAATTTGTTCTTCTTTGTTGTATTCGCTGTTATTAAATGCTATTTGTTTTCTTACAGTTTCCCGGTGTTAATTGAATAAAATTAATTACACCAGTAAAAATCGTCATGCCTTCAGTTTTTCCACGCCAGGGCGGCCGTTACAGGGGTGTACACCTTGCAGAATGCCTGATTGGATATGGTGGCCACTACAGATGTGTCGTTAAGAATTTTATTTGGTTTGGTGAATTGGCATATTCTATTCATAATTTTAATAAATTCTTAACTTCAAATAAATTTTGATAGCCAAATCAAAAGTTTCATGGTTTCTAGCAAACTGTCACATCCTATCCGTGGAGAACGGGTTGGCTAAATTAAAATGTAAAGTCGTCGGGGTGGGGGTCTAAAGTCGGTATCAGCCAATCAGCGAGGAGTCTATCCCTTTTCACTAGCGCTAGACCAAGGAGATTGTTTTTGCGTCTGATGTGGAGCGCCACACCTACCATCAGCTCCTTACGTTACCACACAGATCCCTGTGCTACTCATACGCTTCGTTGGCGAGGTCCGGTATCGAACTAGGAACCTTGTGGTTTCTAGCCGAACGCTCTACGATTAGTTGTTTCTATTTTTTAGTGTAGTCATTTACTAAGCTCAACTTAGTTTGCCACAAGACCAGGGGTATGGAGCACCCAGTGAGAATCGAACTCACTAGCAATGTGTTGCATAGGGCTCGACTCAGGCCACAAAATCGTACATGTTATATACTGTTGCTGGGTCGTATGTGTTAGTAATGGAGTATAAGGATTCACATGTAGACATATGTAGTAGTAAGACTTTAACGTTTATTTATTTCCCCTCGTGGTGGTGGACGAGCTGGACAACGGCGCTACGAATGTTGCAGGCTGGCGATCGGGGGGTGAACGGGGTGGGCGAGCCTCACTGCCCGCAGCAGTGCTCGACCGTGTCGACGGTCAGACTCCTTCTGCTCTCTTCGCCGTCTCCTGGGGTCTGCCTCTGGGCTACCTGATGACCGCTTAAGTATTGACGACCGCCCACACATTCTTTTGTTCCTTGACCGGAAGTCCTTTCTCTTTGTTCAAATTCCCGTTTGTCCAGATGAAGTCTTTTGTTACACCAGACCCTCTGTCTACCTTAGCCATTGTCTTCTCAGTTCAATTTTTCTTTGTCTTTTCGAACTTCCCGCGCAAAACCAACTGAAACAATAGTCAATCTGCAACAAATGGTCTGGCTAACCATTTCGTCACACGAAGCGTTTTTGTATATTTTTGTGCAGTCATTTGCTAAGCTTAGCTTAGTCTGCCACAACCGCCTTGTCAGTGAGGCTTAGAATATACTGATTGTATCCCCTGCAAAAGTGTAAGACCTCTTCAAAAAGAGATGTCCTGAGTATGGCGCTAAACGGCATCTGGTGGTGAGGATTCAGTTTTGGAGCTCTGGGGAGTGTGGAGTATTCCTTCATCGTCATTATTTCCAAGTCCACTATGTAGTAGTACTTGTTAGGTTCCCATCTATGGGCGAAATACGTATGTTTGATCATATGACCTTTAGGCACCCCTTTTTGATCTCGATTCAGAAGGACATGTTTTTCATTTACGTCAATATCCGGTTGTTTGTTAACCGACGATTTTTAGAGTTTAAAAAAAAATTATAACCCTAATCCCTAACAAACAACCAGATATTGATGGTGTAAATGAAAAGCATGTCCTTCTGAATCGAGATCAATAAGGGGTGCCTAAAGGTCATATGGTCCCATATGTTTGCAAATTATTTATATTAGATAGGAATACTAGATATAATATAACATATCTATTTCACCCACAGATGGGACCCTAACAAGTACTACTACATAGTGGACCTGGAAATAATGGTACTCCACACTCCCCAGAGCTCCCAAACTGTTAGCCAGCTAAGCTAATAGACCATTCTTAGTGAGTTCTACTCTCACTGGGTGTGCAAAAACACTTTTCCGATGTTACAAAAAATTTAAATATAAACCTATAATGTACGCAATCCTCTAACCTCTAGGTGTGAAATAACCCCAGACGGGTTTACATGCCATTAAAATCTAACAAGTAGTTTGTTTGTCACAGGCCTAGACGTATGGGGCACTCAGTGAGATTCGAATTCACTAACTATTAGCTTAGCTAGCTAACAATTTCGGCATACAAGCCGTCTTTCTATTTTTATTGCAGTCGACGGGGCGTAGAATATAATGTCTGTATCCCCAGCAAAAGGGTAAGATATCTCCAAATGGGCTGCCCTGACTGTCAAGTTTAAATCCACAGAAGTGTCGAAACCAGTTTGGCTTTCCCGTAAATTCAAAGAGGTTAGCACCGTGCATATAAAAGACCATACAGACCACACCGTATTTCTAATAGTTCTTTATTTTTCATACAGTGTATGCCGTGAAAACTGCGAATTAAACGTAAAGAATTCGTGTCACAAAAATCACACAAAATACATTAAATTTACAGAACAATAAAGCAAAATAATTTCACACAAAAAAGTTATAGCAAAACCAACAGGAAAGCTTACGCCTCATAGTTACCAAAAATTCTAAATATAAAAACATTTAAGCATAACTAAAAATTACATACAAAAGGGGGTTTGGGGTATTTAACTTAATTGCCTCAACAGACAAAAACAGTGAGTTAACCAGGTAAGTACCATTTAAGAGAAATTACAAATTTAACACGAGAATAACACATGAATAATTAAATGCAGTTTTAAAGAAGGGAATGGAAAACCAGTTTACCTTTGTTGGCACGTAGGGACTTGGACTTGAACGGACCAAATATCTTAGTAGTTCTGTACTAAGAGTGCGGTGTCTAAATTATACCGCCCAAAAGAATTGCTCTACATCAGAGCCCAAAAATTGTGACTATACCATAAAGTCACCTCAAAAGGAAAGAAAGATTTTGGCTAGTATTCTCCTAGCCTGACTATTTACCAAATCACTATGCCAAATCCAAAACCCTACAAGCTTTTACTTTTTACTAAAAACTTTCTGCAATTACCGCCTAAGGCAGTGTGCTCTTTTACATAGCTACACAAAGGCAAACAAGTATTCCAACAATCTCAAAAAATGCATTTACATATATTTAGTGGTTTTTAAAACCAAGGAACTATTTTCTCTAAGGGAACATTCTTACAAGTGGGATGATCAGGTCACAGGGTGCTTTTTTACAGTGGAGTGACCAGGTCACAGGGTACTTTTCAGGAGAAGGGAAAAGTGGAAGGGGAAGGCATAAATCAGGCCTGATGACCATGACAAGACAAAATACTACCACTACAACAAGCTGCCTACAGTGGCAGCCACACTGACTATATTTGTATTAGTTAAGTCCCGTAGCTAACCCTTAAGCTTTAATATTAACCCACTTATCCGACCCTGATTTGTATGTACTTCCGGCAATGGCTACCCTGAATAAATTACCCTTTTAATACAGCCCGTTGTTCGACGTCTCAATCCTGGCAAACTACCCCAATATAACATAACAGGCATGACACCAACTGGATCTGGTGGTGAGGCTCCAAATCTGGAGTTCTAGTGAGAGTGGAGCATCCTTTCCATTACTCTCAGATCCACTCTGACCCGGTAGTACCTGTTAGGGTCCTATCTATGGGTGAAATAGATATGTTTGCAAATTATTTCATGAAATAGGAATACGTGATACCATGATATAACCATGTGCAAAAAAAAAAAAAAACAAAAAAAAAAAACAAACAAACTAACTCTTCATAAAATACACAAAAATATAAATATAAATGGTTCGCAATTTCCTAGCCTCTAGGAATAGAATAATCCCATGTGGATCGATATGCCGTTAAAATCAATCAATTAATTAGTTTGTCACACCTCCAGAAATATGGGCACCCAGTGAGTATCGAACTCACTAACAATGGTTTGTTAGTGTAGCTAGCTAAGCATTTCAGCACACCTTTTTTTCGGGGGGGGGGTAGTCATTTTCCAAGCCTAGTTTGTCACAAGGCCAGAAGTATGGGGCAGCAGCGAGAGCATAACCCATTAACGATAGCCTGTTGGCTTAACTGGCTAACACACGATGTACCTTTCTACTCTAGTATGTGTGATATATTATGAAAAATTAGGAAGTTATACCAGTTACCTCCCTTGTATTTTCTAGTATTTTCAGACGTTCTGTAAAACTATGTTTTCAAACAAGGTGTTCGTGTTGTTTTATCATAATTCCGGATAATATCGATTTATTTACTGGTAAAAACAGTCTTTTAAAACAAACACTGGTAGGTATTATCATAACTTTATTGTCACAGCGTAGTTTATTGTTAATGTTTATACTACTATTCAACAGTTAACACAACTGTTCTCGGTATGGTATCCTCTTAAAAAAAAATTACAAAAAATTGTTTTTGTCTTTTTTCCCCTCTTGCATGAAATTAATTGTTTATTTATGTTTATTGTTTATGTTTATAATCTGTCTTAGAGTTTGTTTGTTGTTTTGATATTATCGATATTCTTGTTCTATTCTTAAATAATGATATTTAATTACATTTGCAGTAACAAACAAGGAAACAAACGTTTTTCTGATTGTCAAAAATGAGATTTATTTGTACTTTTCTTAAAACTTGACAATTTTAAACGGGGATTCTGAATGATTGACATGCAATAAGTTATTTTTTTGTGAGATTATTTATTTATTTGATTAAATTTATCTTCTAAAGGAAGCTCATATCTGAAGAGCGAAACTGTGTAGTGGATTTATTTATACGTTAGTTATAAATGCTAAAGACATGAATACCTACGCTTCACTTGTAAAGATAGGGGCGATTGATGTTTACATAGGTCGGCACAACTGTATTTGATTGGACCCAAAATTGATTTATTTTAAAAGGATACATTTTCACAATACACCGTCTGACGCTACTTGTTACGTCTAGGTAACTTGATATTTAAATATCTCATTTTATTTTACAAAAAATAAAATAAAACAAGTACGTAATTTCTAGGGTTTTTTTGTACTTTTTACAATATCTTCCAGAAGAAACACACACACACACACACACACACACACACACACACACACACACACACACACACACATACACTTATATTTTAGGCATGGGCACTTTTGACCAAGGGAGGTGATAATTTTAAAAAAATTAATTTTAAAACAATTACCAAAAATCCGGGAATTGTCCGATTTTAATAAAATTTTCAGATCTTTATTCATTAATGACTTAATTTTATAATGAATAGCTTATTTTTTTTTTTCAAAATCTTGAAAAAAAAATGTTTTTCATCAGATTGTAGGGGTAGGTGTTAATCTTTGGTCATTTAAATAAAAAAAAAAAAATAAAAAATCAGTTCCTAATTTTTACATTTCTAGAAAGATTAAATCCTGGAGACCACATTAAAAAATAAAAATAAAAAATAAATACAAAATACTTAATCAACACCTGAAAGAATTTATTTGAAAATTTAAAAGTTATTTTCTTAAAACTAAAAAATAATTTTTGTAGTGTGTATTTTTTTTTTAATAGTCTTAAAAACAATATTTTTCTCTGATTCAATTGGTCTATTTTTATTCACTTAAAAATCTAATTGTGAATCTTAGGGATCACCAATTCGGTCACGTGATCAGTTTAGGCGATCTTGAATAAAACGGAAATAAATATTTGCGAACTTTGTTTATCAAAAATCTCGTAAAAAACAATTAAAGATCGTACAGGGTTGTTACAAAGAAAAACAGTTAATTCAAAGATCAAATTATCCGATTGGGAAAAATTACATCGTTATCTTAAAAAATAAATAAACCTATCCGTATTACATGCGAAAGGGTAATTTTCAGGCCGCAATTTAGACAGAAAAAAATACATATTATTACCCTCTTACGATTATACAAATACATATGGTTGAATGTGATGGACATACTTTTAGCCAAAATTTACTATTAGAATGAATAAAATCTTTAAAAACATTAATATTAAAATTTACTATTAAAATGAATAAAAACTTGAAAAAATTTAATATTAAAATTTCACAGTGAAATTGACGTTAATCTTAAACGTCTGGAATGTGGCATGTTGCATTCAATATTTTCACCTTAAATCAAGCTTTATTTAATTTATCTAAAAATAAATTTAAATTTAAAAATGTGGAATTTTACACATATTTCCCAAGATTTCTAAATATCTAAAATATTATTTCTAATGATTATTTTTTCGTTTACGGATCACCAAACATATTGAAGAAAGTTCTCTTCCCTTATGACCGGGACTGATTATACACAGTATAATTTTATCTTATAGGCTACCATAGAATTTTAAATATCTACATGCAGAAATTTATTACTTTTCTGTCATTTCTATGTATTTATCTCCCTTTAACCATTTGATTGCCCATGCCTAAGATAAAGTATTCTTATCTAATACAATTAATTTGCACATGATTGTATGGTTTCAAGTATTCTTTTCTAATACTAATAATTATAGAGTTTCAATGTGGTAATAGTAATTTCTTTGCATATGGTTTCAAGTAACTAATAACAATACTTATTAAACAATTATAGAATCAAATAACTATTAATACAACTTAATTGCTTAACTTTAGTCATCTGTAGATATTCTCTTTATTATTGTTATTTACTAAGCTTTGGTTAGTCTGTCCTAGAGGCCTTTGGTTGCTTACAGTACCTGCTGCTACTAAGTGGGGATTACCCATCTATGACTTGAGCAGGCTCACCATTGCTTAACTTTGGTGACCCTGCTCAAGTATCAATCTCTTAGTTTGAAATGTCGGACCATATGACCTTTAGGCACCCCTTTTGCTTTGCTGATTCATAAGTACATTTTTTTCATTTACACCGTCAACATCTGGTTGTTTTTTAAGAGTTAGGGTTAGGGGTTAGTTTTATAATTTAAAAAAACCTCTAAAAATCGTCTGTTAACAAACAACCAGATGTTGACGGTGTAAATGAAAAAATGTACTTATGAATCAGCAAAGAAAAAGGGGTGCCTAAAGGTCATATGTTCCGAAATGTCTTTAGTTTTTGTCATCTATAGAAAAGTACATTTTTTAAAATGGTTTCAAATAATCATTTTATTTTATCTGTCCAGGGAAACCATATCTATGGTTATAATTACAATCATAACTATATGTCATGTCAATCCTTGTTGGGTTATTTCATGCCAATGTATACAGTAAAATATTTATCTTCACAATCATTTTAAACAGGTTAACACCTCATACTCAGTTGCAATATCCACCTTGTCAGCTGAGCTTAGAATATGGTGACTGTATCTCCTGCAAAGGGGTGCTCTGGTCATGACACTAAACTACATTTGATGGTGATATTCCAGTTTTGAAAGTACTGGTAGTGTGGAATACCCTTTCATTACCATTATTTCCAAAGTGGTAGTACCTGTTAGTGTCCCATCTATGGATCAAATATATCTGTTTGAAAATCTTTAGTATTTCATAGGAATGCTTGAGATAGCTTTAATTTTTCATCTGTAAAATTGCATATATTTTTAGCAGGCCCAGACGCTGACTTTTTTCATGACTGTCCCGAACAAATATTATCAACCGTCCTGAATGGGGTTTGGACCGTCCCAAATGAGGTTTGGATTGTCCTGAAATCAAAATACTTTTGTTTAATACATTAGCGTCATTTATACTTGTCAGTCATCAGTAGCATAATAACATGTAATAAAACATTAAGAAAAGCTGAAGCAGTGATAATTCTTGATATTTGGACAAAAAATCCATTTCCTAGTGTGTTTTGAGCCAAAAAAACAAAACTTTTTTACTTTAAGTTACCCTGAGTAGGGTTAGTAGTACATAATTCGGTCCTTTTAAACTATCTCCCTCCACCATTATTCATTACATTGCTTTGAGAATAGACCTGCAGTGCTGTAGCCTCATTTTGAGGTCAGCATTCGGGCAATCACTGGACGGCCAATATTGGAATGTAGTACTAACTTTTATGAAAAATTTTTACTGTCCCCGGCAAACTGTCCAGGATGATGTATTGATCGTACCGGATGTAATTTTTATCGTCCCTGGGACGGCATTAATGTTGAGCCCTGGTTTTTAGCCAATATTTTGAAAAGTTTCAAATAATGTATTTTTTTATCTGTCCAATGAAAGCAATACTATCTTTCGGATTCTCTATGACATCTTTGTTTCAGTCAGCCACTTTTTTATTAAATAGTTAAGAAATTGTTTGAAAGTTAAATAAGTTAGATAAGATAAATTGTCAGATATTGAAAAAATATCAATGTTTCAGTCAGCCACTTTTTTTATTAAATAGCTAATTTCTGCATAAAATTTAAATTGCTTTTTCTCTTTTATTTCATTTCAGATTTTCTGTATATACTCAAAAGTGACTGGAGTAACACTATGAAGAATTACAAGCAAACAGATTTCACGTATTTGTTTTTACATGGGATAAATTGTACCTTACAAGTAACATGTCCTAAAACTTAACTTTTTACCATTTATTAATGTATATAAAAAAATATTTTTCTGTGAAATCTTTACCAAAACTTTCATCTAAAATGGCTTTCTTCATATCTGAAACATGTGAAAAGAAATTTAATCCTAATGAATGCACACATCACAGTGGGAAGAAACTATTCTGCTGTGAAACATGTAACAAGGAGATAATAAGCAATTTAAAATTGCAAAAGGACATCCTAACAAACACTACAGAGAAACCCTATATTTGTGATGTGTGTAGCATTGCCTTCCCTCAGAAAATTAATTTAGTGATGCACATGTGCACACACAACATAAAGAAACCTTTTCAGTATGAAGAGAGTGAGACAAAAGTAACTAAAAGTGAAAGTATTCTGGAAAATATGTTGAATCCTGTGAAGAAAGAAATATACAGATGCCATTTATGCAAACAGGAATTTACAAACAAGAAAAAATGTCTTCAACATATACGCAAACACACTTGGGAGGAGACTAAATTCAAAAGAAGTGATTCTTTCTTTCCGCGCATAAGGATTCGTACAAGCATTAAAAAGCACGCCTGCAACATCTGCAAAAGAGGATTTACATCAAAAAGCAATCTGTTTCGGCACATGCGCACACACACTGGAGAGAAACCCTATATATGCAGTGTGTGCTCAAAGGAATTTGCCCAGAATGGAACACTCCGTCGACACATGCAAATACACACAGGGAAAAAGCCGTTCAGGTGTAACCTTTGTGTGAAAGAGTTTACACAAAGTTGCACTCTTATCCGTCACATGCGTACACACACGGGCGAGAAGCCATACGAATGCCACGTTTGTGGGAAAAGGTTTAGTCAGAATGGTGCCCTCCTGCAGCATGTTCGTCTACACACTGGTGAGAAGCCGTATAAATGCAGTATTTGCCAAAAAAAATTCTCTGCTAATAATAATCTCATTAATCACGTCAAGATGCACACTGGAGAAAAATCTTTCCAGTGTAACATTTGCCAAAAGGAATATGTTAAAAACTGTGACCTTCTGAAACACATAAATACACACACTTAAAAAAAGGAAAGAGAAATGTGTGTTGCTAAGACAATCTCATGATCCTGTAACTAGACTTGAAAATATGTTACTGTTGCCATCTTTTAAAACTTAAAGATATATTCTTCCATTAATCATATTGATATTACATGTTGATTTTTTTTTTATCAGATCTTTCATGCATTCTATATTTGAGTTTGATTTTTTTTAACAGTAACTTCTAATGCCAGGAAGTGTTAAATAGAATTATTTCTTCATATGGGTTTTGGTCTTGAGAATATGGGTTTTTATACTTTCTATCTTTTATTATTAGTATATTAGTTTCCTTATAAAATTTGAAATGTTTTACTAGTATAGGTATGTATTTGCAGGTTTCGTAAATGACTGAATACTTAAATATCTATAATATTCTGGCTTACCAAATTAGTTTGGCGCATTGCTATATGAATAATTCCATGTCAAATCATTCAAGCCATGTCACCCACCCTCTTCAATTTCCTTGAAATTTTCTCCAAGTGTGGATTATGATAAAGTTAGCCAATCCCCAAAATTTGAGCTTCCAATTCCAAAAATTAGCAGAGTTATGTTGATTTTTAGCTCTCCCAATTTTTTTTTTGGAGGGGGGTTTGCAAAAAATGGCGACTTTTTGTAACCTATTTTGTCTGTAAAATAAGTTCTAGAGCTTCTCTACTATTAAAAATTGGTTTATAAAAGCATTTTTTCCCAAGGAATCAAAAAAATGCCACCAAAAAAGTCTTAAAGACAACCAATTTTAGGTTGATTATTTCTGATTTTTTCATAGCAAGATCAATATCCTGATGTGGCACTGCGTCTATGACAAGAATTTTCTATTATTATTTCACATATATTCAACATTATTTGTACAAAAACATAGTTTTATATTTGCTCAGAACCGAAGGTATTGTCTAATTCAACATAAACAAATTTCAGAAAAATTGAAGGGGGTGGGTGACAATTTTACTTTTTTCTGGATGATTTGACATGGAATTACCCATAAATAAATATCAAAGTTTTAGAAAAAAAACAGTAAATGATAAATATTTTGTGCTATATGTGTACTTGTGAAATCCTTGCAATTATCCAGTGCTGGACTTACCTATAAGCTAAGTAAGTATATCTTAAGACTACATACCCTACGAGCCTCTTTATTTTAGATATTTTTTAATTTTATCATTAGTTTTTATTCTTTAACACTGATTCATCAAATATATATGGAGAAATGTAGACAAATATTATAAAGGATGAATATCTATTCTGGGTATGTTTATATACACATTTCATCTTTGTGATCTTCTTCAGGAACAAGAACTCATCTCACATCCTGAAGAAAGTCACAAAGACCGAAATGACATCAACAAGAGTGAATAATCATTTTGTAACATCCCATGTTGTGTGCTTTTCCACTGATTGATTGATTCCTCATTTTACTCCATATATATATATATAATATATATATATATATATGTATATATATATATATATATATATATTATATATATATATATATATGATATATATGTATATATATATATTATATATATATATATTTTGGAGAATATGTGCTTAATTGAAGTCGTACCTAATTTTGAAAATTAATTAATTGATAATTAATGAATTAATTAATTTTCAATATTAGATATGACTTCATTAAGCACATATTCTCCCAAAATGTCGCAAAAGCCATATCAAAAACATTGTTTGTTTCTTTATTCTCATATATATATATATATATATAGATATGTATATATATAATATATATATATATATATATATATAATTTTATGTTTATTTCCTATAACTTCAACATAAACAAAGGGGAACCACTTTTGATTGATAAATTATTATTTATTTTCCGATTACACTAACCCAAACTGTAACCCCTAACCATAAACCCCATCTTCTTTTTTCCTATTAATCAATAAATAAATAATCTATCAGTCAAGAGTGGTTCCCCCTTGTTTATGTTGGAGTTATAGGAAATAACCTAATTTTTTTATCATTAATAACAATATAACAATTTTGTAGAGAAAGGCCTCAGTGACGTCCATCCCTGCTGCTGTCTTATTTTTTTGTGTCAAAAAAATTATAGCCTAACAGTTTTTTTTATTTGATTTCATTTCTCATATATTTTCCTTGACATGAATTTTTAAAATTTCAACTTGAATTCAACATTTAAAAAAAAGATCGCTCCCAAATTTTAATCACACATTGAAAATATAAACAATTAAAATAAAAGATTTCTGTCCTCGAAAAGTGAAACTGCTGAAGAAAATTGAATAATTTTGATTTGTATTTTGTATACATCTGCTATTTATTCATTTGAATATGAATTTCTTTACTGATACATAAAGCTTCTACACAAGTTTTTATATTCACTTAGAATATCTTAAGCCACACATGAATTTCTCAACATACTATTATAATTAAAGTAGGAATTCCCTAACAAATTTCTCTGCTAAAATTATTTCAAGATTTACAATATGAATGCTTAAGTTGATTTCACAATGATGTCCAAATTTGTTTTTAATATACTTTTCCAATAGAAAACTTGAAAAAATGCCAAACAAAGATTTTCATGTATTTTAAGAAAAATAAAAACCAAAATTAAAAATAATATATATTTCAATAAAAATACACATCAACCATCTAT